>JAVJAQ010005487.1:38253-540582 GCA_032362365.1 Zygogramma bicolorata
ATGAGAAGTGAAGTATTTCTTCGCACGAAATAGAAATCCAAGTTTCTGGGAAGCACTTTCAGCGATCGATCTTACATAGTTCTCGCATGAGAGATCATCACTGATCGTAATTCCTAGCATCGAGATATTTGATTTTGTAGGAATAGTTACTTCTGACAAATTTAGAAAATCATGGCAGTACAGCACACATTTTAACCGATTAAACTTGATTTACTCGGGATATAACCCCTGATTATTGGACAGACTTTGCTCGTTTGAAAGGGCTTCTTCCACTACCTAAACTTTTGCCTATCAGATGGAGCAGCGATGACGTTGTTTCCATCTACAGCGTGGGTGATGTATGACTCGGAACTGATGAAGAGAAACCACTCCGAAACTGATATGCAGGTGGTACGTCCGCTCAGTCAATGTTCAATTACAAGAAAAACGTGTGAGCGTATTTTCTTTTCAGATCCTTCTCAGTTGACATTCAATATCCGGCAAGGTGTTAGCCAGGGAAGTAGTTCATTCGATTCACTGAAGACTGAAGAGGAAGGATAATTCTGATTTGATTCAGAATTATTCCACCGTACATCTTTAATGTCAACAGTTTTCTTGGGTCACACTGTAAAACGATTACTTCATATTCTATTCGAAGCGCGACCGAATCCACAACTCCAAATAACGTAATATTCCCTGACACCCATAAAAACCCGCTCGATGCCTCTCAGGTATTGTTTCTTTCCTAAAAAATGTCTCGAAAGCAAACACAACGGCATTCTGTGTCTCAGGGCGTGTGAACATCATAACTTCGGACTTCAAATGTTTTGATTGCCAGAGTCCGTGTCTGATTTCTTCTCCGACACCTCCTGAGAACCTGGTCGCTGAAAAAACAAATAAACATGTTTTAACAATGTGTTGACAAGTCAAATACTTCGACAAGTTATATGTTTTCATTGGGAATTTCTCGCATTGTTGTATACTCAACAATAACAACTGGTTAATTGTTTTTAGGGTGTGCGCATATTTCGGAAAAGCTGGAGACATTCACATATTATTCACGAGACGCTTTCGTGGTGCCAGCAAGGAATGCGATACAAGAAGGTCAATGGATACTGAAACAGGCAACGGATGTGATTGTGGTTGATCTGAATTGCAACTGATATAGTAGTTTAACCAATAAATGCGGAAAAGTCGATTTACGCACCATTTTTTCTTCTAGCGTGCGGAAAAACGCAAATGTTAACATAAAAAAACATTTATTATATAATTCAAATTGAACATATAACAATATCGAACGTGCAATTTTTTGCATTCTGCAAATTAACAACAGAGCCTAAAATGTTTTCCAATGAAGTCAAATTTCGGTTTTCCACTGCTTTGTCAGCAACTTGATTGGAAAAGGTCATAAAATTGTACTGTTTGAACGTCATTATTTTGTGGTGGATCGATATCTGTTCCTCAGTTTTCTGAGTTTGTAACCTACCACAATCTGAAAAAATGAGAATTAATATTGGAATCTATACAAGTGTAGAAGGGCAGATTTTTCAATCTACCCCGAAAAGTTGCTGCGTCTATTGAAAAACAGTTCTTTCTGGATAGAACAAGGCCAATTAGTCAGCAACTTCTCGTATAACTCAAATTTTGCCTATCAAAAAAATAATAAGAACTAATATTTATATGAAAATACTCATCGTTAACGTTTCGGAAACTGAATCTGCTTCCGTTCTCAAAACTTATACGCAAATTCCTGTACAGATACAAATATATTTTGTAGACAATCTTGGTAAATTGACATTTGTGAAATATTTCGAACGTTTTGTCCTTTAGGAGGGGTAGCCATCCGCGATCAATATCAAGCGAACTCCTAGATATGCATTCTTCACCAGACAGCATGATGAAAGCAGATTTCTTCAATGTTCGTTTCCTGCCATTGCTGTCTTTCGTCATAATTTTAGTGTCACTCCATTCTACTGTGTGATCACCATCGGCAGTGAGAATGTATTCTTAATTTAGAACCACCTTTCTGTCTGTTCCTGATGTACATCTTGTGTTCACTATTTCGCACATCCAATGGTCGAGACGTTTCACCGATCTATTTTTGACCGCACGAACAAGGAATTTGATAAATACAATTTTTTGTGTTTTCCGTTGTATTATTTGGTTTGGTATGTGTCAGTATTGACCTTAAAGTATTTGTTGTTTTGAATGTTGTTCTAACATTATACCTGTAGCCGATCCGTATTATTTTTTCAGACAAACGAGGGACATAAGGTATAATGTTTGATACAGGTTGTGTATTTTCTGTAGGTTGTATTACTTCATTGTGGACTGTGTTCGGATTGTCAATTTCTGCGAAAGTTTTTTCTATGAATTTTTCTGGATATCCAATTTCTTTCTATATTGATTTCATGAAGTTTATCTCATCATTGATTTTTCTTGTGAGTGACAAAAAATTTTTGTTCTATCATGAAGGCATTTTACTATACCTTTCACTCGTGTGGTGGTTTGAGCTGTAGTGAAGATATCTGTTGGTATGTGTTTTCTTTCGATATACACTTGTATCTACGTGGCGTGTTGATTTCGTTATAATTACATCTAGAAATGGAAGTTCATTGTTATTTTCTGTTTCTAATTCTAATGTTATTTTTATTGTTGGTTCTTGTTTGTTAATATGTTCCAGAAATGTGTCAAGTTCATTTTGACCATAACTCCATATAGCAAAAACATCATAAGCATATATCCACCACACCTTTAGACCGTTTGGATAACTTTTTATGAAAGAATCCTCAAAATACTCCATATAAATATTACTAAGAATTGGAGAAAGTAGTGAACCCATAGCCATACCAAATTCTTGTTGATGAGAATCATTTTTGAATTGAAAATACGTTTTTTTCTGTACAAAGTTGCTGACTAATTGGACTTGTTCTATCCAGAAAGAACTGTTTTTCAATAGACGCAGCAACTTTTCGGGGTAGATCCCAGAAAACTAAGGAACAAAAGTCATAAAATTGTTTCTGACAAGGTAATGTTGTGGCTTACAGAATTTTTTTTTTTTTTGTTGAGCAACAATTCTACTTATTCTTTGAATTATATGAGCTCATATCGATGGCAGATTGTTTACCAGTGTGGTTTTTGTGATAGTTGGTAATTTTGTAAGATTTCATCGAAAATTGGTGTCTGCATTTGTCTTGTAATCATGAACTTTCTTCAGACGGGTTTGTGAAAGCATCATCAAACATTTTACGATCCGTAGACATGGACATGGAATTAATCAAGGACGACGATCGTTTTAATGCAGCTGGATTTTGAAATGTTTCCGTTTACTGTGTTGAAATTACTTCAAATATTTCTTCTAACTTGAGTCAATGTCTAATAGTTTTCATGCAATTGGTAAAAGAGTTCATAATTTAGGAATAGAATAACTCGTTTTCAATCTTTTTGAAACTTTTGTTTAATTTTTATGTAATTGGCTGTTAACCTGTCTTCCTGCATATTTTTCAAAAAAATAGAAAACACGGAATTTTGAACATGGAGACACTTTATGGGACCAGGTTTTCAACTGAAGGTATTGGACGAAGAATGAAAGAAGGAAAATGAACCGAACATCATGAAATACGATTTATTGTTTTTTTATGAGGGGTAGTGATTTGTATTTTCATTGACGGAACTCGTCAACAACTTTGAAACTAGTTGTTGAAAATGGAAATTTGGGAAACCAAAAAATATAGCATTTTCAAAAAAGTATCGGAGATCCATGTCTACTTCCAAGTTTTGCCGGAAATGCAAGATGAATTTTGAAACAGCCATTGAATATGAACGAGCTGTTGTTGAATCAGGAGAAAAATCCATTTTTCTCATCTTGTTTCAGTGACTGGAAGAGTGCTACGACGTCAGTAAGAAATCTGTAGGATGATCTGCAAACTTCTTAATGCCATCTATCGGTATTTTCCATCTCTCCAAATGATAGTTTCATATGGTTGGCCAACTATCCTCCATAACAATGAGGGATCTCGGGGTAAGTTGATTCAAGCCTCGCTTCTGAGGATTTTTTTTCATTCAACCAATTTATATCCACTTCATATCCATCATAGGATAAGTCACAGGCCTTGCAGCTCCAGATAGCGTCCAGCAGGATCGAGCAGAGTCAAGTTCAAGTCTAGTTTGTTTCCTCAATAAGTCCTTCAAAGGTTCCTAAATGGATGTCCATTGGACGTCCAAGTCAGTAACCTATTAACATCCATGAGATATCCATCAGATATTGGTTCTCCATCGAGGAACGTCCAATGGATACCTAGTACATTTCGAATATCTAATGAGTTGCTATAATTAGAGTGTATAAGCATTTTACATGTATATTGACTGTGACAGTACGATCCTTATTGTTATGTCAATTATGTTTCGTTCTCGTGGATCAGTTACCTATATTGAGTACCTTTTTGTAATCAACAACGGATATTGTAGGGTGTATAGATGGTCGTTTACAAAATGGTTCGTCATCGAGAATGAAACAACTGAAATATTATGACGAAATTGCAAAGAGTTCAATACATTCTGAAGATTCATGGCTACCAGTGGCGTATTAAGACGATTTGGGGCCCCAGGCGGGAAAAATTTCGGGGCCCTTCGACAGAAGCGAATAGCCATTTGCTCGCGAACATTTCAATTTTTTCCTTAAATAATTTTGATAACGATTTTATGGATCTTCTTACTATCCAGTAACCAATTTGCAACTAGCAGTCATTAGTAGTGGATTAAATAATATCCAATATATCTTGTTCTATATACAATATTGTCATATTATTTAATCCTTCCTCCCCCACCTAACTTCTTAAATATTTTTTTACTCTTTTTAGTACAGAAAAAGATCTCTCGCCTGATGAGTTCAAAATTGGTATCGTTAAAAATATTTTTAAAATTGTCTCAACGTTCGGAAAAGTCGACATTTCTTTGGCAGCTCGGTACATATCTTTTGCGGTGTTCATTAACTCGTTTTCCTGCAGGAAGAGTAGAAATTGGTTTAATTCGTCTTCGAAGTTGTTGGACACATCAATATCATTCTTGTAAATTTCTTTTAGAGTATTTACTGCGGATATTTTTGATTCGTCTGACAATTCTTTATCAAAAAAAATAAATAAAATGCTTTAAGTTTCTATCATATGTCTGATTTCTCTGAGCTAACTTTGCCTTGGTTTTGTCACATATAACGTAAAATGAATTGTCCGTCTTTTTCAAATGTCAGGCCTGACAATCAGGTGCATCTTCTTCTACTTTCTCAAATTCATTTCTGAAATTGTCAATAAAATTGTACCTCAGGAGAGATGCACCTTTTGACAATTCACACTCAACTGATTGAAGTGATTTACTCGTTCTGGCAGTTTTTTTATTTTATTTTCAAATGTAGCTTTCTATCGCGATTTCGGCGTGGGGCCCCTGGCGGCCGCCAGGTACGCCAGGCGTTAAACCCGCCTTTGATGGCTACGAAAAGAAATAAAGGAAGATCTTGGTTTGTGTTGTTGTTTTCAATTGGCTTTTGTTCAGTTCTGGAGTGGTGAATATATGCATTGAGATGTTTGGTTGAATACAATCAACTATTATTTTTTCATTCTGCAGTAACATCTCCTCTGGGAAATGAAAAATAAGACAGATAGATAGACATTAGACCCACAAAGATTTTAGTACCCTTTAGCCGACTTCTCTAATACTTTTTCTGGCATTTCATCAAGTGAGCAGTCACAGTTAGGCACGCAATAAAACTTGAAATTCATGAGATTGGGTCACAACAATATGTACGGTAACTTTACATGTCAATAATGAAAACTTTTTCCCCTTCTCTTCCTTATCACCGTTGGAGAATCTAGTATGAGTTTGAGAAGGAAAAAGCATGCTTCAAAAGAGAATCTGCAGGTGTAGCTACTTCTGATGTTTCAAACTGAAAGAGATATATCATCGAAACCATGAAGGAAAATATACAAGGTGTTATACGAGGATTTTTTATTCTGAGACGAGAAGTTCATACAAACAGAGGTCTGGTAATGCTTCGTGTTCAAGATACATGGTGCCTACGTTTGTGAAAGAAATAGTAATTCCCTAAATAACTGCCGATTTTGTTGAAATTTGTCAATTGTTGGGGTAGTGGGGTGCTAATTTTGCTCTAACTATTTCGAAATTATAATATCCAAAGGGCGTTCCGGAAGGCACCTTAACGAATATTTTCGATCAAAAAAAATGTTGCCACATATTTTTGCAATTTTTATGTTTTTCCGCATTGAGCAACTTTTTTCTATTCAGCACATTTATTCGTAACTTGATCTATTTTTGAGAAGAAATATCATTTTATTACTGCCCTTGGGAAAACAGAATAGAGAATTGAACTACAATTTCATCAAAACCTAGGGTGCATTCGTTATTTTTTAAATATCTTTAGTCTATTCTAGTCTTGGATTTTGTCATTGGAGATACAAGCAATAAAAAAAATCATTATTCATTAAAAAAGTATTTTTATTATCTTTCGTGGATTATTATTTATGTTGAACAATTGAAAATACACAAAAGACATCTTTCAGATTAACTGTTTTCATACTAGTTCGTGCCTCAACAGTCATTGAGATTATTCCTATCAAAATGATTCCAACAAAAACAAAGCAAGATACGAAGAAAATACTGGAATGAAAATATGTAGTTTCAGTTAGGTACTTAATATAAAAATTACAAAAAACTTTCTGTCTTGGATGTACTCAAAGCTTCTTTGAGGTCGTCGTCGTACTTACGAAACACTCTATATATTGAAAATGAAGATAAAATTTTTTGTCCTGATTTAGCTTTCGTTCTTTGGTCATGAATATGTGCATTAGATGTTCAGTTGAATGGTCACAGAGGCCGTTGTATTAAATTCACTTCAACCGACAATAATTTCCTTATTCTGCAGTAGCATATCTTCCCGGAAATATACAACAAGACAGAACTCAACGATTTTAGCACCCCTCTGTCTTACACCCAAACAATAAATATGTATTATACTGTTTCCGACATTAACACTTATTAAGTGAGCAGTTACAGTTAGACCACCAAGTATTTAGGCTCGCAATAAAACTTGAAATTCATGAGATTGGGACACGACTACGACACAACAATAATATGTGTCGCATTGTTATGAGTTAGAAATGACAGCAGTGCTGTAGCCGATTAATTATAAAGTTAAGTGGACATATAAGGTTGGCTAGAGGTGTGAAAGAGCACATTTGGAATGCTGCGAACGGTGCATGCGATAAGATACGGATTCGATTTGTTTTGTCTTACACGAATGCATTCGATAACAAAAATGTGCGTAATCGTCCAACGACCTACAGAAATGCCATTGGACAGGGGCGTAATGGACACCAATCTTTAGAATATGCTGCTGGGCTATTCTGGTTTCCTTTTCTAGATGAATTTGTTTATTTTTTGGTATTATATGTTGAAAATCAGAAAATTTCAATCGAAAAAATGAATTTCAATGAGCAGAAATCAAAAAATCATGTAAGTGAATTGAAATAAAAGGCACTTAAATGAAAACGAGCGAGTTGAGGTGAGCGTTGATTAGAAATTGAAAATCATAAAAAGGAATGTTAATGCATATGAATTGAATAGATAAAATAACTAAGAACTCTATTGGAGTTTGGTAGGAGTTATTTTAATTTTACACTGGCACTCATGATGAAATTGTTGAAAGGGGCAAAAATAGGGCAAAAATGTGTTTTTATTTTGCTATATAAATATTTTCATAAAGAAATAACTGTTCGGAAAGCTTTTTACAAACTGTTGGGTCATAAAATATAGATTATGAAAGTGTTTTGTTCCAAGAAAATTTGTGAAATATTTCAAACATTGTCCTTTATTTGGTTGTAATGTTGATCGAAAAGTTGCTCAGGATGTATCTTTGAGATTTTTCCTAACGATAATGTTTTGATCTCGTATACTTTTCAGTTTTCAGGGTCATCGTTCTAAAAATATATGATGATATTCAAACGGTCAGTTTTCGTGATATTATGGTAAAATGTTGAAAAAAAGGTAAATGGGGTTAGGTACACGACTACTATATAAAATATCGAAAAAATGTAGATCACGAAAAAAGAAAATTAAAACTAAACCATGAACGAACTATGAAATCATGCTTATTATCTTCATCGGAACAAGAACATCATTTCAAATTTACTACCGCTAGTCTATGTATACCGAAACATTCAACATTTTAGATGTCGTCCACCCAAGTTATCGAGACACTTTACAAAACCAACTGAAATTAAGAAAAAAAAATGATGGTAATACTCTTGATATGAGTTACCATCTTCAAAAGATTTATTCGAGAAGAATGGAATAATACAGAAGATACTATTTACAATTTCAAGGATATTTCAAATAGCATTTCAAACTTTTTCCATATCTGGAAACTAAATTTCGATGAACGTAAATGAAAACATACTGACTATAACCCTTTCCGTTGTTTGAATGAATTACTCGAATGTTAATTTTAATGATATTTTGGGCCGCTACTCTTCTACATTCTATTTTTGATTCATGTAGATCCGGCCCTGATTGTTTACCTAACAAAAAAACTCCATGACTTCATAATTTTAATATCCTCAGGGGATTTGATAAACACTCAGACTGTTCCTCAAGTAACACTCACAGGCGCCAATAATCATTATTGGATACTTTTGCTGTATTATCGATTGATTTCATTCGGTATATAGAAAGCTTCAATTATATTCGACGACAGAAGTTTGTGCCAGTCTGCAACATTGTTGTAGTTCAAAATCAGATTTTCCTGATTCTTAACTTTACCCTGCCAATCATGAAAACTTCCCCCCTACACTCCCATATCACCGGTGGCGAATCTAGTATCAGAGGGGAGAAGCATGCTTCAAAAAAAATTGAAGTAAATTCACATTGGTATTACATTGGTATTATGAACTTTTTTTTTTTTTCACAAATTGAGTGCACCTGATCTCAGAATGAGATCGTTGTGTGCCTAAATAGTACTATTCATCTAATAGTTGTTGAACATTTGGTAGATAATTATTATAAGACTAATTAATATAATAGATATAATAATATAATAATAAGCTAACAGACTAAACCAACAGCATAAAAAATTGAAGAACTAAGAAAATAGCAGAATATAATAAATAGTGACATTCATTGCATGAGTACCTCAAGAGCTCTGGTGTTCATGAAAATGTAGGACAGTAGATTTTTGCAGAACAGTTTGTAACTATGAATATTTTTGATGGGCTCTGGGATATAATTATAAATTTTAGGGCCATTGAATGCTATCGACTTCTTATAGAGGGTAGAATTGGGACGGGGAATATTTAAATTTTTGAGACCTCTTTGTCTTGTACTGTGATTGTGGGAAATTTCTTGGTGTTGCATTCTATTTTTGTACATGAATTTTGCAATATGAAAAATATACAGATGTGTTGAGTCGATCATTTTACTTTCTATAAAGAGCTGCTCCGTGGAAAATCTGCGACTTTTTCTAAATATCACTTTCAAAATCCATTTCTGTGTGATTTTTAAACAATTTATCTGATCAGTATACGCAGCTCCCCATACTATTATTCCATAGGACATTACAGATTCTACTAAGGATTTATATGCTACTTTCAAAATTTTTCTGGAAGAATATCCCTGAGTTTATTAAATGCAAATACCAGTTTTTTGAGTTTGCCATTCAAATATACTGAGTGTTTGTTCCATCTGAGCGTTTCATTGATGATAATTCCCAGATATTTGATTTCTGAAGTGTTTTGAATTGTCTTCTTACAATCACAGTTGGTCAGAGGAGGAATGATTTAGGGCCGAGAACTGAAACAAAGGTCTCGTAATGCTTCGTTTTCAAGATACAGGGTGTCTACGTTTGTAAAAGAAATATTTCTATAATCCTATTGCCGATTTCGTTGGAATTTGTCTAAGTGTTATTTGGGGTAGTGAGAGGCTGATTCAACCCCTTAATAATTCGAAATCATCATATCCAAAAAAAAATTCCATTGATTTTTTACATTATCGTATTTTTTCGCATTGTGCAACTGAAACTACAACTTTTTTATGATCAGCTATTTTGTTCGTATCTTGATTTTTCTGAGAAAAAAAAATTAAAATAACTTTTCTGCATGTCCCTGGAACGAGAAAATATAGAAATTCCAATTCCATCTACAACTTGGGTACATTCGATATTTTTCACATATCAACAGTTACATTCTACTTTTGGATTTTTTCATCAGAAGTAATGCAAGCAATGAAAGAAATATTATAATTTGAACAATATTTTTATTGTTGTCTATAAATTTCCATTTGTGATTAAACAATCAAAAATACACGAAAGTAATCTTTCGGATATTCTGATTAGCTGTTGTTGATATCAGTTTGAGATTTCTTGTGCTTTGGGCTGTCTCACATCAACATGCTGTTAAACAATTCTCAATATGTTGTGCCAGAGATATGGATTCATACTTTTTCAACTAATCATTCATGTGTGTATAAGTAAAGTTCTAACGTTTATATTTCATGGATAATGGATGCTCTGATTTGAATAGTATTGTTTTCTCAGCGACTGCCTTTCAAATCGTTTGAAATTCTTTTTGGTCAATGATATGAATACAATAACTCTCTATTTGTGCAGAAATCGACTTCTTTTCTGTAATATATTTTTTCGACTATTTTCATTTGCCAGTATTGAATATTGAAAAAAACTAGAAAGATGTATGAGCATCCACATCTTCTTGCAAATTTCAGCTCCTTCATTTTTTGAGATTTTTCTGAGAATTATATGACCATTTTTTGAGGGGACAACATGGAAAAATTACAGGTTGTGGAAAAAAGACAGGTCCGTATTTGAAAAAAAAGAACAATGCACAGAATGTCGCATTGAAAATCGGTTCATACCGGATAATTACAAACATGAAAGTGTATAGAGAATTCTCCGAACTCATTTTCATATCATTCAAAATGTGAGCTGTAGAGCCAATGAACCTAAGTTTCCTTTTTGAGACTTCCGTAAATAGACCATTTTTGTTTTATTCAACTGAACTTGTGGATCTTGTTATTTCCGAGATAGCACTGGTATAGTAGGAGCCCGCGCCTGCCAGACCTTCGTTATTTTATAAAAGCTGAAAGTTTCTCTGCTCATCTTCCCAAGACAGGTGAGAACAATCAGGTAGAAAAGGTGTATGAAATAGTTCCCCACTTTCTTCCAAGTATTAATCACATCATCTATTGCCAGACCCCTACTACGGTCTCAACTCCCTGCCGGTCCCCCCATACTTAATTAAATTATAATTATACTTACGTTTGACAGTATTTGAAACGTTTTTATGACGCCATTTACACTATAATGTCGATATTTCCTTTAACTTGACAATGTAAGACAAACTTATATTCTCTAAAGGGTAAAGAAGGTGCAGATAACTATTTCTCAGTTTGCCACAATGATTCGACTGAAATGTTACCAGAAAGCTGGCGAAGCATCAAAACAGTGTTTAAAAAAAGTTTATACGGAAAATAACAGTTGAAGCCTGAGAATACTCATATAAATATAAACGATCTACGATATTGACGAAATATTCCACATCTGTTTCTGAATTAATTGCCATCTTTGGAGAAGAATTTTCCAATAATTTCAAATGTAGGTAGATATTAAAAAATTAAATATTCATACCAAGTGTTCAATTTCGAAATATATCTATTAGTCCCCAATTTTCGTGAAACTAACTGTGTATCATACAATTCTGTAAATATCGGTAGAATATATCATTCATGAATTGGCATTTTATATAAAAATGGCGAGCTTTGACATGTACACTGGCTCCCAGTTTTCATTTTATACGTGTTAGATCTTTTTGATGGGCCTCAAAAACATTTATGTTTTCAAGTTATGTATCTTATTTATCTAAACCTATTTGTATCATCGCTTCATCCTAGTTTCAGCTGGAATTCCATCAAAACGCTCTGAATACTTCATCGTAAAGTAATCGTAAAGTCATTCATAATCACTACTTTCATCACTACTGTATCATCAATATGAATCACGAGTAGAATCTATACTAACTTCATTCAACTGCTACGATTTATAACTCTGATAAATAGTTGAAGAGGCATTTTCCAGACTTGGTACGTTTCCAATAAAAGGTGATTATCGTCTTCGTTGAGTGACATTCATGGTGATCATGAACCAAATTGAAATCAGTGTTTTCGATTGCTATGGCTCAACAACTGTTGTCAGAATAGAATATCAACCCATTGATTTACGTCAAAAAATCAGACTATAAACAAGAGATAGTGAATAAACATTTTCTGTGTTCAGTGGAATATAAAACCTCAATCCAGATGATATATCCCAATCAATTCAGATGGGAGAGGGGGATTGACAATAATAGTACACTTGAAATTAACATCGATGGTAAAAATGCACGAAGCTACCAATTTGGACTGAAATAGCTTTGGTATTTCCAAGAATACAAGGGTGGTTTCAATTCAAATACAAGGTTGATGTTGGAGAAACCCAGGAGTCAATTCTAGGGCCATTAATTTTATATTGTTAAGTGTTGCTTACATGTAAACAACAATCACTGCCCTGGCTATAAGCCAACACAACAAATTTGAATCAAGTAGTTTGTCCATTACACATGGACGTATACACAAGGAATCTCCAAGACGATATCTTGAATTATTTCACATGGAACAAAATAAATATATTATTTTTTTTTACATAAAATTCAAGCCCGTTAATTGTCTGTTGTTTGCTATCTATAGTTGAAATGATTACAAAATTAACAAAATGCATGAAAGTCTGTTCTCCTTTGTACATTTATGTATAATTTTTTTTATTTTGTTCTACTTTCAAACATGTGTATATTGTGCGTTTGGTTTTCCTTTCACTATTCATATTCGATGTTTCAAATAGGCCTAGGTGTTCGTATTGACATACCGATACCCTGTACATTGTCCAAGGAAAAAGATCAACTTATTTTTTATTGAAAGGAGGACACCCTGTATAATATAGACTTGTGTAAAGAGATCTCCAGATCATATCGACATATTAAAAGAAAATTTTTATCAACAAATGTGGTCATCTCAATGGAATATCTATATTTCTTCGGGATATATTCGTCTCTTTTCTAAAGTCACCACTGCATATGCTATCAGCTGATGTTGATGGTGGGTGTAGACGGAAACTGTTATAAAATCGAAACTATGAATAAAATTCGTAAAAGCAAATATTGATTCGTTTGTCTCGCTATTAACACCTTTAGTTTCACTTGGGTACAAAACGTAATTTCTTGATTTCATTTGTCGATTTTTATGAATTTACATAACTGTTAATGGTCTGAAATGCAATTATTACGAAAGTATTCGTGGGATCCGCTATGCTTGGGAAATTGGAACATGCTACTGTGCCCTCCAAGACCATTCGATTCAAAAAATTCTATAGGAACAATGAAAATGAGTTTACGTTAATCATTGTTGAAATTGGTCCAAACGAATTGAAATATATCCACACACATATCAAAAAGAAACCATATGAATTTTGTTTTCAGTTGTCACGTGTTTTCCTGGACATGAATAAATCCCCACCAAAAATTTTGTGAAACCTCCTGGTGGTTTGTGAGCTTTGTTATCTTTGATCTTTTGAGAAATTGCACTGATAGTAAACATACTTGGCTTCAAATCTGCTGCAACACGATAAAAATGAAAATCTGTCCGTAGATTATAAATAAAATCCACTACGTTGTATTAAATTTAGCTCTCTAACAGCCGTTAAGGGAAGCGCGGGGACATTATTATCCCGCTCTCTTCCGAAATAACTAACCAAATCTTGGCAGCGGTAATTTTTGAATCTTTGGGCATTTTAAGGAAGAGTCCGAGACTGATAATTTCAAAAGAAGCATCAAAATACACAGTTTGATCACAATTATCCAATTTGAAGTACCAAAAGACATAAACACAGAACTGTCACTTTCGAATGACAATTGTCAATTGGTAAATAAGAGACTTCAAATAAATTGCGGCAGCATCGAGAATGCTGCCAAGCAAATTCCAAAGAATAACAGTCGCCATATTTGAAATTCAGTATAAACGTTCCAATGCATATTCAACTAGTGCGATGATTTCATACGTTATCGATGATGTGCAACAGTTTTTTTCTACAAACGTCAGTAAAAGTATAATTTTTGCGGCATGCTGTCAGTGTCTAAAATGCCATTTTATGACACTGGTGTTAAAAATGATTTATTTGTAGAGAAAATATAAAAACATAATTCAAAATGCAGTGTTTATTCAATTAGACGTATAATTAGTGAAAATACAATTATGATGAGAAAGTCCATGGCCAGTCTCATTGGTAGGTGTAACAGAATTTATTTTGGTGAAGCTTGTACCAGGGCAGAGAACAATGTTATCCGCCGAAATTTTGGACAAAATTTGATCCGCAATGTTCTGTTTCCTTTGTAGCGAGTCTTCTATTTAACCCTCTGCTACTGTACTGGACTTCCATCCACCGTGTCCTTTAATTGTAGTAAGACTAGCACCAGAGTCAGCCAACAAACTCGCTGAGGAACGTCGGAAACAGTGTCCAGTATAAAGATGGGAATCAGGCATATTTAGAAATTCAGCAATTTTGGCGGGCATCTTAGCAAATGTGTTGATTCCAACTGGAGGCCTGGCACATTTCTTTTTAATGCATTTTATAAAAACTCTTGAATGATTAATATCCACTGGACGAAGGGCTATGTACTTTTTATAGTAGTTCGTATACAATGTACCACTCACAACAAAGGTGCGTGGCACATTCGTTTTTGTGTCTGGTATATGCAGAACTAGTGAAGTTCCGGAATCCTAGATATTATTTGATGTCAAATCGAACAGTTTCTCTCGACGACAGGCTCCAGAAACACCCAAAATCGCAGCAACTTTCTGCGTTAGATATATTTCAGCCGGGGCCCCTGCGAGAAATTTGTCGATTTGTTCCCTTGTCAATACTTTCGACTTTTTCGGTCGATATCCTTCACCCTCTCGCTTCAAAAATGCCACAAGCTTGTAATATCTGCTTATATCATGATTATTTATGTTCATCATCGACTTCAACATAGAGTAATTCGACCAAAGTGTTGACGATTTCCATATTTTGAACTTTTCTTCAAAGTATGCAAGAAGCACCTTTTCACTGGCCTCCTTGCCTCTGACATTTTTCTGATCCGCCATCTCAAGAAACGATCGTATGAAAACTAATATATATATGATGAAAACTCGTACTGTCGCTTTGACTTACTAGACAATAATTCAAAAGCAGCGAAGACAAATCAACAAATTCTGTTTTTGATTACCTTGGCAACTTGTTTTATGAATAGATTAGATGAAATTGGAATCAAAACTGATAATCTCGAGGCTATTATTTTATCAATTAATTAATGTAAAATAGGTATACGTTAATTTGGACTTTTATTGGTGTTTTTAGAAAAAATAGTGAATTATATACCTGCTAAAAGTGATTTTGTATTGTTTAAAGGAATGGAACACTCCGCCTTCGGCGTCGTGTCCCAAACTTCCCTTCTAGCAGAATAAAATATCACTTTTATCACTCATATAATAAATAACTATTCTATTCACTATATTACCTATTCCTTCGCATTCGGCAAAAATTTGTTGGCTTCTTTGCACTTCTCAAAGAAATGTAAGAGATGGCTTTCAATCTACTTTGTCACTTACGTTTAGTATTTCTGTAAAACAATCTCCAAATTCACAAAATACGACACGTATCGGACAAAAATAGTGAGTAAATTTTGCTTTCACCGATTTTCCTGAAAACGGATAATATCAGAATTTGAAGCTTTTTTTACCTTCAGAGAATAGAAAGCCTTTCCAAAAACAATAGTGACTTCGTTATATTTTCATATGCTGAATAATCGGAATGAGATAAAATCTACCTTGACCACATAGTTTGATCGCCTTCATGACTGCCGACATGTACGTGTCAAAATCGCACAACATAACCATACAATTGCAACCCAACGGTTATTAATAATTGACAAATAAATCATTCCGAAACGCGAAAACGGCAATTAACTGCCACTTAATCATTTTATTACCTACGTAACTCATTTAGAATCTAAATCATTCGAGCGTATATGATAATTATAGATTACTGTAAACTCCTAAATCAAAATTACAAGTGTCAGGTAACAAACAATAATTAAGTCATTTCTTGAAGGCAAACCCCCAACCCTAATAAATTATAGTCATTGGCAACGATTACGATTGGAGCAGTGCAAAAAATCACCCAAAAATCCGTGTTGAATCGGGTGTAGATTGTTGGATTAGATGCGCCTTTTTGCATGTTGTTACTACCTGAATAAAATCGTTCGATTTCGCCATGCCATTTAGCACGTAATTTATTAGGTGTCTGCGTTCCTCAATCGCTAACCAAATCTTTATAGTGATCCACGGATATTGGTACAGTCGTTTGTTAACCTCAATGTTAACCAAATGAAGCCTGGTTTCTGGTATATGCCACCTCAATCAGAAGCCATTTTGAAGCAGAATAATGATTATGTCTACGTTAGTATTAACACCTAAGATGAAATGATTGGATCATAAAACGTGTTCACATGGTGAAGTTTGTTGACATTACTAGTCTAAGAAGTCGATGCCAAAAAATCTTCTGAAATGACAGAAGCAAGTTTCTGATAAGATGGAAGAGCCGGATGTCACATCCTTAGGGTAAAAATTGAAATCCACCCTTTCACCAAATCATGTGAATATCTGGTGAATACTATATTATTATTATCAATACTTGATAAGCAAATTGAATTGAGTGGCCTATCTGTTTTCAACTTAAGTGGACAATGTTTATTGGAGAAACTGGCCCTTTAATGCACTAGTGCAATATTTTTTTTTTCTCCGTAGTTTTCTGGGTTTCCAAACTACCACGATCTGAAAAAGTAAGAATTAATATTAGAATCTATACAAGTGTAGAAGGGTAGATTTTTCATCTACCCTGAAAAGTTGTTGCGTCAACTGAAAAACAGTTTCTTCTGGATAGAACAAGTCCAATTAGTAGTATATGCAAATTTTCTTTTCAAATGTGAATTTTCGTAATTTTTTTTCTAAGATCCTAATAATATTATCGTACCTATCTATCATTTATTACTTGAGTTGCTGTAACAAGTAGCAAAAACCAATCAGCTTTCATTGTTTTCATCCTGAATGGAAATAATCTGCTTTCAGATTCTCGTCATTTTTCCTTCATGAAAGAAAAAAGCAGATTAATAGTAACTGAGGTTTTCCAAATCCAATGACCAATAGGTCCAACCGATAAAATAGCAAATATTTTAAAGGTATTTTTCTAGTGTTTATACAATAAACCAATTAGATTTCAACAATCTACCTGTTATTAACTCTGAAAATGTAAACATACCCTTTGTGTATTCAAGGTGGTGAAGGGGTGTTCAATATTATACCCTCTTCGGGTGGTAGTTTCTTTAGTGGTCCTGAAGACATTCCATCGTACTTTATAAAGAATATATCAGAAAGTATATCGAAACTTAAATTTCCGAATCTCACATTTATTTACCAAAAATGACCAAATATGAGGATAATCAGTTCTGTACCGATTGGTTTAGAAGCGGCTGAAAGATAAATGAAAACTGAAGACCTTTCACTGTATCACTTATCCATTCTGAATTACAGAAATTCTCCCAATTCGCTTTCTTATAACATTATTATAAATCAACAATTCAGGAATATGAATATTTATTTGGAGAGAATGGAGTTCTGAAGATTAATTTTTCTTTATTTCCCTTTCAAATCAATATGGGAAGAACATCAAAAGTTTAGCAAACGCTTTCGCAGAAAGAAAAATTTCATGTGTCTACTTTTTATCTTCTTACATAACTCGATCTTTTTTTTATTTCCGCGGAACATAAGGTGAAAAAAAATAAGCTCTTCATTGGGCAAATGTTTTTGTCACTTTTTTTTCACCTTATGTTCCGCGGAAATAAAAAAAGATCGAGTTATGTAAGGATAAAAAGTAGACACATGGAATTTTTCTTTCTGCGAAAGTGTTTGCTAAACTTTTGATCGTTCCACATTTGCAGAGGAAGATTTGGAAGATTGAGTCTAATTTTTTTTCACTACTGCACATAATTTCATCTGCAAACGTTCCATATTTTTCTTGTTGAAAAAATTGGCACTTACGTGACTTGACCTTTTCATTGGATTCATTAGATTGGATGAAGATTAATTCATTGAAAAGCTGAGATACCAATATATCAATAGTGAAGCATTTCACGAGGATCTAATTTACTGGATATCTGGATATAACAAATGACTCCGCATCGGTCAATTTCAAATAACTAAGTAGGTGAGTTCATCATAGTGACAAAAACATAAAATATGTCAATTCGCAACTCAACGGCAAAGTAATTGAAATGGTAATATAAACATGAAGTTGCCTGTTGGAAAATCAAGTGAGTACTATCAGTCAAGAAGAGTACTTAGTCGTATGTCTTCAAGTATTTAAATTCCCTTGCATAATACTTAAGTGTTTTGTTTACAGTGCATTTGAAACATGTTTCACTTCAACTGAACACTGGGATTTATTTTGTTGTCACTGATGTATGAATTCCGATGCAATAGTAATACGAGTGTTATTTACGGGGTGGAAACATATTTTTGTGTATTCTCATATTAGTATTCTTTTTTTCGGAATCTGCATACACGGAACCGTTCATTTCCAGGAAACGTCAAAAAGCTTTCCTTTCCTGTATGTGAATTGTATCACAATCGTTACTAACGTTGAATCAGTAACCACTTCTATCAGCAGGTAGTTGAAACACTCTCGTTCAGAAGTACTGCTACAAAGACGAAGTTTATATTGGTCTATTTATCTTGGTGTAAGAGGGATATGAATAAGGATGATTTCATCAGTAAAATATATAATGGAAACTTAGAAAACTGTAGGAGTATCATATTGAATCTACCAATTCAAACATATTCACTCGAGAAATGTGACAAAAAAATCAACTTTGAATTAACTGGAAATATCAAAAAGTTATGAAACTTTGAAACTCGTAATCAGCCGAAGAAAAACAAAACAAGCTCGAGAAACAAAAAAAAAACATTCACGTCAATGAAGTTAACGATGACTTGGTGAAAATAATGAAATAAAGTAACATGAACTTGGTGGAATCCAATACAGGGAAAACTCAGGCATGTCTCTCCTCAAAGAAAGCCGATCTATCATTAATCATTATCTAGTATACAGATATCAGGAGAATTAATTTCTACAAAGTCGTGTATCTCGATGCTTGGAATAACGGCCAGTAATAATCTTTTATGGGAAAACTATGTTAGATCGATCGCTAAAGGTGCTTCCCAAAAACTTAAATTTTTATTTCGTGCGAAGAAATACTTCACTTCTCGTCAGCTTCTAATGATCTACGAGGCTCGGATACGACCTGCCTTGGAATAAGTTCTCATGTATGGAGCTCGGCACCAAAACATTCATTGAAGCTTCTTGATTCTATTCAGAGAAAGAAAATCCGTCTTGTTGGTGATTCTTCGCTCACAGACTCGCTCACTTCATTGGAGCTTCGTTGAAGCATCGTTGAAGGGTCGGAGACTTGTCTCTCTTCTACAGGTATTTCCACAGTTTGTGCTCTTCTGAACTGTTATCAATCGTTCCACCCTTGGCAATGTCTACACGGATGAGTACAGAATTTACACCCCTTTGTTGTGAGCTTGGAAACTTGTCGAATCTCTCTTGCTCAAGGATCTTTTTTCAATAGAACAGCTAAACTTTGGAACTCCTTGCCGAGAGAGGTTTTTCCTGAGGCTTGCAAACTTGAAAAATTCAAAGTGAATGTTAATTCGTATCTCCTGTCCCTTAATTCACGCGGTGACTTTTGGACGTAACAGGAAATATCTCTCTCTCAAATTCTAGTTGAACAGAATTACACATATTTCTCATTCAGGGTGGATCAATTGAAACGAAACAAGAGTGATTTCTCATAGTTGACGTTCAGAAGAGAAAAAATACTTGGCCGTCATTTTTCATTCCGAGAAGAGAATCTTCTGAGCACAATTTCCACAATGTCACTTCAATCCCCTTGGTTTGGTGAGACTGGGGGTCAAGCAATACCTCCTTTGGAAGTTTATCAATTTCTCTTTCTACCGATTTGTTCATTCCTGATTGTGATGCAGTAGATACTGAGACAAGCATAAAGAAAATCTTTCAGGAAGAATGTTTCGTTCATTTTTCACTATAAAGACTAATTGTGCATTGTGTAGCTAGCACTGTGTTTATCACAATTGCCAGTGCAGGATTTTTCACAGCAGAAACTTCCAAATTTGCCTTTGTATGTATCACAAGTGCAGGAATTGATTTTAAATTACGGAACGCGCATTCATTTGCAGTTCAAGAAAAAATCTGTCTTGCTTTGGTACTACAGTTTCAATGATACTTCTATAAACACTAGATTGGGAAATAAAGGAGACCAGGTTCAACCCTCAGAGAGAAGAAAGTATGTTTGAGTTTACTGAGCAGTAAAATTCATCTAGTCGAAAGTACTGTTGATTAAGCAAAACCAGGACTTGTCAATTGCTTTTCTTATATCACGCTTCAACAATTCTCTTGAATACGGGTGTACCTATAATAATTTTATATTTATACAACACACTTTCAATATACATCCATGTTTGATATCCTGATATTGCAGATGTTAGATGTTGAGTGATGAAAACTGCTTTTCGTGTCATCGTGTATTGAGAACTTATACCTCATTTGAGATTCCTGTCGAGATGAATCCTCTTAGAAACATTTTTGCGGCATCCATGTCATAAAATCTGAATATCAGAAAACGGAATTGAGAAATAATCATTGGCTGGAAGGTGATTCGCCATAAGATTCAAGTGTAATACTTTGATGCAAAAAAGATTAGGCTCGTTGGACTGGAATTGATCCTGCTCAAGTACCTCTCAGCAACTTGATTGGGTTTCTTAGTGCTAATTTGTTTTTTCAGTTCAGTTCTTTCTTACTCTTCCATTCCAACTGAGCGAAGCCAGTGGCGTAGCATTGAATGTGGAATCAAGGGTTTGGGAGTGGATGCTGTGAATAATATTCAGAAACTAATGGAAATTGCTTGCTAAAATTTTTGATGTTATTTCTATTATATTAGTAGTTTTTATATATTCATTTGGAGAATTTAAAAAAATTGAAATCAATAACCTTTTCAAGGGCGCACACATAAAGTTTGAGTGGGGAAAAGGATGAGCCTAAAGAATTTTAGATATCGATTAAGTTCGACGACTTCAGTGCTGGGCCTCAGCGGTAAAGGAATTTGAGTATTTTTCTGCTCCAAACGTACTCTACAGAAATACACAGTTTTTTAATTTCAATGACAATGTGGAGGTAGCCATATTTGATTTCGATAGTCGAATCATAGCAAATTCACCTCATGTACTTTTCGAAGGTTTGAATAATCCTTCAGTCAAGTTCATCGCCACTCTGATGATTGTTGAGTGTTTAGTTCATTCTAATATTCCAATATCCATCGCTTTTGAAATTTGAAGAAGGGTTGCATTTTTGCAATACCATTGTGACTTTTCCATGACGTGTATTGATAACTGTGAAGTTACTGATTTCACAACGATTCAAGTTTTTGTGTTCTGTTTCTTTCATTTTCTCATGAATTGAGTACAAAGCCGCCTTTCTTCTGCTGTTTCGAATGTCAAACTTTGACTATTTATATGAAAACTGGCTTTATAAAAATCTACGGACTATTTCGACAGTATGCATTCAAAAATTGATACGTATTTCATATTCAGTCATCCATTTTGTAAAAATTGTTATGAAACTCCATTTGGTGAATTTCATTCTGCTCCCCAAATCCTTTTGTATTTATTGGAAACTTGAATACATATTAATGCTGAGAATACCAATTACCAATCCGGCTGTCCTAAGCAAAAAAGCGGTAACCGACAATGTTCACATTGAAATTTTAGCGTAAGCGAACCTAATGTGTTTTGCTAAGCATTTATGTTTTCAAAAATTATAATCGGTTCATGAATAGCGAAATTATCACCTGGCCCTAACACACTAACTGCCATGACTTCGACTGAGAACCTATAACAAAAAATAGTTCATACAACTTTTGTTTGATTATATATTCAAAATATAAATACAAATATAAAATGCAGTTGTATGAATGATAGCAAGGAATAGAAAAGAGTAACAGAATAGAAATAAAAGAAAAAGTATAAAACATAAAACAATGACAAGTGTGTTGTTTTATTCTGTTCATTAGTGCCTTCCTCTTCATAAAATAGAACGTACGCCTCGCCACGTGCGAGAGATTTTGAGGAAATCGGCGACACATGGGAATTGTTGTATTCGTGCAACGTTCCCGCTTATGGGTGTCGGCAGTGAGCCGTGTAGTGGCGCTATGGAGAGCGTATTGAGGTTGCAGCGGCAAGGGGCATTGGTTATATTAAATTTTCCTCTGAACCTTTCCGTTGTAGAAACACATTCGAGATGGAGCCCTAACACCAGAGGGAACTTGTGGATCGACAATGACTTCGTGCATTTCCACCTCTCTTCACAATAAGAGCACATCGGCTTTTCATCCCCATCCAACTCCTCTCTGGTGAGAGAATCCAAGCACTGAGATCATTTGACTTGACAGGTCCCTAAAGGTGTCAAAGGTTACAATATGTGGCATTTAAACATCGATTTTAATTGGCCGACGAAGTTGTCTATTATATTTGAGTTGTCCTTCCGCAGGTACCTGGACCATCATTCTTGTCCTTTTCCGCTGTCACTTAACCAATATACTCGAGCGTTTCAACGTCACTTGAATTTTCATCAGTTTCAATCGGAATACGTCTAGGTTTTACTTTTCTTCGATTTACGTTTTCATTTAAACCTGTCAATAAATATCGTAAAAACACCTGGGCGTCTTTTTGGGCAGAGCTATTGAATCAGAGGGGCAAGTTTTTGGATCTGGGGTTTCATTAACACTGTATCCACCTCACTGTCAGCCAAATTATCTGACCATAATTCCTTCATCAGCTTGGCGAACTTTTATATTAGGGTTTCTTCCGAATTGGAAATGTTGGTAACGATATCCTTCATGGAGTCGTTTTTCCTGAGATATTCCATCAACCATCTTGTGTTTGATAAACATTGGATCACACTGTTCATAAAGCAAGCGTTATCTGTGTTCTTTAATCCATTCAGACTGAGAATTTCGATAGACGTCAGTTTTTTCTCTCTCCAAAAATCCAACCATTTGCCCATGATCTCCAGCAGGGTTCGATAAGGAGCTTGTATTGAATGTGTTCAATAATATGATATATTCCTTCACCACTCACATACAATTCATCAGCTACCACAACTTTCCCGTATTTTTCAAAACCTTCTCTGAATTTTTGCGATCCCAACAGTTTCTCGAAATTGTTTCACAAGATAATATTGGCTTTGCAAAATATCCTTTATCCATGGGAATAAAAAATAATTTACCAAGAGATTTGAATGAGGCACTGTCCCGATACAGGAAGCTGTATCAGAACACCAATTTTTTGTATCGAGAATTAAGTAGCTCTTGGTTCATTGGCTTCATTGGTGATTCGATTGCCAATTTCTTGAATGAATTCTGTATCTTGAGGGCCAAAGGAAGTTAATGTTTCATTTGCGACCACATGAAGAATAAAGTTATTTTCTGAAATTTGATATTTTCGTCTTTTGAAATTTCTGCTGATGAAGCTGCTGAACTTCCAAAAACAGAAGTTGATGGAATACCTGGAGGTTCTAAAATCGGTATCTTGACGCACGCTTGATGACATAATTCACAGCTTGATGACGAGAAAAATATCCTGCGCTGTACCTGCAACTCAATCCATGAATTCCTTGGGGGCTCACTTCTGCACCACATATGCATTTGTGCTGAAAACAAATATTTGATCCCAGATGAAATCCAAATGCAACACTAAACTTCTCATCATCACTGCAAATTCATGTCCCCAAGCTCCTTCATTTCTTGAAGAAACCGCCAGTATACAAACCACTCTTTCTCGAGAGCTATACAAATCAGAGGAATATCCCAGGTTTTCTGAATATTTCTCTTGATATTGGGCATTTCAAGATGAGTGCGAGAGATCCAGAGTTGTTCTGCTGCACTCAAGGTACTGTCAGCAGGAAGAGATAATGGTAGTATTGAATCTATCACATCAGTCACCTCATTACTTGAAGATAGAAGGGAAGATAATAATAGATCGGTAATTGTGCGAATTCCTAACACACCATGAGAGACTGGAAGAGTCGCTGGAAGCCATGAGTTATTATCCATCTGATCATTTGATAAATTTCGAAGTGTGTCACGAACTATTTCATCAAATTTGATCAGATGTGCTTCGTTAACCCAAGACGGAGAGTATCTCATAATATGAATGAGCTTTGGAATTGCCAAACAATGTCTGAGGAGGTAAAAAGCAACATGTCTCGAAAGCTCACTCAGACGGAAGGACATAATTTTGAAACAATCAATTTTCTTCTCATAGCAGGAAGTGAATGCCTCATTCGTGGGAGGGGCGCCAGGAAATATCAACTCAAATTTATTAACGAGTTTGATTCCTGAAGCAATTTAATCAAACTTCAAAGAAATATTTGAATATTTTTGAAAGTTCAGCTCGAGCACAATCTCCTTAGAATCATGAATAATCAATGAGAGGGCATCAAAAACCGTCGTCCAAATACCAGCTATTGAACTGAATTGATTTATGTGTTTGATTACATTATGGATTGTCATACTAGAGAGGAAGGAAGCTAAGGGGGCTGAAATACGCGTTCTGATGATATTAGATTTCCATCGAATGAAAAAATAAATGGCTAAAGGTAGCACTGAAAAATCGATAGATATAACTCAGAAACAGTACCTTGAATAACTTTTTGAATATGATTACGATGGAACAATGTGAAAACGTTCTTGAAATCTAATTTGAATGTTCAGTAACGCATGTGAAACAGCTTCACAGCTTCCAGGAATACCGAAACCAAACAGCTAGACGACGAAAAACATTACCGACGGCAATCGATCTGAGACCACCATATTTTTTCCTCAGTGCACACAATGAAGCACCAAATAAAATGGGACAAATCTCTTCTTTCACATTTCCGGATAAAAAAGTTTCAAAGTGCTGTGAGCGATGTTAAAATCTTTGTTGCAGCAGAATTTGCACTGTAAATGAGATGGTCCCAAAGAAGCTGGACCCCCTGAAGAACTGCTACGGAAAGACATTTCTTCGATTTGAAATTTGATTGTTTGCCTGAATATGCTTGGAGTGGAGTTCAAGGAAGGTTTCTCTATTGGAAATGGCCAAATCATCATCCGAACATACAAATTTTGCAGCTCCTGAAATATCTCCATCTGATATTATTCACCCTTTTCACTATAACAGTCTCAGAATAATTAATTATTATTCATTAGTTTAGTTATAGAAGAGGTAAGTGTGGTTTGAATTAAGTTTTTTTTTATAACGGTGACGAGAGATACTTTACGTTTGCCATCTTCATAGGGAATTGTGAAATTTATATAACTGAATAATGAAAGATTTTCCCAGGACTTGCTGGGATTATCTCTCTAATTGGTCAATAGCACCTGAAAAGCTTCAAGCGGATATAAATCTGGCTGCTTTTGGTATTCTCTTCACAACTGTACAATTCTGTTTCAGATCGGTGAGATTTTCGTGGAAGGATATGGATGATTTTTCGATAACTGTTTCAGCAGTTATCTCAGGAAGATGGTGTATCTTCAAACCCACAGCATTTTTGAATGTTTAACAGCAGGAATCAAAAAACGATGTTGACAATGACTAGGAAAAATTCAGTAAGTTAGTGCATTTACTGTGTTTTTCGATGGGATATTCAATTATTGTGTTTGTGAATGGTTAAACAGCTAATTTTCTGACCAGCGCAGAATTATTTTCTCTCACTCCAGTCAAGTAACTGTAATGTGCCCCGTGATGTCTATCATAAATCGATCAGTCTTCGTTGATGAAGAAGATGATTAACTGCAGTATTACCCGTGTGTTCAGCCAGTTCATAAACATCACGACTAACGATCAATTGAGATTTCTAAATATTCTTCTTTGACGGAATAAATATTTCAATGAATAGTGGATAATTAATGAATAATTCTATGAAAGAAGTAAAATCTAAAAATATCAAACACTTTTGGAAATTATTTTCGTTTATTACAAAGAATTCATTTCATTAAGGTTTCAATATTAGTTTCCAGCATATTGTCAGAATAATAATGTTACTACGGCAATGACATTTGAATTGAAATATTTTCAACTCAAAATTTTTTCATTCCACATTCAAGAACAAAATAATATCACTCGATGATTTTTTTCAAATGTTACATTAATTAATTGAAAATACACGAAAAACTCGCATTCAACTGTATTCAAGAGAACCATACAAAACAATAATTTATGACGCAGTTTCGACTGTAGTACAATCATTGGATATTTTAAATTTCACAATGATAACTTAGGTCTTACTGGTCTCAGGTCTCAAAATTTTCTGTACAAGCGATATCTGTTCGAGCATCGAACTGCTTCCCTTATACCGCACTCAAAATGATTTGTTCATGTTCATACCCCTAAAAATTCACCCCCACCTTCATTTTTTCATTTAGCACCATCAATTTTTTCTTCGCATGGTGTTCAGGAAACGCAGTTGGAAATTGTTCTCGTTGATATCCCTTATGAATCACTCAACTAATTTTTTCACTATATGTAGAGATTATTACCCTAACGCCAAACTCATATCATTTACACTCGACGCGCGTTTCGCTACAAGGTTAGGTTAGGTTAGGTTAGCATCTCTAGGAGAAGAAAACTGATAGTGATACAGTGATGACATCTGAGATGAATAAGCCTCTGAAGAAGCTGGCCACTCGCGCTAGCGAAACGTCAGGAAGAAATTCCAAAGAACGACGGCCTTCAAGCCCGAAGAGAAGTAGTTATACTAATTGATATTGTGATTAAATCACCTCATTACTCAACTTGAATCCTCAAGTCTCGAAAAATTATTGAAATGTTCAATATCAACACTCTTCACAATAATGCCACCACATATTTGTGGTTTGCGGCAACAAATTCACCATAGAAATAACTAAGTCGCTGCAACTCATCGCACCAAAAAAGATTCATGTAACTCGAAAAACTTGCATGAACACATGCAATTTTCTGAAGTTGCAGCGAAAAACTTGCAACGTCGAAACAGGCTATTACCTTCTTTACTGATTTCTACAATTTTACAAAATACATGGAGTTCTTTGAATGACGGTAAATTTTATACCTATATAATAAAACTCCATGACGTAGGAAAACAATATAAATAGGATCAAGAATATTGAAACCAGTTTTCAAAGTAAAATTCAAAAATTTTAATAAAATTGAACCGTTCAAACGCGACCATTTAGCGCGCGCTTTAGATGGTGTCAAGTGACGTTTCCCATGTCTGCTAACATTGAGCGTTTCAGATTCAATTGCGTTACTAAAACAATTTCTTACTTTAGTAGTGTATGGTGTCAAAGTGAAAAAGCACCCGATAAAATGTTTTTCGTATTTCAAGTGATGCGAAAGTACTAAAACAATGGTGTAAAATAATGACAATAGAATATATATCTCCAAAATCGTGGTAATTTTTGTTGTGAAGATCATTTCAATGGTTCTACACATATTCCGGGTTAGCACATCCGCCTTTCAAGCGGAAGAACGGGGTTCGATTCCACGCCTGGCCACCGTGCTGGGATTCACACGTTAAAAGGCAAGGTCTCGTTCAGCTATTGCTCAACAAGTTTATAGCAGGTTGCACCAACTTTCTTAAGTGTCTCTCTCAGCTAAAGCCCGGCTCAGATTAATGTTCACATAAGATTCAGCATCATTGCACCACCAGGATTAACTGAAATCTCAGCTACGCATGTAAACAGTTTGGCAACGATGCATTATGCATTACTAGTAGCTTGTCATGAAGACAACTTCAGAGGCGTCATAGACAATAATGAAACTAATGTTCTCACACGAATTAACTATCGACGGCACGAAACTTGCTTTTTAAAAAATATTTATTGATACAAAAATCGGAAAAAGATACAAGTACAAAATATATGTGTTGTTAGTTCTGAGACTGAAGACTGACTGAAGTCGCCAAGTGAAATCTGGAAGATCTCTGCTCCCATGAGAACTGTCTACTCAGCATCCCGAATGGGGTGGTGGTAAGCTAAGTCAGCGGGATTTCTTCTAGGTGGTGACATAATTCCTCCCCCTGAAGATTCAACTAACGAGCGCAGCGGGGTAGTTGAACAGTGGATAGGTTCATTCCATCTGGCTGGTTCATTTCATGAAGTTGATCTGCTTCTTGATTCTTCCTTCTGCCGAAAGGACATCTTGTTGGTCTTCTTCTGTACACGAAGTAGATTGCCATCGAAATTATTGCTATGTATATTGCCAGAGTCCATATACTGGGCGATTGATAAAGTCCGCCTTCGTCGAATAATATTTCAGGGTTGTTTTCAATCAGCTGATTTTTCAGGTTCTGAAGTTCTTTCAGGTCGACGTCATCTAACTGAAAACTCATATTCAAACTTCTCGGAGGACTCCGATCTTGACTAAGTTCGGGAATCAATATTATTTGGTTGTTATCGATTACCGTTTCCTCATTGATGATATTGATTTGGTTCGACTTGATATTGCAGCCCACTGGGACTTCGATTAGATAGGATCCGATTATTCTCTGGACTTCTTCTTGCTCGTGACATTGTAGATGGATAGTCGTTTTATTTGGGAATATTGCTATCCATTGTGAAGAATCTTCTAATTGATTGGTAATTGGTTTGGTGATCTTGACATCGATTTGCCTACAGGTAGAGGAGTCTTCCATTTTCAGTAGTTGTAGCTCGCACATATTTTCAGGAATTTCTCTGATGGGCATTTTCTTGCAGACATAGAATTGTGGCTTGACTTTGACACAATCGTCGCTTTGAAATGTGAAATACACTGAATTTTTCAGTAAGTATGAATTTTTCAATACGAGTGCCTTGAACTGACTTCGACTATACGTTGGAATTGAATATAAATGATAATAATCGAAAATGTGAGGATATGTGATAGGAACATGAAGAAGATATGTTATTCTATTATTGAGAATGAAACATTCTATGTTTATTATTTTCTCGTAGTCCAAGATATTTTCCAAAGTGATTTCAAGAGGAAATTGATTATTATCGATTATTTTGTACAGTTTTACCAACTCTGCAAATAAATCAGTAGTTCCTATTATGCTAGGATGCATTACGTTGAGTTTTGCAAAAGTAAAAGAGTTTTCGATGTCTTGTAAAGTAGAATGGACTATATCGTACATATTGATGATT
The DNA here is from genome assembly GCA_032362365.1 of Zygogramma bicolorata. Taxonomy (NCBI): domain Eukaryota; kingdom Metazoa; phylum Arthropoda; class Insecta; order Coleoptera; family Chrysomelidae; genus Zygogramma; species Zygogramma bicolorata. The sequence goes on from JAVJAQ010005487.1 coordinate 67,707, forward strand.
TGATTGAGAATGTCGTGAACATATGTTCTGTTTTCTTCATAACCATCGAATTGAAATATGGTAGCAAGATGGAATATTTTTTCCTGAAGGAATTTTTCATTATGAATAATTTGTTGAATGGTTTGATTGAATTTATTGATCATATTTATTGAAACTGAGTTTTGTTTCACAACACTAGAAGCTAGTTCTTTTTGATTGTTTTGAAGTTCTCTGATAAGTGTTTCATACCGTTCCCCATCTGCTGCATCTAGGTTACCTGTGATTGATTTGAATATTGAGCCAATGCCGTTGATCAGTCCTCTTTTGGTTCGATTAGGGCGCGTTATCAGTTCATTCAACTTGGCTTCGGTTTTTTCTTTCGTAATAGTCAAAATTTTGATATAATTTCCTATTTCGACTGAAGAAGTATAATTATTATTTATACTGAGTGCTTCCAAAGTTTGTCCGTATTGGTAATTCAGTTTGTCAATTTCACTCATTAATGGGTTCAAGTCGTAGTAATGTATTAATGTGTGAGAATACTCTTGGATTTTGGCGGTTCCTAATTTCAAGGGTATCATACCAGGGTTGTTCTCTAAGTTTGTCAGTGTTATTTTGTCTTGGAGTCCGAATACAAAAGGTATTCTGAAAAGAAATGAATTATTTATTGAAATTGTAAGTTTTCTTCAGAGGTCTTTTTAAGTTGTCCATATGTACTTTGTCATGATTTTCTGTAGAAACAGTTTTCATGGTTTCATCAACTTTCGTGATAGTAGTAGGTTTTTCAAACTTGTTTGCATGTTTTTGTCGTATGTGTTTTTTCACGTAAGTTTCTGACTGTGGTTTGAAAATTTCGGGGTTATCGCGTGTTTCATTACATTTTTCGATTACCTTTTCTTTTTGTTTGATTAACCGTTTGTTAAGTTCCGCATAAAGTAGTTTTGTTCTCTCTTTGTGGTCATTCGTGTAATCGTTCAGGAGAATATTGTCTATATCGATATTGAATGGATTCTCGTTCGTTATATGTCCGTTGATTATATCGATTGGTTTCAATTTTGTGGTCGAATGTACGGAATGGTTGTATGCAAGTATGGCATAAACCATTTTCATTTGAGGTGGTGTCTTCAGGAATCCTCGGGTATTTAGGAGCCTGATGTGTTCAATGAGGGTAGAGTGTAGTCTTTCAATTTGTCCGTTCGATTGAGGGTGATTGGGTGAGCAAAAGTGTACATTAATTTTATGCAGTTTGAGGAGTTCCTCAATAACTGTGTTTTTGAATTCAGAACCATTATCGGCTATGATTTGAATGGGTACACCGTGGTGAGAGAAAAATATTAAAAGTTTGTCTGCTATATCGGTTGCCGATAGAAAAGGCAAGTGATAAGCTTGCGCATATTTTGAAAAACTATCTATTACGGTTAAAAATTTGGTTTTCTCTAGAGTATAAACATCGATATGAATAATTTCGAAAGGTTTGGTGGCTGTTGGGGTTATATTCATTTTTGTTTTAATCGGATGTCTTTCATATTTACTTTGTTGGCATATTTCGCATTGATTGATGAAGGTTTGTATAGAATCTTTCATATTTGGCCAATAATATCGCGCCTTGAGCCTTTGTTCGGTTTCTTCGATTCCTCGATGATTACTTTTACCTTCGTGATATGCTTGTATAAGATCCGGAATTTCATTTTTCGTTGTAACATCAATCAGTTTTAATTTACAAGACTTGAATTTTAAAGAGGGCCATTTGAAGTTTTTACGAATTACTTCGCAGAATCTTTCATACATATCTGGTACTTCGAAATAAAGATAGTAAGGAACATTTGGAACAACATATTCTGTGACAAAATCGACTACATCTTTTTCAAAATTATTTGAGGAAAGCTGAACAATTATTCTTTGTTTCTTTTCGAATAAAATTTTTATTAGAGGTTTTGAAGGTGAATGAAGAACGTGTTGAAATATGATTTGGTTTTGACCGTGGTTTACAGGAGATTCAGAAATTGGTATTTCAACGATAGGGTTTTCTTCCGCGTTGGTATGGACGGTTACGTCATCATCGAGTATTTCTATTGGATCATGTTCATGAATTTCTTGGTTTTCGTGAGTGTCAGTATCAAGATTAACTAATGTGGAAATATTGTCTTCTTGTGCGTTTTTATTTTTGTCGTTGACATTAGAGCTTGTGCTTGGTTGTATGTCAATTGGACTTATTGTTTCAGTTGGGTCGATTTCGCGTGCGATTTCGCCTATTGGTAAAATGTCAATAGATGGTTCATAGTTGGGAGTTTCAAGACAAGGATTTATCGGATTTTGATTGCCAAATGTGACAGATGGAGCCAGACGATCAGACTCTTCGAGAATTTCGTCTAGTTCTTCCCAAAATTTTGTTTCTTTTGTGTGAACTTCGATGCGTGAAAGGGCATCGGCATTTGTGTTAGCTGATCCTTTTTTGTAAATTATATTGTATTGATATTCCTCGAGTTTTATTCTCCATCGGAGTAATTTCGAGCTTGGGTCCTTCAATGAAAATATCCATTGGAGGGGCCTATGGTCGGTGATTATGTTAAATCTTCTGCCAAAAATGTAAGGGCGGAAGTACTTGGTGGCCCAAACAATCGCCAATAATTCTTTTTCTATCGTGCTGTAATTTGCTTCGGAGTCATTAAGAGTCCTTGAAGCATATGCCACTGGGAGGTCTTTGCCAATAGGTCCTTGGCTCAAAACAGCACCCAATGCAACGTTCGACGCATCCGTAGTTAAGTTAAAAGGTTTAGAAAAGTCTGGGTATTGGAGGATTGGTTCATTAATCAACAAATTTTTACAGGTTTCAAAACACGATAAGAATTCTTGATCGTGGGTGATTTGTGCACCTTTTTTCAAACATTTCGTTAATGGTTTTGTGATTTTGGCAAAATTATTTATGAACCTACGATAGTATCCAAGGAGTCCTAAAAAACCTTTTATTTGTTTTGTTGTTTTTGGTACAGGAAAGTTTTTAATTGCCTTTATTTTGTCAGGATTGGGTTTGACACCATTTGGAGTGACAATATGACCAAGGTAAGCCACTTCTTTCCGTAAAAACTCGGATTTATCAAGTTGAACTTTGAAGTTTGCCTCTCTGAGCCTTTGAAACACGGCTCTTAATCTTTCCATGTGTTCCTGAAGGGATGTGGAAAAGATAATTATATCGTCTAAGTATACCAAGCATTTTTCGTTTTGAATTCCTCTTAAAATATTTTCAATTACTCTTTCAAAGGTAGCAGGGGCGTTCTTCAACCCGAAGGGCATACGAAGGTATTCATAGTGCCCTTGTTCAGTATTAAAGGCAGTTTTTTCAATATCCGCTTCACACATCTCAATTTGATGAAAGCCACTGGCAAGGTCCAATGTCGAGAAATATTGGCACCTACCTAATTTATCTAAAAGATCTGTGATATTTGGCAAGGGGTATTTGTCATCGATGGTTTTTTCATTAAGTTTCCGATAATCTACGACAACCCGCCATTTTTGCTTACCGGAGGCATCTAATTTTTTAGGTACGACCCAAATTGGGGACGACCAAGGTGAACTACTAGGTCTGATTATTTTTTGGTCTAACATTTTTTGAATTTGTGTTTCAACTTCTTTTTTGTGGATAAAGGGATACCTATATGTTTTAGTATAGACTGGTATTTCGTCAGTAGTCTTTATACGGTGTTTAGTTTTATTTGTGAAAGTGAGAGGTTCGTCTTCGTGATAAAAAATGTCGGAAAATTCAAGGCATAATTTTTCAATCATTGATTTTTCTTCCCCATTTAAATGGTCAGTTCTTATATTAGATAAGTCCAGTTTACGTTTGTCTGTCTCATCAAAATTGTTAAAACTGAATTCTTGTATGCAGGTTCTATCAAATTTTTCAACTACAATGGGTTCCGAGAAATCTAGTGTTATCTTCTTTGTGCTGTTATTTAATACGGTCGTTAACGCTTCTCCGTTTCTCGCGATTGACAAACTCGCTGGAATTTCGCAGTTGTGTATCTTTTGATAAGGAATTATTATTTCACCGTCTTTTACAGATGTTTTTATTTTAATCACTTGTTCGTTTCGAGGAAGCATAGATATGAGATTCAAGTCATTTTTTATTTTATGATAGTGCAATTTAATTTGGGAATGTGGCGTGATTAATAATCCATTGCTCAAATTGACATTAGCTTGGAGTATTTTCAGATTATCAATACCTATCAATCCATGAAAAGTATTGTGGAATTTAAACAGATAAAATTTGAGATTTCCAGAAACATTGAAAATTTTAGAAATGGGTATAAAAGCGCTATGCTTATGGCATGATTTTTGGAAAACAGTTGAGACTATAAATGGATCATTCTGGATTCGATCAGGGTATAGATTATAAGCTAAATTTGGATCGATAAATGATTTAGTTGAACCAGTATCAACCAAAAATTTCAAATTGTGTTCTGGCAGAATGATGTATGGCAATTCGCTAGAATTGGAGGAATTTAGTGATATTATTATTGGTTCTATCTTTGACCGGTGTTTTGGCTTGTTGACTGAAAATTTTGATTTTGCATATTTTCATCATTTGCATAATTATTTTGACTTTCGATTTCACTATCCTGCAAGTAGTAATCTATTTCATTAGTCTCTGCATTATATAGTTCTTCTGAAATAAAATTCTTTTCCGGTGGCTTGTAAGAATGAGAGGGACCCGGTTGGTTTCTATTAAATGTTTGCCTCGTCGAAACACTCATAGGTGTTTGATTAGGGAGACTTCGATTGGGATTTGGCTTAAAAACGTTTTGATTTTGTACAGGTTGTTTAAAAACTTGTGAATTTGTAAAGAACTTCCGTGGTGGCATATTGTTTCTTGGCTGAACATTTATAGGTTGAGAGGGGAAATTGTTTTGTGATTGAAATTGATTATTATGAGGTTTATATTGATTATTTGATGATTGATTATAGAACTGATCATTTCTCGTATGTGCATTGAAAGAAGTTCTGGGTGTATGAGAATGATTTTGATGAGGAGTTGACCTGATTTGGCCATTATTTTGACGAATCGAAACTCTATTCGATTGATTTTGATAATAATTGACATTTTCTTCTTGGATAATGAATTGCAGGGCCTGATTCAAATCATCAGGTCTCATACAGCGAATTGTTGTACCCAGAGGTTCTCTCAAGCCTGATAAGAATGTTTTCAAAGCAAGCGAATTATATAAGTTTCGTTTCAGAATTTTTGAATTTCCATCGTTTTCATGGGAATCGATATAACAACAAATCAGATTGAGAATTTGTAATATACGATCGAAAAACTGTTGGGGTTTTTCGGACGGATATTGTTTCATCATTACCATATCTCTGTTCAAACATGCTTCATCGCGTTGATCTGCAAAATTTCTATACAGGGTGGTTTTCAAAACTTCCCAAGTTGTGACATTTTGGATATTAACTACCAACTTTGCATTTCCTGACAATTTTCCAATTAAACAATTCAACAAATATGTATTTTGAAAGTTATTGGGATTCGTTGCATCATAAAAATTCGAAATAAGACTTTCACATGTACTCAAGTATCTATTAAGTTCATTTGGGTTCCCATCGAATTGTGGAACGCAATTCAAATATTCTGGTTTGAAAGTGTTCGCCATTATTGAGGAATTTGAAGTATTCGTTTGGAGTGTTTGAGAATTTGAATTAGATCTGATTGCGAATGGATTTTGAACGATTAGATTCGTATTTGACAGTGTTCGGCTAGAGTTTGTAATGCCTGAGTCAGTTAAAGACAATGTTTCAAGTTGTTCAAAAATATTTTCAAGCGACATATAGATTCAGTGTACTCACAATAAAAGCAAGCCTTTGGCCATCGTCTTCTTAACCACTATAAGGAATCTGCCTTGGTTCAGCAATTCTCGTCTTCGCCAAGTATTTCTTCCTTGCAGAAGGGGACGATGAGGTTCCACTTCTCGAAAACAGCTTCGGTACGGGGTCTTCTGCAGGTCCTCGATTGACTGGGTTTCCTGAAGTTCTAGGAGCCTCTCTGCTTCCAACGCCAACTTGTTCTGTTCTCTGAGGTTCGGTTGTCAATAAATCGTTGAAACGAAAATCACTCGTTCGATACGCGTGACTTTGACAATCCTACAGTCGACTGCGCCAATTAACTATCGACGGCACGAAACTTGCTTTTTAAAAAATATTTATTGATACAAAAATCGGAAAAAGATACAAGTACAAAATATATGTGTTGTTAGTTCTGAGACTGAAGACTGACTGAAGTCGCCAAGTGAAATCTGGAAGATCTCTGCTCCCATGAGAACTGTCTACTCAGCATCCCGAATGGGGTGGTGGTAAGCTAAGTCAGCGGGATTTCTTCTAGGTGGTGACATAATTCACGGGGAGAAAATTACCGATGTATTCAATTCTCAAGGAGTCGAGGAGTTCGAAAGGAAGTATATGATAATTTGAAAATGGCCCTTGGATAAGATATTGCTGATGAAAAATGCCAAGTTGTAGTTTATTTACCAGAAAGTAAGATCTTCGCAAGGCAGGACATAGCCAAATACTTTTGAATATTGGGAACAATAAAACAGTTTTTGGATTGGAGAGTGTCTTTGATAGTGACAAGAACAAAACTCCTAATACTGATAAGGATTCTGAGACAATAACAAATATTCATTCCGAACAAAGCTACACCGAACCTTAGTCCAGCGATATAGCATCTTCTGCGAAAGTAGTACAAAACCCTACTGCTTCACCTATGTCACATATAAGTTACTTATGAAGACCTTTTCCGTTTCTTATAATTTTCATTGTCTGCAAGACTTGGAAAAAAACTGCAGCATCCTATTTGAAACGTACATCAATAAAGGGTTGCAAAACCATTGGCTGAAAAGACGTAGCCTGCTAGTCAATTAGTGGAAGAATTCGCTTAGTTGGAAGAGGTAAAACAAGAGGATTTTGAAGCAAAGACCTCATACGGAGAAAAGGAGCAGAAAGAGAAGAAAAAAATACTGTTTGAGTTAGAACATCACAAATTAGAACTGGAAATGAAAATTTGGTAGTTACAACTGAAAAATTGCAAGAACAGCGTGTTTTTGACTTCCAATGAAATGTTTTTATGGAAAAATAAATAAAGGTCTGTATAAATTGAATCTTTCAACCAGCAGTATGATATTTTATTCCAAACTAAATAATAAAACCATTCCATATACCTATCGCACTTAAAACTTACGTTCATTACAAAACCTTGAGCAACAATATTTTCGTTAAACGGAGATACATTGGGAACTTCATCCTGGTTCATGACCTCCACAAACCTTTGTACATCTTTAGGATCTTAAGAATCTTATTATTTTGTTCTCTACATATTATATTATGCAGTATGGCTTAGACAGCAATCAACACTTGTATTGTCACAAATTTTAATCGAAGTCTATAGGCTAGAGCTGGAAATCGCCTTTTCGATACTCCAATTAAACGCTCTATGACATTCCGAGTCCTGATATGAGCTTCATTATAATATAATTGTTCAACTCTCGTTTGTGGATTCTCTACTCGCAATAATTGTCCTCAAAACTAGGTTGAATAAGAATAAGTGAAGGAATATCTGCTACTTGAGTTTTGCTGTCATTTACTTGACATATAACTTGTAAGGAGAACTGGTGCATACAGATTTCCAAACTTAAGATCATCCCTAGATTAAGTCCAACCTAAGCGAAGCGGTGCAACCGGCCATTAGACTTCTGATGGTTGACGTTTGTCAGCTGGTTAACGGACCGAATATTTTTAGAACAATTTTTATTTGAACTCAGTGCGAATGAGTCAGAAGTGAGTTTGACATCAGTTAATTAGCAGTGGAAAAATCGGTTTTACACCTAGTTAACAAGCATATCGGAATATAGATTCATAATATACATCTCTGCCGTTGTCATTTGTAACTGGTTTCAATGGTTTTACCACTCACATGACTATTGATGCCGATGAATCCTCTGTTGTGTAGTCTAATCACATTTCGTTTCGACCAATGGTGACGCCTCTGTAAGTTTGAATTCTCCCTTCCTAATTCTCCGAATTTCATTTTATATTTCATGAGTTCAAATAAGAACTGAATGAAAAAAAAAATTCAATATAACGATAAAGATTCGAGAGAAAAAAAATTGAGACAAATTTAAATTTTATGCATTTTCTAGGGCAAAAATCCCTTCTACGCCTTCGAGGCCTAAAAAATGATTCGAAGAGTTCACAAACGTAACCTTGCATTCTTGTTGCGGTGAGACGATAAATAAGTATGTTAATGTCTCGTGGAAGTGGCGTCGTAAACCGAGTTTGCTAAAACCTCTGTCATTCATCAAGTCGTATGATCTGTCTTGTGGCGTCGAGAAGACCACAATTATCGGCTCTCTTACTTTCAAGTTATTGTTAATGTATAACATATTGTTCACATTGTTCGAGTGACTAATGAGCAACCTTCGAAGAACGGCCGTGCTCGTTATTTTCTTCGTTTGTTTGTTCTTGTCTCGAAATGTGGCTGCAGAGTTCGAATAAAACTCGTGTGTATTATTGTTACTTGTACGAAAATATCTGCCTTTGCGTCATAATAATTTTCCAATTGCCTTTCCCGGCTGTCTTTCCATAATGATCGACTTTTACTCTATTCTTTCTTCCGTTATTTTCAAAATAATACAAAAATATAGTTATTTATACAAGTGTGAAATCTATTATACATTAAATTTTTATGAGGATGAATAGAACATAATTTAATGTATTTTCCAAACCTTGAACGCTTCTTGAGAAGCTTCATATTTTCTTCTAGATTTTCAATTTTCAGTATTACCATTTTAATAATTCATTATCACATCCACACATATTTCACATTCGTTTCATTTTCAATTTTTCGATTTCTTTAATGGAATTATTTTTCATTCGTTCAACATTCTATTGTTTATTCCTTCAATGTTCTATTCTATTTGCTTTCACATTCTCTTCTATCCCAATATCACTTTCAAATTGAAATATTTTTTTTCACAACTCTCAATTAGGCATTCCAGATCAGGTTATGTCTGGGGGCAAATACCAGTTTCAACCAATCACACACTTATAAAAAAGAAAACAAACGAAAGTTCCTGGGGGGCAGATGCCGCCGTATTGGTTCATTTCGATTTATTTGACATTTTTGACAAGTATCTGGAATGCCTAATTCAATATCATAGTATTATTTCACTTCGTGTCATTCCCGTTAATTCAACTTTTCTTTTTTCAATATGTTCAAATCCAATTTCATTCAATTTTCTCTTATATTTCAATGCATTTCCCATTCCTTTTAATTTCGTTTAATTTCCCTATAATATCAAGGCTTGGATGACTACATTTCAACAAAAAACATCAACAGATTCGAACAACAGAAAGCGAATTATTGACAAATTGATAATCATTGGAAAAATTGTCCATTACAACACACTAAGAGAAATAGTAGTTTACCTAACAACTGCGCAAAGTGACACTTTTCTGCACTCGAATGCAGATGGCCGACCGACACGTGTGGAAAATTTACGTACGTGTTAGGTACACCATTTTTTCTACTAGCGTGCGAAAAACAAGGAAAGGTTAACATGAAGAAACATTCATTATTAAATACATAAGAAAAATTATTATTATTATTATTATTGATATTGAACGTGAAATTTGTTGCATTCTGCAAATCAATTGCAGGGCTGAAATGTTTCCAATTAAGTCAGATTTTGGTTTTCCACTGCTATGTCTGCAACTTGGCTGAAAGAGGTCATGAAATTGGTTTTGACAAAGTTGTATTTTGACTGACAGATTCACTTTTTATTCGATGATACGGTAATTCATTGTGACAAATGTCAGATGTTTATTCTCATTATTTGACATTCATTCGATGAGGGTTTTACCAGAGCTATTGAAAAATTATTAAAACAAAAGTTCCTTTTTATCAAAAATGATAACAGTATAGTAATTAATTTCTTCATTTTTGATCATTCTGTGTACAACAACCATACAAATATATATTTTAAATATTCAATGGTCAATATACTCCCCAAAAACTTAGATTTACTTTTCCGCACCAGTGCGGAAAAGTGACTTTTTCAACACTGAAATGAGTGCGGATAAGAGTTCTTTTCCGCACTTGTAAAAAATAGTATATTGTTTACCAGGTGTGAAAAGTCGAACATTCCTGGACGACTGTGAAGAGTGCTAAGTCGAGGCGAAGTAGTATGGTTTTTCATCCCAGGTGAACATACTATTTTTGCACAATTAGTTTAGAATACGACAGATATCATTTGATTTTTAATAAATTCACGAACAATTGTATTCAAAAATTGATGGTGCTTTGAAATTATTCGTAATAAAATTACTCGGGTTACTATGGACACTGTTTTCAATAATTCACACTAACAAGTGTAAGTAAATATAATTTCCTTACAGTTAGGAAAACTTGACTTTTTCTTTAAGAAATTTTTTCTGGAATGCCAAAATTAGCTAGCGATTTGCTGAATTATATATTTCCGTGCTCTCAATTATTATTAAGTAAATCCCAGTTAATATTGCAACAATATAATTTTACACTTGAATACGTTCGAATATGTCTTCCATGATTAGAATAGAGTAGAGTAGAGTGTAGTAGAGTAGAGTAGAGTGGAGTAGAGTAGGGTAGAGTAGAGGAGAGTAGTGTAGAGTGTAATAGAATACAGTAGAGTATATTAGAGTAGAGTAGAGTAGAGTAGGGCAGAGTAAAGTGGAGTGGAGTAGAGTAGAGTAGAGTAGAGTAGAGTAGGGTAGGGTAGAGTAGGGTAGAGTAGAGTAGAATAGTATAGAATAGAAATTATATTTGACATCGTTACATATAGGAGGTATTTGTTTGATGCAATTCAACCAGGAATAAACGTTTTTGAAGATACTGTAAAGGCAAAAACACCAGGACTAAACATATTAAGAGGTCACTTGACATAAAGTTTCACATTTATGTGAGAATATAAAAATTATATAATGAAAAATATATAATTATCACAGATGAAATGCCTGCCTGACTGGAAGGAAGAGAGAAAAAAAAATCAAATCTCAAATGGAGTTTCAAGGAATTCAAGAGTGCTATAAAATAAATAGTGCAGAAGAAATTGTTGAATTTTTTTTTTAAGTTTTCATGTGGAGAGTATTCATTTCTTCCGGAAAATGATTGCACAAATCTATATTAAGGGAGTTTCTCTGAGATCTGTTGAGTCTAAAACGGGGCTTAACAAGATGGTTGCGATTTCCAGTATTATGACTATGCACTTCAGAATGTGAAGCGAGTTCGTGTTTTATTTTATGAATTTCCAAAAGGGATTGGAAAATATAAACGCATGGTAAAGGCATAACTTTATTTCTGGTAAATAAAGGTCTGCAGCTATCTCTGAATCCAGCATGATATATTATTCCTATTCTCATGACTGTTTTTGAAGTTTAAAAATCTTGGTAGAGTGGTGAGAATTACCCCATAATACTAAACCATATTATAATAATAAAAAAATTGAGCTCATGATTTGATACTAAACTGCGATTATCATAGCATGTTGCTAAAATATCCGCAACTACTTCAATGATTTTTTAAGGGGCGCCAAACATATTTGAAGGGGCATAGTTTGAACATAATGTGACGTTTTGACTAAAGCGATGGTGAGAGTTTGTGAGGTTGTCTTGCTGCTCCGAAAAAAGCAATCAAAGTTCTGATAATTATTTTCTCTTCAATGTTAGGTACTGTCTTGTGAAGTTTTATCGATTCAGTCCAACATGTTCATTAACACCATAAAATGAAACTGTAATGATCAGTTGTGCAATTATAACTCAATTTTACCGGAATCAGAAACATATTTATGATTCAACTTTATCTTTTTTTAGGTTTCATTATACTAATATTTTCTTCTTCTTTCAGATTCGTCCTGGGCGGTAACAATAGACTATATATTCTCTTTGATGAAAAAATATTCGGTCAGAAATTTTTTCCGATTCACATAAATTGAAGATGTCGCGCTATTGTATAGATGTCAGCATACACACGAAGACAAATTTGATATATAACTCGAGAACATAATAATTTGAACCAACGCACACGCTGGTAGGTCGTATATATCTTCGAGAAAATAAAAGTTTGGTCCAAGTAGAATGGTGTCCTGATATGAGTAATAGTAGTACCAGCACTGGCAAGTGGTGTCGTTAGTCATAAAAGCAAAAGTGCATATTTTTTGCCAGCATCAATCCTATTCATTGGAAGTGGATATATAACGTGGTCTTCAGCTGAGAACGAATCAGCTTTCTAGTTTTCTGTGAGTAAGATTCAATTATCGGTTATAATTGCACGAGTGCATAAAAATTACCGATAATTTTGCGAGAAAGCGTGATATCTAAAAATTGCAAGATTATTTTCATATTTTGGCGAAAGTGCCCGAGTCCGAAGGACAAGAGGGCTCTTTACAAAATATGAAAATAACCGAATGCAATTTGTATAAGATATCACGCTTGAATGCAAAATTATCTGGTCATTTTTATGCACGAATGTAATTCATTGGAATATTTCACGAATGAAGAAATTATCAAGGAAATGTTATTTTTTGTTCATTTATACTTTCCTCTATAGATTGTATGGAGTACTCACCTAAACGCGAAATGTTTTTCTATTTTTGAAGTCTATGTGACATTTATTTGTGTTGTTTACTGACGTCTGGCGGTACGGTTTCAAATATGTTGTTATGGTGACTTGATACAATGCAATTACCGCTGTAAGTTTTCGATAATTGCATTGCTCTTATGGGACATTTTATATATGAGGCAAATATTCAGTTCAATTATAGGAAGTGAACTTGTTTCATCTCCAGTATAAGGTACATCAGGTTTTTTATTGGCTATTTACCATTGACGATTTTGAGATGAGCAGAAACTCAACTGAATCTTTTATATCAACAAGTACCTACTTAGTTTCCTGAAGAACATACTGATAGGTATTCCGCCAATCGAATAAGCATATACATGTAGAGAGAGGATGATGGAGATTATTATTAAAATCATTCATTCACCACATGTCAGAACTCCATTGAGTAGCGGTATATACGTGTATTCTGAAATTCGTTTTTTGGGGATTTCTCTCTTTTAGAAAAGGAACAGCTATAATAATAATAATAAGTTCAATCACGCTCATTCATAGTTACATATGTATAAGACGGTGAAGACAGGAAAAAATAGACATAATAAGATACAATAATGATACTGGAATACGAGTAAACTTATAGACTCCCATGAAGTTTCCTTGTTATGGGAGTATTCAATTTACACAATCATCTGGTAGCTTCATTGTTATACATACAACACGCACTCACCTACACAACTTATAAATTCTAATGATATCTGTTGCTAGGATGAATCGAATTCAAAGTAGGTTGAGTCAAGATCAACACTTGGTATGGCTATTGATGAATTAGTTACATTTTGACACTATCCACCGAAAATCGAATCTCGGAAAAAATTTTCAAAAAAGCTTGAGAAAGGAGGCAGACTTGCTTTCGAAACGTCACGAAGGGAAAGTATCTCACATTCTGTATATTTTTTTGATAAATCTTCAAATTCAAAAAGAAATTGATTCAAAACTGACTAGATGATCTTTCAATTTTGCTTCTCTGGAATATTGCACTCACGTATCGTGGCAAATACACCAATTTGCCCGAAACAAATATTTCCTATTATAATACTATAATGAAATTGATGCATCAGTACTATATTTTGGAGTAAAATTAACAATATTAATAAATATTTCAAGAGGGCGACTGGGCGCCATCTGAAGAAAAAAATTAAATAGAAAGGGGGGTCTTAAGATATATCATTTTGAAGCTCCTGACGAATACTTTACAGCCCTAGAATATGAAGTCAATATCTTTACCTACTACAAAATGGCGTAACATTTTATAATAGCCTGCATACATCGAAGTTTGACTTAATAATTTGAGGGAATAATCTGAGTTCAGTTCAGAAGATGCTCTTAATTTTCGCCCTAAACTATCCGATATTTCATGTGAAACATTTTTCAACACAGCGACGTCGATAGTTCTACAAATATTAATCATCCTCTGCCCTACATTCAATGTTGACGCAGGTTCAGGTTCGTACACCTTCTGCTTCGAATAGCCCCATAAAAAAGTCTAGAGGTGTCCAATCTGGCAAGCGGGCTGGCCATTCTGTAGTACTTCGATGGCCAATCCAACGACCATGAAAAGTATTATCCAAATAGTTTCTTACTTGTCTGGAGTTATGCGAAGGTGCTCCATCTTCTTGGAATAAAAATACACATATCGAATTCATTAGGGTTCATTTCGACGATTTCGGTCATTCGAGGATCAACAGTAGCTGCCAGCATATTCAACTTCAGGTTCTCTATTGAATTTCGTTCAATTGACCATTTTGGAGGTAGTTCACCTGGTTATCTACTTATATACTAAATAAGAATATTTGAACTGATCAATGGTGTTCATTGTACTGAAATTTTGTTATGAACAAAAAATAACCATTGAAACCTTGTCGGGTTGTTGGGATTGCCATATGACAGAGAAAAACGAACATTTCTAGAAATATCGATATTAATGTGATTGTTTTCAGGTAATCATTGAATGTTCCACCATTTTTCAATAGGTGAATATATTGAGTTAAAATTCTAGGTCTGTGAATTATTCGTTAGGAGCCTCAAAATTATTTATCACAAGACCCCCTTCCCCATTCCCAGTCGCCATTTTGACAATTTCATATGTCAATTCCATTCCAAAATATAGTATATGCATCAATTTCATCATCCCAAGTTTTAATTTTCGTTGATGACCCGTTCAAAGAATTTAAGGGTGAGGACATCAAAGAAATGCATTGTATAAGTGGTATAAACACTTGGGAAGTTCCGTTTCACAATTTTCATGATGATTTTTCATCAATTCCATCAATTTAATCAAATTCTTGAATCTCCCTTGATGCCACACTATATCTAGAATAACAAATGAGTGAAATTAAATCATTATGCTGATGCAGTGAAGAAAAAGTTTGTCCATTGAATATAAACCAAAAACTTTTTTTCTGCCTGAACGTAAAGAAATTATATGAATCAATGAAATGACCTAATTCAATTACTCAAGTGAGTTCGTGAAATGGGGTGAAATGTTTCATCCCAGTCTAGACTTCGAATGCAATTCTTTTCAATCAATCTACGCATATTGGCAAAGCAACACATGTGATACTTAGCGGAATTATGATCATATTTAATATAGCTGTTCAACTCAGAAGTAATCCACTTCAAAATTCATTCTACACTTTTCCTATTCGTACCTAAAACAAGAAGACCAGAACATGTGTGTAAAAACCAAGTGGAGACATTCCCCAACCTCACTCCGTGAATTGAGAAATTCGGATAGTTTTCTTAGGGGACATTTTTGAGGCCTTGATGAATATGGATGGAGAGGATGCATTAGGATATTTTTTTGGTAATGTTTTTCATCATATTCGACCAACACCACTGAATAAAACTGTTTATCTCGATAATCTACAATTCTCTATACCGTGTGACAGAGACTCGTGGTACACCCCCGTTTTCTCCTTTGTTTTTCTAGCTATATTTTTGAAATTCGGAACATTGAATATGCTCACTGAACAGCATTTCTCGACATATCTGAAGGAAAAAAACAACTTACAATTTTTCCGGAAATGACATCAACTTTCGATTCTTGAATGGGATACCCTGTATATTGTTACATGATCGGCTAGGGATGATCATGAGTGGGAGAGAGAATTGGATTGACCCGCCGAAAAAAGTTTCTCTCTCCTACTCGTTGAGCTTATGGATAATATAAATGGCGATATCTCCGCAGTCATTGGAGATAACATCATCAAACCTGGTATCGTTGGATTTCTCATGATTATCCCTAGCCGATCATATAACAATATACAGGGTGTCCCATTCAAGAATCTAAAGTTGATGTCATTTCCGGAAAAAATGATAGTTGTTTTTTTTTCAGATATGTCGAGAAATGCTGTTCAGTGAGCATATTCAATGTTCCGAATTTCGAAAATATAGCTAGAAAAACAAAGGAGAAAACAGGGGTGTACCATAAGTCTGTGTCACACGGTATATCTGTACCGTCTGTTACTTTGATTGAAACAACTGACCTACAACCAATATAATGAGTGAAGTGGTTACACTTATGGTAGCCAGTCGGAATGGGGATTGAGATCGGACATGTTGCGACACTGGCATTGGCACTGCGAGATCTGGAGTATACCGACTGCTCTGTGAAGGAATCCAAGTTCTAGGTGGCCAACACACGAAGAAGTTCATGCAGCTCCCGAATGCACGTAGAAAAATAACAAGAAGTTACAACACACACGAAGACACTCATGCAGCTTCCCAATGCACGAAGAAAAATTACAAAAAGTTACAAGGAAATGAGATGTTCAATATTTTAAGATACACCCAGATCTCAGTCGCTGTATTTATGATCGATAATATGGCATCCAAACTGGTGTAGGCATCGTGTTTTGCTCTTCCTGGAAAACCATAACATACATCTCCAGTACTATATACCAGGTACACGTTGGCCTTGGGAAAAGCCAAATTGTTGGAATGGCCGTCGAAAACAAATTGAAGAACTGCTTCAATGTGATGGAAACCAGTTGAGAACCCCTTCCTTTTCACGGCCAATAAATGAACATCATACATTCGAAAGACACTTACGAACAAAGTAATGCTCTATTACAGAGGCATCATCTGCAGAGGATGCAATAAAGGAATAGATAGAGCTTGCTACGTCAGGCCATGAATGGAAAATCAATAATAATATGATACACATCATTAGGAAACGAAAATGAAGTTAAGGTAACAAAATGTTGTTGAGATGGATGGCTGAACGGCTTCCCGGAGATTTGAAAGGAAATGAAAGTCAGACCGCTTTCACAAAAGATGAAACATGATACAAATAAACAATATTATTGTTCGCGAAATGAAGGAGTGTAGGGGTTAACGTGGTTCAATTGTATAGTTTATATTCTGTCGCGACCAAATTCTCTTATTCTAACCTGGTCGACTGTTGTCTCGTTCACCCTGTATTGACTTTGCATCAGACGACAATCATTTTCCATATCTGTATATATCTTGTGAAAAATTACATTCCCGTCCATCAGGATCGACCAATACTATGAGACTTTCTACGGTCTAATATTTTCGAATTAGGGGGTTTCGAAGAATTGATGGTAGATAACTCCTCACTTTTACTTTTCCAAGTCGAGAATTTCAATTCAATTTGACTTTCATCATTTACTATTTCAATTATTGTTCTGCATTCAAGAACTCGTTGGTTAACCTCATAGCTAGTTGTCTTTTACAGTCCGATCCCCCACAGCTTCAAATTCGAAATATGAAGAATCAATTCCGATCTTTCACAAAATCTCATCATTTGTTTTTGTCTCACAAAAAAAATTATTCCTTATACATCACACTGAAAGATAACTCTGTCAGGCCTCGGACTTCCTTCTTCTTATGCTCAGTCAATCTACCCTTCAATAACTCTGTGTCCACTAAGATCAGGCAATCGTATTCTCCACCATTCGTCATTCTCCTGTTTCATTTCCATCACGTCCGCAGCCGGCAATAAAGATCACATTATGTCTGATAGTGTGTTCTTCATCGGAGATCCTATCTATGGAAATATGTAGGCACGGACCGACTGCGACTGTCTATTGTTTTGCGCAAACAACGTTCTTGATCAGCGTAGGCTAATAGAGATGTGAGACAAAGCGAGTCTGAAGATATAATTTGCCCGGTAACAACAATATATCGCGCGTTTTTGTCCTGTGGACGTTTTAATGGTCATTTCTTAATGAAAAGTCAGTTATTGATTAGATGAAGGTGGCGCTGATTGAACGATTTGTGGCTGTTATTTAGTGTTTGGGTTCGGCAAGGTTACAAATGGAGATAAATCCTCCTTACTTGCTCAGTTCATTCGAAAATCGGTATGATTCAATTCCTTCCGTAGAACTACATAACACCCATGTATTTATTTGTCTGGCTCTTTCTGAAATGTATTTTTGAGATGTAGCCTGTCTTCTTTTAGGTAAATATATCTACCGCAATGACATTTACATGAACTATACTTACTATATACCAAAAATTCAAGATTGACATATACCTATGTGTGTTGTTTCCACAGTCCCAAATGGAACACTTCTTTGAAAGATATTACATCGTATGGATAGCTGACAAAGTATCAAATTGGGCATCATGAGAATATCCCACAATGATAATATCGCATAAGCGTTCCAAACAGTGGCGGATCCAGGATCATATATATATATATATATATATATATATATATATATATATATATATATATATGTTAGCATGGAGATTCTCACGGACGAAGTATGATGAGTTGTTTTTTCGGGTTTCATTCCGTGTTCTGTGGTTTTGATCCTCTGAAGGATAATTGTCACAGCAATTTATATATATATATATATATATATATATATATATATATATATATATATAGACCAGAGAATTCGATGATCCATTTACTCGTCCATTTATCAGTTTCCTGATTCATCTTGCTTCATAGCAAATAACTCTCTCTACATATATATATATATATATATATATATATATATATATATATATAGATATATATAACAGCAAATTATGAGCTACCGTATAGCAACAACTAGTCAAGATCCAAAAAAAGGTGAAAGAGATTGACATGAGCAAAATTTTAAGGTGTAGCCAGGAGGTAAAGTAGGTTCGAAACATTCCTTTCTTTTAATCGAATCGAGTTGATTTAACCTAATCAACAGCATATTCTACTACTCATACATAGTATATTCAAATCGTTACGGGCATACACAATACTCATCACAAATGTAACGAGTCTAATTTTTCAAATACTGCACCAAAAAGGATCCAATGGCAGCACTGTCAGAAATTTCTCGAACTTTTCGTCGATAAGCCTGACAAGTGTCAATTTTCTTTAAAGTGTCATCAAGAAAAATTGTAGTTTGATAGTTGAAAAAAAAGCATTTCATTTTGAACCTACAACATGAATAAGAGGACCATATTCTTATATTTTACTCGGTTTGATCCACCGACTGAACCAGAAAAAAAAGGAAAGATCAATCGGTGAGTCCAACAATTTCAAGCGAAATTTGTTTGTTTGTTTGGGTAACATTCAATCCAGATCTTGTTTGTACTATTTTAAATTCTTGAGAATTACTTTTTTAGGAATTGGAGGATTATTGAATTGAATAAATTGATGAAATTGGTTGTTAAAAAAAGAAAATTTACTAATGTTCGAATGTAGCCTGCTCTTTAGTTTGCAATGGAATTTAATAATAATTATTGAAGTTCTTAGTTTTAAAGCAAAAAAAATTATTCTATTTTATTTTTTTGGCTTGCTCATGTGACATTTTTTCGTTCCCTAACGAAATTTGGAAATTAGGAGCCGATAAAAATTGAAAAAAAAATCTCTTATTTTTCCAATGGGGGGGGTCCGGACCCGAAAACCCCCCCCGTGGATCCGCCACTGGTTCCAAACGTGTATTTTGAACACATCGCAATGTTGGTGAGAATCGCATAACACTGAAACTACTTCCTATGGATATTGTTTTCTTGCCACATTTGCAAGTATGTTTGGTTCCATAACTTTTATGTCTATGGAAGCACTTTCCCAAAATGACTTCGCAGTGAGGAGTTTTACGGGATATTGCAATTGCTATAACAAACACAGCTGTAAATGTGGGATAGAAAAATATCAAAATAAAGTAGTCCTAATGTGGTTCGATTCTGATAAATATTGCGATATCTCCACCTTTTTTTAATATACAGGGTGTCCCGTAAATAATGGAGAACTCTTCAACTGCGAATAGATGATAATTAGTCCGTTCAGAATATATATTACAATATTTTAGAAAGTCCTACGATTTTCTAGTTCGCACTTACATGAATTTAAAAAAAAGTCACCCTTTGTTACTTTTTTGCGCGCCATTGTCACAAATAACGGAATATTCCCATTGTTTTTTTGCAAAATATTCTTGACCATGTGTACCATCAGACTCCTATTTGAGTTAAAAAAATTTATCGTGGTACAATGAGAAAAAAAATTATTTTCGATCTCCTGTTCTGCTAGAGTTTATTTGACAAAATTTGAGCTTCTGTAGATTGGGAAATGCAGGGCGACCTGGGGGGCGAACTTTCCTAAAAAATCCCTATTCCTATTTTTTTAATTAATCAAATTCCAAATAACTCGAGAATCTTAGGGCTTTCTATAACACTATAATATATTTCCTGAAAGGTCTAACTGTCTTCTATTCGCAGTTAGTAGCTTATCCATTATTTACGGGACACCCTGTATATGCGATTTCCATTTTGATCCTTATGTCCTTATAATATTCGCCAAGCGCTGCTTGTACCGGGTTACCTGCATGATAATATTCGGAGTATTAATTTGATTTTATGCCAGTTGCAAGTTCATGCTGGACTAAGTTTTTTTTTCAATTCTTTATTTAACGTCGGCCTATTTCCGGTACCAAGGCCAAACACCGACGCAGGTGAGCACACTTCCCCCAACCGGAAATTTTGCCGAACCGTCTGGTATTCCAACCAGACGTAGGGATCTTTAACTAGCCCAACATCCATGGACTCGGGACCGACAAGGACGGCATATCTTCAATATATCTTGTGCTCATTGATATATTGTCTGCGAGCTATGATATGCTATTTCGCTGCAGCTGTACGGGCTTTCGACACGGTATTTCCCTGCATGGTCACCCATCCAAGTACCAACAGCGCTCGGCGTTGCTTAACTTCAGATATCGAATGACTGTCAGTCAACCTGAAGAGCTGGGCCATGCCCGCTGGACTAAGTTGTGATACAGTTTTCAATATTCAAACATGGCTTCTAATATATCATATTTGTAAGGAATCCAAAACATGTAGCTGGTTTTAGGTACGGTGGAAAAAATTTCCGTTCAATAATTGATTTCATACCTAAGTTTCACCTTATTATCAAACTTAGGGCACTTGCACTCGATTTTTTCCCAACCAAGTCGGCATCATTAGGAGAACTTTGCTGGCCACATGCACGACAGCTATTTTCTGTGTTGTGATGATTTCTGTTGTAAAAGTTTCTGAAAGAGATCTCACCCGGCCCCATTTCAACTTATTTATATTTTCACCATAATCATAACCTCTCATACAGATTATCAAGTTGGTATTTTATTGTTTTTCAGATGCTGTAGGCCAAATGACCATTAAAGGGGACTTTGATATCATCAGATAAAAAGTAGATGGGGAAACGAATGTAATCACCTGAAGATTTGGGAATATTCAAATGCAGTTCTCAAATGTTTTTCTGAAGTGCTTATTATTATGTTTTTGTTTTGTATCAAGACTGTGTTGAATTATATATTCAATTTCATCATATGCCTCCTTCATTCCAAGAGGTAGGAAATTAATACATTGAAAAGCACTATCTTCAAATCGTTCAGCTTAAAGTTTATAAGTCAGAAGTGTTCAGGGGTAAGTCGAAATATCTGAGAGAACTTCGTAAAATCGAGCTTACATAGAAAACAAAATCAATTTTCTGATCATGCGATGATATTCAATTTAATATAAGAAATGTTAATGTGAGATCTCATAGATAAAAATTGGTTGTTCAGCATAGAAGTTCTAAAAACATTTCGCATAGATGATTCCAAAGTGAAAGACAATAATAAATCTATCGGTGATTGCATATGGACATTATATTTCAGCATTTGAGATCGCATCCAGATCTACTCAGATATTTTACTTTAAATCGCAGTTTCTTCCAAAGAACTGGTTTTTGCTAGAATGATATCGGGGTAGCAAAAATCGTTCCAGGATCAATCTATCAAAATTCCAATGAGAATGTGTAATTTTAATAGGAACCTTCCTATATTGTTTCAAATCTAACATATTATTCTTGAATTATTTCGAGTGAATAATGTTAAAATACTTTTTTGAAATATTGAAGGGTAATTTTACTGAGATACTGAATGATCTAAAGTGAACGGCTAACCGGCTATTGAGATAAAAAGAGGAATATGAGATAACCTAACAAAATCTGTTGAGTGTCTCAGGAGTGTCAGCGACTTATTGCAAGTAGGGTTTCAGTCCTGATAAAGTTTATCGTATGGAAGGTACGACCAATTCTCATAATTTTTTAGTTCGTTTTCTCCACAATTTTCTGATTTGTGCGAGACAAAAATTTCAGATTTTTTTACTCCTATTTTTATTCCCACAATAAATCACAGTTTGTACCCACAAATTTTCGATACAGTTTCTTGTTACGAACTTTATAATGTGACTAACGATTCAATGATATGATTCGAACCTTCAATGAGAGTGAAATACTTTCTAGCACACTTCAGTCTTTGAAAGTGGTTGACAATGTAACAACGTTTTGAAAAGGTTGGTTTGAACTTCAATTTTCTATACAATTGAAGAGTTATATTATTTATTCACCTAATATACTCTGTTGATATGTACGAATCATACATAGACGTTTGATACATTCTCAAAAAAAAGGGAAAAAATATCTCATCAATTCGTATACCTAATATAAACAATATTTATAGACCATATTGAAAAGAAAAAAAAATTGAGGAAAAAAAAATCACATGTCAAAAATTTCTTCTAGAACCTGGTGTCGAGGCATTGAGCCAAGAATGGATGCGGCATTGCCCCGAACTATTTCTATAGAGAGACGTTGCATCAAATATGTTGTGGCTTTGTTTTCACCAGTGTTCTCTTCTATTCTCCTCCCTATTTCTTTGATACTTTCGAGACAGCTTGGACCAAATCCACCGAACGTATTAAATGCCAAGAGATTTATTATATAATTGTTCCTATATTCACTATATTTAGAAAGTTCTCTTTCCTCAGCAATTTCAGCTAACTTTCTAGGTGCGGTTGTTTCAAATTTGATTTTGCGAACACATCCACACAAGTAACATCCCATACCATGGCTCGACCTCTAGACCAAGGTATGACAGTAGTTCCATCAGGTCTTTTATAGTCATATACCGGAGATGTTCCAACTGGTTTTAATTTGGATGGAATACCTGCAGAAGCCAATGCACGCTTAACAGTGTCATTCAATGCATGGTGACGGGAGAGACGCCACGGACTATGAGGACAACTAAGGCCATGTGTCCCAATCCCATCAACATGTGCATTACAACAACTACATTGGTGTTCTTCACAAATTTGTGCACCTAAGCGTAAAGCAATCGCGATGCGTAAACTATCGCGATCCAAAGAAGTTCCAAGTTGTGGTGATGGAAGAACTTATAACCACTTTCCTGACTCTCTGGCTGAGAGTGACAAGAGTCTAGCGCGTTCCACTTCATTTTCAGCTCTATCAAACAGTTGACCCCGTTTATTTTCTACTAGAGGTTCATCCCAGTGACTTTGTTTCGATCTATTTTTCTTCTTGGGTGGATTTATTAATGAAGCCATGTAAAACTGTAAGCCATCACTTACCGCTTCAGAATTATTTACATCGGTTATTGCATCCGTCGATAACATCATGGATACCATCACTTCAGTAGCGAAACTGGAGCTCAAAAAAGCAGGTATGGAAAGATCTTGTAAGTTATGCAGAAACTGGTATGTGTGAACATACAACAGAGAACTTAAGTTATATTACAATGGCGACTAGTTATGAAAATATCCTTACAGATTCTTCCATAGAGAATAATTAACAAAAAATCTAACTAACCTTGTTAGTAAAACGCGCATAGAGTGATATGTTTTGTCAAGGGTAATTGGTCTCGATAAAAAAATTTTATTGTATCATCAGCAATTTATTCCGCAGTCAGAAATTATCAAAGAAAATGGTCATTGAAAGATGAAGTCGAAGAGAATTTGAATAGTAGCAATCACGAATATAAAACGGTCCTTCATACGTCAACAAGTGAATTGTGTAGGATGATACTAGCAACTATAACCTGAATAATTCAGTGATGGAAACGATGATAATAAATAATATCTCCTGCCTTCTCTACATAGATTTCAGTGGAATATACCGCACCCGGATCTGATTAATCATGTAAAACTTTCCACCAATTATAGTACAAATCATAGACCGATTTCACAGATTAAAATATGTTAATAACTCATCAAATTATTTATTTCCATCCAATAAATAGTGTTATAGCTTTAATCCCAGAACATGTGAGAGTGAAGATTTATATCAATTTTTCGTCTTTTAATGAACTTGTAGATACCTCGTACACTTACCTCATATCCAAATGCCTGTGGTGCCTTTTGGTGAGTTACTTAGGATTTTCAAATATATCATACAATTCGAAATTTTCTTGATTTCCACACACAAACTTTGAGTTATTAATCGAGTTCAGACTGAAATCGAAAAAATTATATACCCAGACCATTGATCCTTCGCGTTTTTGAAATTTTGTAAATCATCAATAATAAAAAACACTTTCGAGAATAAATTGTTGAGTGAGTATATTTGCTCAAGGATCAGAGGGAGAGTTTTTCCTGGGGCTTATAAACTTCAAAATCGTATCTCCTATTCCGTTCTTCACGCGGTGTTTTTCGAGCATTGCAGGGCCTACCCACTCCAGTGAATCTGTTTATATTGAAAAAAAGAATCGAATCTTTTTGGGTTGATCCTTCGTTGGTTGATGCTGGATGAGATTATCTAAAATTGGAACGATATCGCACGGAATTGGATCAATTAAAATTTTGATATAAATAAAACTTCACCTATCCTCAAAATTTGAAGATATGTTCCGTGAATGATATTGGTTGATATGGAATTTGAGATGACTACTTGACTCACATGCATACATTAGTAATTGTTGAAATCCTTGCAATGTTCAGAAAACATGTGTATCGAAAGACAGGAGATACGAATGGATATAAGCTTTGTAATTTTTGATATTCAGAATCTTGGTTATTCTGTTGAACATCTAACCTTGAGAAAAACGTTAGACATGTATTTGAGCTCACAACAGAAGGATGGTTGAGTGTTTCTACGAGGTTATGCGAATTATTCATATTCAATTCTGTTAATCAATTTTCATTCGTCACTTCTTCGTTGCACCTACACTACAAATGCAAGTGAATGCTTACAACCACCTACAAACCAATGATAAATATTGAATAGCTGCCAATGATTTTTTCTCCGAATAACAGCAAATATTGATTTTTCTGACACATATCAATCATCAAAGCATTACTTTTCCCACCTAGGCAGCATAGTAAGGACTTTACTGTCAAGGCAGCGGAGTAAGGACTTTTCTGTCTGCAAAGTGATTACTCTCAATGGGAATCGAGACTTCTCGGCCAACGAGTTTACCTCAATATTTTTTGCCACCTGAAAGAGTAAATAATTCTGAGTCGCCATCACTGTTCATAATATAAATATACCGACACTTTGTTGTATCGCCAAGAGCCTGTGAAGGGATTTCTTCTGTGAAGAATCCTGCGCTAACACCTGTTTGATGTATTCCAATGTTTTTCGTTATATCAGCCAGGGGAGAGTTGTTTTCTGATAGTCCATCAACCTACAGTGTAGGTGAGTTGAGGCTGGCCTGAACAAATTCTTCATTTAGAATATTTGATTCAAAGCCTCTTCAAGCATACCCATGGATATTTGTGATACTCGTTGATTTCCTAATACTAGGATTTGGCCCATGCAGGTATGTTACTGGTTAGTACCTAGCCTACGGGCAGAAGGCGCAGCAACGGTTATTTTGCCTGTTTGTGTCAGCCTAGGTCTAGGAAAGATACTCTGTTCGAATATGAATTCAAATTATGGGAAGTCATCGATTTATATTGATGATGGCACTGCGTTGTACTGCCGAGAGGCCAAATAGGCCCAACGGGCCCGCTTACAACATACAAAAAAGTTTTTGTTTTGTTTGATGATATCTTGTGTTCTTTATAATGTTTTGTTCACATTTTCCAAAGGGGAGTGAAATGTCGGATCATCTTGATGAAATTATAGATTCTTTCATAGAGAATAATTAACAGAAAATCTAACTAACCTTGATAGTAAAACGCTCGTAGAGTGATATGTTTTGTTGAGGGTAATTGATCTCTATGAAAAGTTTTTATTGTATCATCAGCAATCTATTCCGCAGTCAGAAATTATCGAAGAAAATGTTCATTGGAAGATGAAGTCAAAGATAATTTGAATAGTAGCAATCACGAATATAAAACCTGGTCCTTCATACGCCAACAACAAGTAAATTGTGTAGGATGATACTAGCAACTATACCCTGAATAATTCAGTGATGGAAACGATGCTAATAAATAATATCTCCTGCCTTCTCTACGTAGATTCCAGTGGACTATACCGCACCCGGATCTGATTAATCATGTAAAACTTTCCACCAATTATAGTACAAATCATAGACCGATTTCACAGATTAAAATATGTTAATAACTCATCAAATTATTTATTTCCATCCAATAAATAGTGTTATTGCTTTAATCCCGGAACATATGAGAGTGAAGATTTATATCAACTTTTCGTCTTTTAATGAACTTGTAGATACCTCGTACACCTCATATCCAAATGCCTGTGGTGCCTTTTGGAGACTCACTCAGGAATTTTAAAATATATCATACAATTCGAAAGTTTTCCTGATTTCCACACACAAACTTTGAGTTAATAATCGAGTTCAGACTGAAATCGAAAAAATTGTATACCCAGACCATTGATCCTTCGCCTTTTTATATATATATATATATATATATATATATATATATATATATATATATATATATATATATATATTGTAACTTAGTTGTATACAACACTTTGTTGTATCGCGAAGAGCATATGAAGGAATTTCTTCTGTGAAGAATCCTGCCCTCACACCTGTTTGATGTAATCCAATGTCCTCCGTTGTATCAGCCAGGGGAGAGTTGTTTTCTGATAGTCCATCAACCTACAGTGTAGGTGAGTTGAGGCTGGCCTGAACAAATTCTTCATTTAGAATATTTGATTCAAAGCCTCTTCAAGCATACCCATGAATATTTGTGATATTCGTTTATTTCCTAGTACTAGGATTTGGGCCATGCAGATATGCTCTTGGTTAGTACCTAGCCTACGGGCAGATGGCGCAGCAACGGTTATTTTGCTTGTTTGTGTCAGTCTAGGTCTAGGGAAGATACTCTGTTCGAATATGAATTTTAATTATGGGAAGTCATCGATTTATATTGATGATGGCACTACGTTGTACTTTCGAGAGGCCAAATAGGCACAAAGGGGCCCCCTTATAATATATAATGTTTTGTTTACATTTTCCAAAGAGGAGTAAAATGTCGAATAATCTGAATAAAATTAAGCCCCTTTTATTCTAGTATTCAAGGAGTTCCAAAGTTCAGCTCTTGTATTAAAAAAAGATCCCCAAGCAAAAGAGGTTCAACAGTTCTCCAAGCTTAAGGGGTGGGAAAAAATAATATACAGTTGCCTGTAAGATTTTACATATTAGGGTTTACTAAACCGCGACACGTGTTTCGCTATACAATAGCTTCCCCAAGCAGGAACTCTGTAATCGTCGAGTCATCCGTGTAGTTATTGCCAAGGGTGGAACGATTGATAACAATTCAGAAGAACACCAACCGTGAAAATATCTAAAGAAGAGAGACAAGTCTCCGACCGCTCTACGATTCTCCGATGTAGTGAGCGAGTCTGTGAGCGAAGAATCACTAACGAAACGGATTGCCTTCCTCTAAAAGAATCAAGAAGTTTCAATGAATGTTTTGGTGTCGATCCCCATACATAAGAACTTATATTCCAAGACAAGCCGTATCTGTGCCTTGTAGATCATGAGAAGCTGACTAGAAGTGAAAGTATTTCTTCGTACGAAATAGAAATCCAAGTCGTTTCATATAAGCATAAATAATTTTTTTTCTGTCTTTTTTTCAATTCGACATTACCTACTAATTCAATTTGTATCGTTCAATATTGAATTCAATTCAATTCAAATGATATTCCCATATGGTTGTCTATTTTATTTATTTCATTGAAAAGAATTGAAGCACCAGTGTTTCTAGACATATTACCAAAGTATACCCTAGCCATACAGTAGAGGAACTTAAATGTCAGTATGTTATTTTGCATGTTGAAATGGATATTTTGTATACGATGAGATTTGAAATGAATGTGAAATTCCTCAAGTACCTATAATGATGCCAAACATTACATTATCTGTTTATAAACACAGGATAAAATAACGTTTCTTGATGTTATAATTCAACTATATATTATTCTGTGTTTTTTAAAAGATATTATATTTGTGTCTGGCATTATTATAGGTACTTGAGAAATTTCACATTTATTTCAAACCTCATTATATACAAAATATTCATTTCAACATGCAAAATGACATACTGTATCCCGTAAATTTGAATCTACCACCAAAACATGATATACACACCGAGTTGACAAACTGACATTTGAGTGTCTCTAATTACCTTGGATACAACATTGGCGTAAACATAAAAAATGTCAATGAAAACACCGAAATGACTCGTTCTCCAAAAATTTGTGGAATACTAATTGCGTCGATGATGCTGTTATTGAGCCTAGCGAATGCAGTTATCATTGGAAGGAAAATACATTTCAAAGCAATGATGTATAAAAACATTGAAGCCAGTATGTTCATATTTTGTACTCTGGTACTATGCATCATCATTAAAAAGGTAACCCACCAAATATTTTCACGCAACAGATTCAAAAAATACACTAGCCTAGAAGTTTTTTTATACCTTGTAGCTGGTATGTTACTGATTATTATAGTGTTTTCTGCCGACTATCCGTTCAACACAATCAATTTAGTGATAGCCTTGGTGAATGGGATAAGTCTTTTCATTTACACCCTTTGCATATCAAGCCATTATTATCGATACAAGGATAAAATGGAATTGAAAAGGCAGATATCCTTGAGGCCAACTTGTTAGTTAAGCCTTCATCTTCGATGAAGAAGGACTGTTTTTCAGTTTTTTTGAAGAAAGAAGACGAGAGTAAGTACAAATATAAAGGCACCAAAAGCCTCGCCGGAAGCCTGGAAAGTGAAGTGAGAACTGTGAGGGAAATGGGCAAGGGCAATATTGGAGAAGTATCTATTTCGATAGAAAATCATTACCAAGAATTCAGGATAAAAAAATGATTTCCAATTGTCACGACCTCTCTTAATATTTATAAATATTTCAGGACTAATAAGTAGTTTATTATTTGAAAATACTGAGTTGAATTAAATATTCTCATTTGAGACCTTCCAGTTTATTTTCAGTCGAATAATGCCTTTTTTCGAATAGAAAACTGGAAACCTCTTGCATAATCTGTACCTTTTTCTCTCTGAAACTGCTTCTGCTCTTCGTCCTTCAATCTATTCACTGTTGCTAGATACTGGATGATTGTTCCAGATTCTACTGTTAAATACACATTTTTTTTTTGAAATTCACTATCATTTTTCTAATTCCTGAAATCTATTTTCATTACATTAAATAATTTTGACATCATTCATTGATAATTCGGCACAGATTATAATGTTCTCATATTAATCTGTGACTTTGGTGTGAATAAAAAAAATGCATTTTATTTTGAACTACGTTGTGATTATTAGCGTGAAGTCACATTCACCTCCTGAAAATGGCTCCAAAATCGGAGCCGAAACGTCGAGAACAAAACTCCAGACGCGGTTCAACCCGAACTCAACAACAACACACAACTGACCGCGGAAACCTATCCGAACACACATATATATATATATTGTATATATATATATATATATATATATATATATATATATATATATATATATATATATATATACATATACATATATATATATATATATATATATATATATATATATATATATATATATATATATATATATATATATATATATATATATGTCCCCACAATGCTATCGAATATTGATCCAATATCGCAAAATGTTCAGATTTTTTTCATGACCAATATGATATTTACAATATTTTCAATATTCCCGTAATATTGAACCAATATTTGGAAAATATATTGGTGCTACTTGAAGGAATATTCATGGAATATCTATTGCTATCATCTGGGATTGAACTGCATGAAGGTATATTCGGTCACAGTTGGCCAATGTACCATTTTTCAGACATATTCTCATTCATCGTACACCCATAAATTGAAAGCATTTGCATACGTCATGTTTAGACATTCGAAAAATTTCACCACATCCACAAGTAGACGGAAATCCGATCTATAACCAAACAATCCCCTTATTCATTGGCGAAATCCCTATATTTCCACTGAGATGGTTATTTATGCTTCGATAGCAGCTATAAAGTTCATTTCTTGTCTATCTCAGTGATAATAATCGCATGGGATGGACTAGAGCTATTGGTATGTCCTGAAATTAATCTATGGTACTGAGCAATACTCTGAGTTCTGTTCAAATGTTATCTGATAAACTCACATCTGATTATTCTTTTCGAAGGTTTTGGAATCAATTGTTCCAATGACTCAAAATATTTCCATTGAAAAAGGGACTCATTACCAAGGCAAAGAACACATGCTATGACAACTGTAGTATATTTCACGATGTTGTATCGAGCTTATGACGACATTCATGAAACAGTTGAATTCTCTTATGAAAAACGCCTGTATTTTAATGTTACGATGAAAAAACTACCACGAAATTTGAAATAAACGCAATTTACACTGAATATAAGTATTGACTCGAGAAAAATTCCATTAACTTCACATGGAAACGTCTTATTTTCTCAATACAAAAATATTTCAGCTGTAGGAACATTGAGAATTCTGCTTTCTGAAACTCTTTTAGCAAATTGTGATGGTTATCATTTTCAGCAGATGATTAGATTGAAAAAGAGGAAATTGGATACCGTATCTGTGTTATCAGTATTCAAAATTAATTACCATGTCAAATGACAAAGTTTTACGAAAGTTCTTCAGTTGTATTCATTGAATGAAAAATTGGGACTTTAAACTTATATTTGGAAAACCCCAACACTGCTCGAACTTTACAACACTGAATTTTATTTTGAGTTAACAGACTTTGATTTTTCATTTTTTTGTAATAACACTCCAAACCATCGTAAAACATAAACAGCAAGGTGTGTTCCTCGTGAAGAGTTGATTTCATACCAAAACCGTCTATTGTCTAGTGAAAGTATTCATTATATGCCAAAAATAGTAAATCCGTCAGATTTTGGTGAAATTCGGTTTATGATCAACAGCAAGACAACTTTTTCAATGGACTTCTGCCGAAATTTTACTTTCTTATAGCAATATATTACAACAAACGGCAGAAGAATGAGGAGAATTCAAATGATATAAAATGGAGAAATTTAATTATTTTCGGTCTGATTCAAAGCAAAAACCAATGCCAGAGTTAAATTCCACTTTGTCTGTTAATGAAAGAAATCACATGTATTGTGTTACTGGATGCAATGGCCCAACTATAATGTCGGCATATCCTACACTCAACAAGATATATTTTAAAAAAGGTGAACAAAAGATCAATACAAACATGTATATTTCTATATAGAGAATGAACGTTCGGAGATCTATTTTTTGGATTCTCCTCCACCGGAATGTCTATAGAGATATACTTCTTTAGATGCCTAGTGTATCTTGAAGTAAAGCTTATTTATTGTATCTTATGTATAGCAAATCACGTGTCGCGGTTTTGTTAACTTTATTAGAGTGAATATTTCCATCGTATGTTAAAAATCCTATATGGAGCGGGACATTTTCGATCAATTACAGCGATAAATTCCCGGCGGGATATTTTCGGGGTGGTAAATACCCGGGAGGTATCGAAAAATACCCGCTCGGTCCGTGTATCTATAGTAACGATTGTTGAAATGTACATTCGTCATATTGACAGGCATAAATACTGAATTTTAAACGTCGTTGTTTCAACTCCGGAAATATTCTACCGAATTACACTCGTGCATCAAAATAAACCTGATAATTTTCCATTCAAGCATGTTGTCAGTAAAAAAACTGCATTCGGTTATTTTCATATTTTGCTAAAAGAGCCCTCCTCCTTCGGAGTCGGGCTCATTCGACAAAATATGAAAATAAACTCATGCTGTTTTTTTACTGACAACATGCTTTCATGGAAAATTATCGGTAATTTTGAAGCACTTGTGTAATTACTCCCGAAAATATTCTATGAAACAATTGAAGAATGTTTCTAATATGAATGTTCATCAATTGATTCGAATTCTGAATTTCCTGAAATCCATTTCCCATTTTTTCTCCACTGGAAATGAACAACAAATTTTTTTAAATTCTTATAATATTTCTTTATCGGGCAAAATGGTATTTGCCCGATGAAAAAGAAGCATATTGATGCATATTGAGCATTGATGACGTTTCAAGAGCCAACATTTTGGAATTTTTTATTGAGATTATGATTTTTGATGAATAGTGTCAAAATGTTACACTGGTATGACTAGTTTATCAATAGCCATACCAAGTGTTGTTTTTGAAACAACCTACTTCGAATTGAATCTTTCTGGTTCAAATTCCTTTTTCAGAAGAGGCATCCAATATCTATACTCAACAAGTAGATATCTCTTCGTTTCTGTTTAACAAAATGAAAGAAGCCTCTTTGAGTTTCCTTTTTGTTCCATTCTGTTCTGTCATGAATTTATTATTATTCCAATCAACCATGTGTGTACAATTTCTTGATAGTATATCTTCAGCAAATTTTTCATTTATAAAACCCAAAAAAATGGGTTCCAGGACATTCCTACTTTCTCAAAAAATATTCGGACAGTACTTTCTCAATTTGTATATGAAGCACATAAAACTGAAACAAATGAATTTCTATTTCAAAATATTATCTCGATGCTAGGAATTACGATCAGTGATAATCTCTCATTGGAAAACCATGTGAGATCGATCGCTAATGGTGCTCCCCAGAAACTTGGATTTCTATTTCGTGCGAAAAACTACTTCACTTATCGTCAGCTTCTAATGATCTACAAGGCTCAGATACGACCTGTCTTGGAATAGAGTTCTCATGTGTGGAGTTCGGCACCAAAACATTCATTGATGCTTCTCGATTCTATTCAGAGAAAGGCAATCCGTCTTATTGGTGATTCTTCGCTCACAGACTCGCTCACTTCATTGAAACATCGTAGAAGGGTCGGAGACTTGTCTCTCTTTTATAGATATTTTCACGGTCGGTGCTCTTCTGAATTGTTATCAATCGTTCCACCCTGAGTACAGAATTTCCACCCCTTCGTTGTGAATTTGGAGACCTGTCGAACCTCTCTTGCTCAGGGATCTTTTTTCAATATAACAGCTGAGGTTTGGAACTCCTTGCCGAAAGAGGTTTACAAACTTCAAAAATTCAAAGTGAATGTTAATTCGTATCTCCTGTCCGTTGATTCACGCGGTATTCTTTGAACATAACAGGGCTTCCCTTCGTGTGAATCTACATATGAAAAAAATATAAGCTTCAGACTGACTTCAGGAGCATCATTTACTAGGATAACATTTCATTCCTAATTAACTTCCTCACTGCAACGGATTTGTATTCTTGTTATATTGAATTGAGGAAAAAATCGTTCCTCAGAATGATCAACTTATTATAGTCAATTTCAAGAATAATGAATGAATTAGGCTGAAATACTTCCGTTGTAATATGCGAATTCTTCGTCATTATCGAAAATGACTTCGAAGGAAAACGTTTTCCTCTGCGTGGTCATTAGCAAAACCAGAGAAACATATTCCATTCAACAGACCGTAGGCGGACTTCAACTACCACATACATTCTTACATTGCGAATGAGGCTGCAAGTCCGCCCCTGCAGACCCATCACTGATTACTATGAAACATTACATAAATATTCGCTGGGTGGCATTTATCCGTCCATCACGCTTTCAAAGTGACAGATAATATCTCAAAGCCGATTATAATTCCTAACGGATTCACCGAGCCA
This sequence comes from Zygogramma bicolorata, assembly GCA_032362365.1. Taxonomy (NCBI): domain Eukaryota; kingdom Metazoa; phylum Arthropoda; class Insecta; order Coleoptera; family Chrysomelidae; genus Zygogramma; species Zygogramma bicolorata. The sequence continues at coordinate 101,727 of JAVJAQ010005487.1, forward strand.
AGTTTTTTCACGATAATATTGATAATTTTACTGTTGCCCGCCTGGAAAAATCGGCATGTATATTCATGCAGAAACCCACACGGAGAATCTGCGAGTGACTTCAGAGTCTTCAGTCGGTGGATTCGTGGACGACTTTGTTGGTATAATGGTACGTGAGAGCAATGAAAAACAGAGGTACATAAGGATTTTTCAAACAAGACTTCGATCTGGGACATACTCTATACGGTATACTGGGTTGGAATTCACTGAAGTTTGGTGGTGTGCTGAAAAGCGTTGTGTATGAATTAATTCATCGTTTCCGTTCTGTATAGTATTTTTCACAGAAAATGGTATTGGCTTATTAACTGCAATAAACTACCCGATTTAATCCCATTGTGTACAACTTAAGGGTCTAATTGGTTTTATTATAATCCTTTATAATTATAATAAACTACCCGATTTAACCCCTTTGTGTACAACTTAAGGGTCAAATTGGTTTTATTATAATCCTTCATAATTATAATAAACTACCCGATTTAATCCCAAACTTAAGGGTTCAATTGGTTTTATTATAATCCTTCAGTCAATACCATTCATTGTGAAAACTACTATACTAAAGTTGTCTATTCAAGGTCACTTGTTGTTTATCTAGTTTTTCTGATTTCGTTGCTATGGAGGTTGAGGTTAAATGGATGAAGATGGAAGTATTGTTAATTGCATGATAAGAAAAGAGAAAAATATATTTCAATTCTATTCGGAATTTTGATGAATTTTCTGAAAATAGAGTTCGTTGATCCATGTATCTATTAGAAAAATTGCATTTCAAACAATATTTAATAAATATAATAAATATTAAATCCCATTGTGTACAACTTAAGGGTCTAATTGGTTTCATTATAATCCTTCAGTCAATACCATTTATTGTGAAAACTACTATACAATTGGGATTTCAAATTTAGTTGCCAGCGCGATGGTGGCGATTTTGGTATAAAAAAGTATTTTTCACAGTAAATGGTATTGACTGCAATAAACTACCCGATTTAATCCCTTTGTGTCTAATTGGTTTTATTATAATCCTTTATAATTATAATAAACTACCCGATTTAATCCCATTGTGTACAACTTAAGGGTCTTATTGGTTTTATTATAATCCTTCAGTCAATACCATTTATTGTGAAAACTACTGTACTAAAGTTGTCCATTCAAGGTCACTTGTTGTTCATCTAGTTTTTCTGATTTCGTTGCTATGAGGTTAAATAGATGAAGATGGAAGTATTGTTCATTGACTGATAAGAAAAGAGAAAAATATATTTCAATTCTATTCGGAATTTTGATGAATTTTCTGAAAATGGAGTTCGTTGATCCATGTATCTATCAGAAGAATTGCATTTCAAACAATATTCAGTATATTCATACTAATGGCTGTGAGGTTAAAAGCTGTTGGAATTCGATTCCAAAAGGAATACTGTGGAGGATACCTGCAAGTCCATTCTTTTGTTTCCAACCACCAATCCACCAAACTCCAGTGAATTTATCAATAATAAGTCTTGACTGGGCTCATCAGCAAGAGATATTTTCAAAAGTATGTGTTGGATATCAATGTATTTCGCTTCATTTCGAAGAGCCTACCTATGTATACTGTGGAAATTTAGTTATTTTCTTATACTGTAGCGAGACATTCTTTCACCTTGTCTATACAAATATGCTTCTGTGTGCTTGTACGTGGAAGCAATCTGTAGATGGGTTAGAAAAATAATTGTGGAGTACTTCCTGTTGTTGATTTCTGTATCAGACGTGAACATGTAATGAATAAATGGACAATGTGGTTTGGAATCAGCAATACCAAATCGAATATAGAAAGTGGATAAACAATGAGATAGGACCTTTGGTGTAACAATTCTTTCGAAAAAATTTTTGTAGAGAAGAATTACCGTAACACCAAACTGATATTTTTACACTCGACCCACGTTTCTCTACCAAGGTAAGCATCTTCGGGAGAAGTAAACTTGTTGAGGATTCGATCAGAATAATTCGTAGTTATCATGCGAAGTCCGTGTTGAACTAAAATTAGATTAAAAAGTATATAAATAGTTAACCCTTCAAAATACTAACTCCGTTAGCGAAACACGCTTCAAGTGCAAAAATATCAGTTTGGTGTTAGGGTAATCGGTTTCTACAAAAAGTATAAATAGAAAGTGTAACTTTTCATCAATAACTCTTGAATACCGCCCTTCTGTTATGGTAGGTTGAATAAAATATTTACTGTGAATAAAATTTCAAAAGCAGCTTTTTTTGCACAATGAACCTGTGTGAATTGTATCTTCATCAAATACCTAAGGAAATAAATACACCCATTTCTATATTTATTGACATTGAGGTTGGGTTATATACTCCTTGGAAACAGCTATGAAGGCTTGCTCCTGAAAAATTACAAGGGATATTGTACTTTCAGAATCCAGTGTACATTATTTACTAGAAATCGAGGTTGAAATATTGAATGAAATCCCCCATTTGATGATTTGCTGTACAAATTCATCTGAATGAAATACCCCTCGAAAATGTATATCAAGTACTTTAATAAAATAAATACATAATCTAGTGATTTTATTATATAATTTCAATTTACTTCTCATACACAGAAAGTTGCATACTGAGAAAATCAGTTACAACAAATTCGAATATATATGATAGAATAAAAATTTGATTGATCCAAAATGAATAACAAATCAATTGTTTACAAGAAGAAATTCTCAAGACAAGCAATGTATTTCTCAATTGTTCAGGATAGATAGATAGATGCTTTATTTTACTACTTTACATACAGGGTACATTTGTAGCAGGTCAAAGTGAATTTACTAAAAAGCCTTATAAAAGGGTACACAAAAGGAACGACACATAATAGTAGAACAATCTACATCAATTAAACGACTGAAAAAAAATTTTCAAAGCTAAAAACATCAAATATTCAGAACACATTAAAATGTAAATTATCGGGTACCTACATGAGGTAATAATTTGAAGATATGATACTAAATGAAATGAAATGAATGAGCAGTTCAATTAGAGATCAACTAAGGGAAATCATGAAATTGATATTTCGATAAATAACAATTCTTCAGTGTATACCTAGGTGAATATGGCTAGGTATGCACTAGATGCTCTGTCACAAGTCTCCATAAAGGAAGGTTGGTGGGTAGTGCTCTTCAGATCTCTAATCATGTGGAACCAATGGAAAAGTGAAAGGCTTCGATGATAACATAATTTGAGAGGTTTGGTTCATGACTGTTCCAATTACATATATATTCATTATATTTTGGGGTCATTAGGGAGCTGCATCTCTTGGCCCATGTCAATAGTTTTTTTTACCATATATCCATCATGTCCAAAGTATTCACTATGTTATTTGATGCATTCTTGGATATGACTTGAAGTTTCTTTTCGATTCAAGACATATTTTAGTTGCAAATGTTAAGTTCTTTTTGTATTTTCTTGATGAGCTAGGATCGGCGAGCGGTGTCAAATTGGATATTAAAGTGCTCGACTGCTATTTTTATAATGAGGTACCGCTTCCAGGAAGGTTTCTTGGTAGACGTATCTCTAGGCATGTTTGGAAAATGAGTAGGGGCAGTTTGTTTTTTAAAAATTTGAATGCGCACGGCGTTATTGAAGTATTTCCATCAATATCAATAAGTTTCCTGCACCACTAGTGGATATTTTTGAATAAGATGTGAATCCACGAATTCGAAGATGAAAATTTTATAACATGTTTGTAAAAGTCGTAAACATAAACAGGAAACATTTGATATCAATGACGTATATTACGTCAATGTTTGACCTTCACAGACAACTGTCAATAGACAACATTAGTTTGTCAACTGCCACCAGATAGCGTATCGCTCAGCTTGAAATCCCAATAGCTGAGTGAAAGTAAACAATGAGATTGAAACCTTTGATGTAAAAGTTTAAACTTTCTCTAGAGATGAATTACCCTAACACCAAACTGATTGTTTGTTGAGAATCAACTTCATTTTCAGATTGGGTTCTTCTGTGTTGAATGATTAGAAGAAGAGAAGAAGGAGAAGTAATCATAAACAGTTACAAAAAACCACACCCATCTCTGTAGTTTTCATTAAACAAACGCCATCTACTTGATGACCAAAGAATCAAACTCCTCATACACTAAGTTAAGAAGATCTCTACCAGCGAGCACATTGTACGGCAAATCAGTAACACATTACCCGACGCGAGAGAAAGCTGCAACCCTCCACAGAAATAAGAATTTCGATGTTCAAAATGATTGCTTTCTTAAACCCAATGCTAGGCACCTGTTTCGATCCGCCATAGGTCTCCTCAGTGTCACTCGGCTGGACTTGCGGAAACAAGTTCAGGTGAAACTAGAAGATAAAAATACTATCAGAATATCCCTATCAACATAGAATTTTTGCATTTATTTTGGTTTTTGTATTTGTAATTTATGTTTTCAGAAAAAAAAATTCACAGCTGCCTGTAAAATTTTCACATATTACTAAACCCCGACACGTGTTTCGCTATAAAAAAGCTTTCTCAAGCAGGAAAATTGAATAAAGTTCAATAAGATAAAATTGGGAAAATACCAACAAAGTGTTTTTCGTACCTCGTCGAAAACAATTGAAACTGAAAGTAGGTTAGAAATATGCGGAGGGCAGTTGTCTGAGATAACGTGCTTGAGGAAATTATAATATGAGTGATAAAATTATGAGGTATTTATCAATGTTCGAGGAATATTTGGTTTTTCTGACAGGACAGTGACATACTAAATATGAATTATACACTAGAAAAAGGCAGATTTGATGGTAAGGTCCAATTTATGAACTTCTCTTTTGATCCCAGTCCTTATTTCATTTGAGAACAGAATACATTTCAGACGTCTATGTAGAAGCATTCGAGGAACTGCATCTGTTTCAGTCTCTCCTTCAATCTCAAAAATGTTACTCATGCAACATATGATCAATTACCACCTGATTCCTTGAAATAGATGTAGAACTGATAGCCGATTTACACATCTCTGTTTTAGTCCTAAATCGTTGAATGGCAGTTATTGCCACACTCTATATGAAAGAATCAGGTGGTTATTGATCATATGCTGCCTAAGAAACATCTGTAAGATAAAAGGAACACTGAAACAGACGTCATTTTCAAATGCTCCTACATAGACGTCTGAAATCAACTTTTCAAATAAAATAAGGACTAAGATTAAAACAAATATGAATAAATTGGCCCTTACTCTCATTCAAGTATTCAGGACTGAAACAGATGTATGAATTGGTTCTAAAGTGAAGTAAAATAAAGGTTCATTGACTACGTTGCACTTTACATTAAATGTTTTCAGCAAGTCACAAAGAATTTATCTCCAGTCGAGAAATACGATTCTTCAACCGAAACATTTTCTGTGAAACGGAATTGTATTGATTCTTGTATACATACAATCGATTTGATCATGTCGAGTATGAATCCATAGAAATGGACAGGTAATGAAGGTTTTTCAGAATCAGACAATTGGGATGCATTCCATGATTTTTTTCTTTTGGAATATTCCGAAATATCAAATTCATTATTCATCGAAAATGTAATCGACTCAAGAAAAGTAAAACATACATTCATACTTGGATATTGTTCTATGTGGTGTTCAAATATATCACAAATTCATTGAGCAGGTCTTCAAACCCATTGAATTAGGATATGAGTATCATTTCCTGTCCATGACAATTTTTTATTCTAATAATCCAATTATATGATTCATAAAAATTTCCGATCAATACTGTTTGAAAGTCATTAATTTGTAATAGATGAATGTTTCCTTCTTATCTCAGTACATTACCAGCTTTGAATATTATCCAGTACATTCATTCATGGAATCAACAGACAAATGATCTTCTTACATTTTGTCATAACTAGAGTAGTAGTTTCTCAAGTTTTAATCATCAACGTTATTTTTTTAATTGAAATAAAATTGTTACTCTTCCAGGAGTATTATGTTTCCAAAATCTCATCCTCCAAAATATTTTATGACGCCTATGACATCTTGACGGCCCATTTCAGTGTTACAGGAAAATTAATGACCAGTGAAATATATTAGGGGTGGCAATGTGCTACTGATATATCATCCTGATAGTTATTTACTTTTTCACGAATAGGGACAACAGAATATTATTTCAGGTGATGATCACGTCTACAGTGTGAACTAAAAGATTTCGAAGTCATATCGGGGTAAGACATGAATGGAATACGAGTTGAGATTATTGACATTTATTAAATGCTGAAACACTATATTTTCATGAGCCATAGTTTCCATTGTAAATATTGAATGGATGATTTGAAACATTATTTTTCTCATTGATATTACTTCATTATGACGTCAAATCTATCCAGTATTAATAGTATTTGAAAACCACTTCACCAGAAGGGTTCGAAAGAATATATATATATATATATATATATATATATATATATATATATATATATATATATATATATGTAGAAATTGATGTTTTCACGGATCTTCGATATCGACATCAATTTCTACATAATACCTGAATGGGCAGGATACAACCTTAGAGAGCGGCTGACGATATAATCATCAATAATATCGGACCTAGTCGGATAATAACTGGGGAGAATCATTATAAATACCAGTTTCCATGGAGAACAGACAGTTGAAGTCTTTGCTTACTCTCGCTTGGTTACTTCGTAAGGGGAGTGATTGACCAGGACGGTATGGACAGATATTCGTCTCACAGTTCTTGAGAATGAATTCAAAATGGAATTCGAAACGTCGAACAAATCAGAAGATACCTAACGGATAAAAACCCAGAAAAATTCATCTTGCATATCGAAGATCCGTGAAAACATCAATTTCTACATAATACCTGAATGGGCAGGATGCAGCCTTAATATCGGACCAAGTCGGATAATGACTGAGGAGAGTCATTACAAATACCAGTTTCCGTGGAGAACAGACAATTGAAGTCTTTGCTTGCTCTTGCTTGGTTGCTTCGTAAGGGGAGTGATTGACCAGGACGGTATGGACAGATATTCGTCTCACAGTTCTTGAGAATGAATTCAAAATGGAATTCGAAACGTCGAACAAATCAGAAGATACCTAACGGATAAAAACCCAGAAAAATTTATCTTGCATATCGAAGATCCGTGAAAACATCAATTTCTACATAATACCTGAATGGGCAGGATGCAGCCTTAATATCGGACCAAGTCGGATAATGACTGAGGAGAGTCATTACAAATACCAGTTTCCGTGGAGAACAGACAATTGAAGTCTTTGCTTGCTCTTGCTTGGTTGCTTCGTAAGGGGAGTGATTGACCAGGACGGTATGGACAGATATTCGTCTCACAGTTCTTGAGAATGAATTCAAAATGGAATTCGAAACGTCGAACAAATCAGAAGATACCTAACGGATAAAAACCCAGAAAAATTCATCTTGCATATCGAAGATCCGTGAAAACATCAATTTCTACATAATACCTGAATGGGCAGGATGCAGCCTTAATATCGGACCAAGTCGGATAATGACTGAGGAGAGTCATTACAAATACCAGTTTCCGTGGAGAACAGACAATTGAAGTCTTTGCTTGCTCTTGCTTGGTTGCTTCGTAAGGGGAGTGATTGACCAGGACGGTATGGACAGATATTCGTCTCACAGTTCTTGAGAATGAATTCAAAATGGAATTCGAAACGTCGAACAAATGAGAAGATACCTAACGGATAAAAACCCAGAAAAATTCATCTTGCATATCGAAGATCCGTGAAAACATCAATTTCTACATAATACCTGAATGGGCAGGATGCAGCCTCAATATCGGACCAAGTCGGATAATGACTGAGGAGAGTCATTACAAATACCAGTTTCCGTGGAGAACAGACAGTTGAAGTCTTTGCTTGCTCTTGCTTGGTTGCTTCGTAAGGGGAGTGATTGACCAGGACGGTATGGACAGATATTCGTCTCACAGTTCTTGAGAATGAATTCAAAATGGAATTCGAAACGTCGAACAAATCAGAAGATACCTAACGGATAAAAACCCAGAAAAATTCATCTTGCATATATATATATATATATATATATATATATATATATATATATATAAAGAGAAAGTGTTATTTGCTATGAAGCAAGATGAATCAGGAAACTGATAAATAGATTATCAAATTCTCCGGACAATTTGCATTCAATTCGAAATGCCCACCACAAGATAGCTAGCTATTTCTGGCTTTGGCCTTCATCAGCTGTGGGTTGGCATTGTCCTCGTATCGAAAACAAACTGTGATGGATATCCAGAGGATTTGAAATCTGAATTCGAATGCAAATTGTGATAGACCAGAGAATTTGATAATCTATTTATATATATATATATATATATATATATATATATTTGAGAAATAGTGAATATTGGGGAGTGCAACACGCCAAACAAAAATCTTTTGAGTATGTCCAAGCTCTCAGAAATATATTTTTTCCATCATCAGGAAAGCTGCAATGAACATTACATGTGAACTATATCTTAGGCTTATGATTACTTACAATTATGTGAGAATGGATGACTGGATGGTACAATTTGACATGATGACATTCATGGTATTGATGAATCAGCAATAAAAATGTGGTTATGACAGTGAATAGAATAATTGTTATAATAAAACGTACACATCCGAAAAATTTATATATTAATTTTTCTTTCTGAAATCTATTGTCAAAATTAGTTCAACTGTCAAAATTTCATAACACAATGGGAACGAACCCTTAGTGATCATTCACACATAAAAACAGTGGCACCAACCATCAGCTGGCACCATCGACACTTTCGACCTGATATTTGACATTGTCATCTGTCCATTTCCTTTCAATATTCTAACGCGAAAATTCTGAAGAGATACCACATACGATTTGATATAGCTTAGAAGATGTCAATGATCCACCACCAAACATTTGGCGGTCTACGATTTTATAATTCTGTTACAAAAATAAAAACGAATATCCCAGGTTTCTAGGAAATACAGAAACTTAGAGCTTGTGCCAGCAAGGGATACCCCTGCAGTTTAGGAAGTTAATTGAAACCACTTCGGCTCTGAAACTGAACAACTCCCAATAAGGTACAATCAAATTATTCAGTTGCTGATTTCGCAGCCTCAATCAAAAAATCTCCTCCGAAGTAACGCCGCTTCTGGGATTGAAATATTCATTGCCAGATAACATGAAATTGATATTCGACTACAGTTGCTACTGAATTCAGATCTTGTATAGATGTAGTCAGGAGAAATGAATCCGGTACACCGGTTCCAAAATGGCGGATGAGAATTTTTGTTCATGGACTTCATGGTTCCATTCAACTGAGACCTAGTAAAGATATGTTTCTAGTATGAATCATCTCAAAACTGTAATAGTTGATGAAACCAATGAAATATTTGGAGAAATGATCGACTGAACATTAGTACATGGGAGTTTTTGATCCGAAACAACCAATATTCCGTGAAAATTCGTGAACTCAATGAGATAATTAATAGAGCATACAAAAAACAAATTCATGTAGGTCTTTTGAAAACAAAAATTGTCATCCGTAAAGATTTATGGAAATGGTGGTTTCAAATGGCAGGAAACGATTCAAAATTATCATTCTCAATTCTATTGCGTGAAGTTAATACCTTGCTTTCATGGTACATTACTTCAATAGGCTGTGAACTCAAAAACTCCCATCATAATGTAATATCATCAATATGGAAAACATCCTTCACTACTCCAATTCACAAAGCAGGTAGCAAAATGAACATAGAAAACTATAGGCCAATATCTATGTGTGCTCCAGCTAAGCTATTCGAACAAATAATATATGAAGTTCTTTAAAATCACGTAGACAAATATTTAGTACCTCAGCAGCATGGTTTTGTTGAAAATAGGTCTGTGAATGCAAATTTATTTATATTTACGAAGAAAGCTGATGATGCAATGGAGGATAGATCTCAATTAGATACGGTATATACCGATTTTAAGAAAGCTTTTGATAAAGTTAATCATGATGTTCTCCTAAATGAACTGAATAGAGTGGGGATATCAAGAAACCTTCTTATATTGATTGCAAGCTACTTAAAGAATAGAAGTTTCATTTTAAGACATAATGGTAACTTGTCTGGGAAATATCATGCGAACTCCGGTGTCCCACAGGGCTCCAATTTGGGTCCTTCACTTTTTGTATTCTCTATAAACGACCTACCAACTGTTCTCAAATAATCTGAATGTTTACTTTTTGCGGACGATTTCAAGGTATTTAAGAGGGTGCAAACAGTGAGAGATTGTGTAATGTTACAGAAGGACATAAATAATATCATGGAATGGAGCCTTACAAACAAATTATATTTCAAGATTTCCAAGTGCTATACAATGACAATAACACGTGTTAAAGAACCAGTGCATTTTGAATACATGATGAATACCAGTATACTCAGAAGATGTTTTGAAGTTGAAGACTGGGTGTTACATATAGCAATCACTTGTCATTTGCTGCTCACATAAAGAATATATTATGTAAATCGGCCAATCGCATGCTAGGATTTTTAATAAGACAAAGTACGAACTTTACCAACTTAAATACTGTAAAACTTTTATATTACACCTTAGTAGGATCCAAACTGGAATATTATGCTTCTTCAATATGGTATAGTGAATATCAAACAACTCTAAATGAACTCGAGAAAGTGCAAAACAAATTCCTAAGGTATTTATATTTTTAAAAATATCATACAAGGCCAGACATCACTATTATCAGAAGTACACAACTGAGAAGTGAATTTAAAATTATATCATTGAATGATAGGCGTAAAATTAGCTTGGTTTTATTTTTTTATGATATAGTCAACAGTAATGTAAATGCACCGGATTTACTGGCTTTAATAAGATTTAATGTTCCTCCCCGTAGAGCTCGTACATCAGCAATGTTCAATATTCCATTTTTGTCTTCAACTACAAGAACTTCTCTTGTGGCCATGTTAAAACTAGCCAATGAATTCAATATGTTAATTGATCTGAATTTGACACTATCCAGGTCTTCATTTAGGAGAAGCATTCTTGATTACCTCTTGATCTCTTCAGTGTAGTAGAAGTATTGTATGTATTTATATGATTATAGTATATAATGTGTGATCAGATCATGCATGAATGTTATTCATTGTTTTTTACTGTATATATTTTATCCATGTAATTAAGAGATTAATGAGTAAATAAATACAATCAGGTCTATTCTGGTGAATCTCGTATAACTTTCAACATTGAAAATTGGTTATTGATAATAATCGACAACTGTCATAGAAGAATATTATGATGCATCATCGAAATTCCAGAAATATCTTGTAGGCACCGATTTTTCGGTATGATATCATATTCAATTCCCGAGAGAGTATCGAAAAATATTGACTATTGAAAATTTTTGATGTGCACCATAATTGTATTTGGTCCCATTCTCGAATATTTCTCAATAATTTAGTGATATTCAAGAATCAATAGGCCACCAGAATGGACAATTGAAAACAATTTAGACGATTTTTCTCTGATCTGCATGGCAATTGAAACTGAAACGCTCAGAGTAAACAAACACGGGGCAAGTCACGGGACGTCATCCAAAGCGGGCCCAAATTTTGGCGATTGAACGTCTTTAATTCATTCAGTATTAATTGGTAACTGGTTAATTTGAAACCTAACAAGAAATCATGCATATTTAACGTGACCATTAATTTTTTTGCCGAAGCGGGACATCTGCGAAATTATATAATAAAATAAGTTTTCAGTGTTTCACAAATTTCTCAATATAGAAGATAGAATAACAACAAATAAAGCGCGAAACAAAAAATAGTTGAATAGGCACGACATACTAAGCCCCAGTAGTCACGTGAATTCTAAATCGTATTTTTGTGTTTGTCGTTTGAATAAATTCATTTCAAAAATCGGGTCTTGCTTCCAGATGAGCGTGGAACTCAGTAAGTACATTATTTATTCATATCTTCGTAATTGAAATAGCTTTCATTACTGCGACACTAAACTGCGTTTTATCACTTGTCCATATTTTGTACAAAAAAAAAATTTCGACAAGTGCCTTTCATCCATTCAGACAAACGTTGATTGTAGAAAAGTTTGTTGAATGAGGATTGCTGGTACAAAAGTGCCGAAATAATTCGACCCAACGGTTTTCAGTAGAAACGTTCTCGGCATTCCAGCTAAAGATTTTTTATCTGTCGCAAAATGGGAAATAAGTTGCACTGGCACCACCATGTCCAACACTGAAATCAGTACGACATTTTCACAGGTAACTTCTGCGGTATCTTCTTTTCTTTGTTCTATAAATGATACTTTTGATGCAAATGCTGTCCCCAGCAGGAAGACAGATTTTGTAATATTTCATGGCATGCTTATCAAGAAGAGCCTTGGCACTCTTGGGTACTACTATTCGAAAAGAAGAATTCTGATTTATTAGTGTGGTACAACTGCCATACAATGCTGGCAATATAAGTACATGTACTCATATTATGGATTCAGTACAGTATTTTTCACAGTAAAAGGTATTGGCTTATTAACTGCAATAAACTACCCGATTTAATCCTATTGTGTACGACTAAAGGGTCTAATTGGTTTAATTATAATCCTTCAGTCAATACCATTCATTGTGAAAACTACTAGTATTTTTCACAGTAAATGGCATTGGCTTATTAACTGCAATAAACTACCCGATTTAATCCCATTGTGTACAACTTAAGGGTCTAATTGGTTTTATTATAATCCTTCAGTTAATACCATTTATTGTGAAAACTACTTTACTCAGTCGGTATCACGACAGCACTGGTTTTGTCTTGTTCTAGTCGAACGAAACTAGTATCGTGTAATTCATACAGTGATTTGTAACACAATAATAATGCCTAGAACAAAACTAGTGCTGTCGTGATACTGACTGAGTACTGAGTCCAGAATACGTGTACATGTCCTCAATCACAATTGTCTTGCAGTTGTACTACAGTGATAAATCAAAATTCTTCTTCTTGAATAGTACTATCTGCCAAGAGTGGCTCACTCCTTGATAAGCACGCCATAAAATATTAAAAAATCTGACATCCCTGCGAGGTGCCATGCCTTTCCACTCATTTCGAGGAGAGAAAAATACATTTTGAATAATTATTAATTTGCAAAAGCGGGACTATGGCGACCTCGCTGAGGACAGTGGGACAGACTGCCTGAAAGCGGACGTTTTCATTCTGGATTATTACCATTTATGGTTGAATAAGGTTTGAAATTAAACCCAATACCATATCGAATATGCACAAATTATTCAGTAAGCCAATATCTATGAGTAAGGTTGATATCTTCGAAAAAATCGTTGTGTATTCTTTCAACAATTTCAAACCCTGTTTCGTTTTGAGTTTCCGAGCTGAGGTTAACATCAACTTCAAACCTCACAAACAAAACATATACTCACCTCCTCAATCCTAGATAACTTATTAGATGTTGGCGTCCCATTATCAACCCAATGTTCCAGTGAATTGATGGTAAATACTGAATACCTTCTAACAGAGAGCATCACAAAACCAGTAAAGCCATTCTATCGATATCGGCCAATTCATTTCCCTTGTAGCCGTGGACATTCATTCGATCACATAACATAACTCCGACTTTCCAAATGCCTTTTATCTCACAAATCAACAGCATCCTTTTCGGCTTCTTACATGGGGCTCGAAAAGCGACGGTCCTTGTCGAACAAGACAAAACCCGCCCACTCATGGTACTAAATTCGACGACGAAAGGTGTGCAGGCCGTTTAAGAACAGTCGTATAAATCTCAATGAAGATGTTTATCGGAGTTTAATTGATGGTCCATTACCGGTGATATCGGGTGAACTTTGGCGTTAGAGATCGGGTTACGGGTATCATTCTCATCGATGTTGTGAATGCAATGGAAGAACTAAGTTTTTGATAGTCTGGATTGATTGGAAATTCCAGAGCAGACATCCAGGGGCCTGTTTCATAAAAGTACAAGTCTTGTACCTACAAAAGAAAGACAATGTGGGTACAGGTAAAAAAACGAGTGAAAAACAATTATTTAGCATTGTGTTTCTCTTGAAGCTACAAGACTTGTATTGATGTATTGTATCGGTATTGATGGTTAGGGGTAGGTTGAATATCTTAGTGAATAGAGTGATTTGTTCATCAGGAGATACGCTAGAGTTGTTTCATTCATTGTTCCAGAAACCAATAGCAAAGTTATCTGCTTATTGACTTGTATGCATGCCGGAGTTATTAGTTTTCAATCTACCGATATTCATTGTAGAAGTTTGGAATGCTGTATCTCATATGATTCTCAAGATGAAACTGTGTGAATGAAATTTAAAAAAAATCAATATCGACCATTAAACATATTTCCTTGTATTGATGGCTAACATCTTGCAAAAACCATCGTCACTTTTTTCTTACACATTTGAAATAACACAAAGAATTAACTGATACTTGAAGAAAATCCATGGTATTGTTAGTAAAAACCGGTTTATTGATTCAACTTTCTAGTGCTGTCCATTAATTCATACAAGTAAGTGTTTTTGATTTGTTTGGTATGGGTGGGTACCCACAACGGAAGTATTTCAAGGAGGTTTAATTACGCAGAAGAATGAATATCTTGTCTGATTAGGTAATTAATTTCTATACCATCTGTCAATTCAGTGAGTTATTGTGGATGACTGATTCAGTGAACCAAATATGCAGACTCCATCGGAGATTCACTGCAACTTCTTCTCACAAAAAAATCTTGAACAACATTCACGATAAGACTATCTACCGGAATCGACATCATACCAAGGGAATTATTGCCGCGTGTAAAACATATAGAAAGTGGCAATGCGCTCTATAGACTCGACAAATTATACTATTTGATCGAGATAAGTAACAGCTTGAATCAAATCAATGCAAAAGATTTACCTCCATATCTAACCATGATTTTTTGTTCTCAGTCATGTTCTGGTCAAATCGACTGAATATTCAGAAATATTCATTCAGTGTCCTGTGAGATTTTCTCTGATAAAGTTTCTTCAAAAGATAACTATGAAAGTGAACCTGTTGAATTTTCCTATGGTTCCAACTTAAGAAGATACATCTCGTCAAACTAAAGTCGTAAAAACATGGTATCGACTTCAACTAACTACGTTACCCTCGTATTCCTTTTTGTGAAATTAATGATCAACGGTTAACTACAAAGTTGAAAATCAATTGCTTGCTGTCATAGAATGTGAATTCAGTTGGAAAAAATAACTTATCGGATTCAAATGTGAAATGAATGAATTTGAAATATTTTATAACTACACAGAATTCAATTAACTGATTCTAATTCCTTAAAGTAAACATCTGTGAATTAGTCGAATTCGACACCTTGCTTCTCGATTCCAACTACAATCACTTATATCTTTCACAGGAATCCAATTGATGTTTACTCATAATTCATCAAAATAAGTCGAAGCTGAGAATTTGAAGAAAGCAGTTTACATGGCCATTAAAGTATTTCATTCTGTCTGTATCGTAAGTATTTCGTTCTGATAGATATATGCAGCTGTTCAGAGCAACTGAGATAATTTATCCCAATTATATTGGAAATTTCACACCAACAGTTTTCAACCAATGAAATGTGTATTTTGTTCGTGTTACCATGACAACTTAGGTAATTTATAGGAAATTTTTTCCCGCATGGGAAATCTACACCGAATTATAATGGAAATTTTTTGACATAACCAATGAATATTTCGTTTGGCATAAAATGCACTTACCCACTTTGAGCAGAAGTGAACAAAATGTAACGTTCAAATTTGGCACTATAGTGTAGCCGCTGAAAAGATAGAATGATCACGTGAACGGCACGCACTCTTTGAATGTTCCTCTCGCCAATGTTACAAGTCCGATTTACAACACTCAACAAAAACGTCGCCTCAGCAGTGAATTCAACAGTATTTCCCTGTTCTCCCATAAACTCTTGGGATGCTTTTTTATAAGTGTTCATTATTACACCTTTTTCCTCTACAGTTGAATGTTTTATCTTTTTCTTGGAGGTGAAAGAGTGTTTCCATCCATATTATTTAATTAACGTAACACACGTAAATACAAAGCACAAATGAGATGAGTACAGTACAGTGTAAACAGTTCTTCATTTATTTCAGTTGAGAAGGCGTGGCTACGCCGCGCAGGCTAATATAGATGCAGGCATTCACTGTTCACGCGTCCTTGAATTCTATCTTTTGAACAGCCCGACTATACAGCAATTCAGCTGGCCAATGAAAATAAAATATTAATTCACATCTTCATTTACGAACCACTGCCACTTCACTATCACACACAATCTATTAATTTTGTTAAAGCTCACACAAAAACTGAAATGAATGTGACAGAACAAGGCACTTTCGATTGTAATCGAATGTAATCCAAAGCCTATCTTCACGTACTTTGAAAGGCTAAAACATCCATTTCAAATGATTCGTTGAAGTTCAATATGGTGGGGAATGTTTTTACCGAACACCACGCATACCTGAAATATCCTTAGAAATTTTTTCTTGCTAAAGAATATGTTAAAGGTAAGCGTCCATAGGTACGCATCGTACGTATCGTACGGATCGTAGGAAACGGATTTTAGAATTATTAGTATAGTGAGTTATGCATATGCGTCCACTGACCGGCAGCGGACGGATCGCACGTATCGGTTCGTCGGTAATGCCGATGAAATTGATCGAAGGGGCAACTTTTCCGACTGGTACGGATGACGTCATGCGGATTGCCGATAAGTGGACGCATGTCACAATAGGTAGTCAGTGGTCGCCTCACAGATCATTTGAATTTTGTTACATTTCGACACTAAGTACACACACACGTGCCTTAGTTATAATTGTTATTACACATATCATGGAGCAAATCAGTGAATAGTGTATGATATTCTCCAAATTGTGATCTTTTTTTGAATATGTCATGTATCCACATTCTATGTCTTCTCTTATTTCCTCTCCTTTCTTCTTCATCTAATAACGAAGCAATAATGACAAGTTCTTATCACTTTCCATGATCGGAAATATTACACACTGTAATGTTTCCGATCGTCCACTCAAAACCAAAATGCGAATGTTACTTAAAAGCCGACCGTCGCATCGGCAATCCGATCGCTACGGATACAGTGGACGCACTACCACAATCGATCCGTTTTATACGATCCGTACGATACGTACGATGCGTACCTATGGACGCCTACCTTAAGAAAATTATCCCTCGCATTCGGCTCGGAATAATTTTCAAAATATTCGTGAGCTCGAAAAATATTCTGGTATTAAATCAAGCACCAGTGGTATTACAAGTAAAAATTTCACTGCTGAAATTTTCGACCAATAAAGTGCGTATTTTTTTTCGATCATCAGTTGTCCAAGTCGTCATTGTGATTAGAACTGGTTGATTCATCTCTCTTTGTCGTCCATGTTTACTGAAATGTTTTACAAGAATACCAGGAGGTGGTAGGCGGCGGTGGGTTGCAGAAATAATATCGAAATTAAAAATATTGAAAAAATATAGCGAACGGCATTTTATCGGCAGTAAAAATATCGAAAAGAAAAATATCGATCAGAAAAATTATCGAAAAAAAAATATCGATATGAAAATCAACGAAAAACAGAATACCGTAGGGAAAATAAGTCGAATATATAAAAACCAAAGAAAAATCGGTTTTTAACAATCTGTTATATCATCTACAAGAGCATCAGAGAAGTTGTGAAAATGAAATAGACATCGGCATTGAAAAAAAAAACAATTGAATAACATTTATTGATAGAAAATTCAATTCAACATTAATTGATTCATATATTCCCTGCAATACGTTTCAAATATTTAACGAAAATAAAATTGTCCTCAGTTTTCAAATTGTCGAAGGTCTTTACTACTACTGCCAATAGTCTTTTGTTCTGGTCTTTATATTTAATTTTTCTTGCCTTTGCTTGACCTGTGATCTCATGGCTAATTTTCATTTCAGTAAGGCTTTGTTCCCTTTTGATGCCGTCGATGAATTTCCATATGGATAGTTTCTTTGCATGGAACTGACAAAGTAAACCTCTATGCCAACCTTCTATAATATTATTAGTTTTCGGCATTTCGGTTTTCACTCTCTCGTAACAATTCCACAACGAATTTTCAAAAGTAGGTTTAGTTTTTTTGGTATGTCTTCCCTGGCGACCGATCCATGTATCTTCGAAATACTCAACTAGGACTTGAGCCTCGGGGGGTATCAAATCATTTTCACAGATAATATCAAAAGCTTTGATGACAAATTGTTCAGGAACAGATGCAATTGCAGATAACAATTTAAGTTTGAACTGAAAATCTGCGTCTGTGTCGTATCGAGATTTCAGGCCCTGACGCTGAATATGCCTATAAATGCTTTGTTGGAAATGAAAAAAACATCCTTGGTGACGCACTCCTGGAAAAACTTTTTTTATGGCATTCACGACAGCTATCTCAAAATCGGTAGTTACATGCTTCAATGTTATTTTCTAAAGACTCTTCTATTAGATTCGGAAGTCTCACATATGTGTCTTCTGATTTATCTGGCAGAAGGGCGTATACCGAAGGCACTGTCAAACTCATTATTTCACCATGAATAGTATACAGCTGGTAGAATATGCTCGGACTCGTTTGGAAAGTGCCATCCATAAACCAAGCTTCACTTCTTGAAAGGTACTGTAGATTTTGGTTAGTGGCAAAAACGATTATTCTGTCTTCTGTTTGTCCAGAGTCATAAAGGAGAAAAGATTCATTTTTTTCTGTATTGCGAAACTCCTTCGGAATTGAAAATTCACTTCTCCTGAGAGGCACCGTTGGTCCTTTATTTGCTTTTTGGCGTACATTTCGAATCGTTCGTTTTAGACTGCTCAAAGAGGGAACTTTTGAGCATGCAGCTTCACTCAAATCCTTCGACATATTTGACACAATTACATGTGAAGAATTATTGATCTCTCTTGCTTACTTTTTCATTTCATCAAGTTTTTTCGCTACCTCCAGCTTTGCCCCGGATCCAGAATGGTTGTGTTCACTTTTCTCCGTCACCTCTCCACCTACAATGATGGCTCTTCCTTTACAGAGATTTGATTTCCAATCCTCGCATTTCCAATAGGTAGTGTTTCCACTTTCTTTTTCTTTCGTGTGAAGATATCCATTAAAATAAAGTTTTTTATTTCCTTTTTGTCCAGGAACATATTCGAAGGTTTTGTTATCTGACATTTCGTAAAAACTGACTTGTGTATTTGATGTTGTTTGGTTACCGTAACGTTTCCTTCTATAAAATTTTGTTTTCGATATTTTTTTCCTCTATAAAATTCCGTTTTCGATATTTTCGATATTTTTCAAATCGATATCAATTTATTTCGAGTTTATTCTTTCGTTAATTTTACTTTTCGATGTTTTCCAAATCGACATTATTGCTTTTCGATATTTTTCATTTCTATGAAATATGTTTTCGATATTTTGTAAAACAACATTTTTTTTTCGACCTTCTTATTTCGATATTATTTCCGCAACCCATTAACTCCCTAGTGCTTTTCAACTCATACAACTAACAACCAAGTGTTTTTGGTGTGTTTGGTATGGGTGGGTACACACAACGAAAGTATTTCAAAGAACTTCAATTACGCACAAGAAAATATATCTTGTCTGATTCAGTGAGTAATTTCTATACCATCTGTAAATTCAGTGAGTTACTGTGAACCAAATATGAGTTGAAACCATTATGAATAAATTGCAGAAACTAATATTCTACCCTGAGTATAAATACTTTTGGAAATTATCATTTCGAAGAATTCAGTATTTTCCCCTGTGCAGAGTCCATTGAAGATTCACTGAAACTTTTTCTCACGAAATAATCTTGAACAACATTCATGATGAGGCTCTCTTCCGGAATAGACATCATACCAAGAGAATTATTGCCGCGTGTAAAACATATAGGAAGTGGCAATGCGTTCATAGAACCGACAAATTACACAATCTGATCGGAATCAGTTACATCTTGAATTGAATCAATGCAAAAGATTTCTCTCCATATCTCCTCATGATTCATTCTCAATCATATTCTGATCAAATCAACTGAATATTCAAAAATATTCATTCAGTGTCCTATAAGAATTTCACTCTGATGAAGTTTCTTCAAAAGAAAACTATGCAAGAGAAATTGTTGAATTTTCTTGTATGGTTCCAACTTAAGAAGATACATCTTGTTACACTGAAGTCGTAAAAACGTGGTATCTAATTACGTTACCACTCGTATACTTTTGTGTGAAGTTAATGGTCAACTACAAAGATGAAAATCAATTGCTTGCTGTCGTAGAATGTAAATTCAGTAAGAAAAAATAAATTATTAGATTAAAATGTCGTGAAATCAATGAATTTGCAATATTTTATAACTTAACTGAACTCAATTAACGGATTCTAATTCCTCAGAGTAAACATCTGTGAATTAGTCGAATTCGACACCTTGCTTCTCGATTTTAACTAATATCACTTATATCTTTCACAGGAATCCAATTAATGTTTACTCATAATTCATCAAAATAAGTCGAAGCTGGGAATTTGAAGAAAGCAGTTTACAAGGCCATTAAAGTATTTCATTCTGTTGATAGATCTATGCTGCTGTTCAGAGTAACTGAGATTATTCATCCCAATTATATTGAAAATTTCACACCAACAGTTTTCAACCAATGAAATGTGTATTTTGTTTCGTGTTACCATGGCAACTCAGGTATTTTATCGGAAATGTTTTTCTGCATGGAAAATCTACACCGAATTATGGTGGAAATTTTTTGACATAAGCAGAGAATATTTTGTTTGGCATAACCCACTTTGAGCAAAAGTAAACAAAATGTAACGTTCAAATTCGGCACTAGAGCAATTTAGCAGACTTATGAAAATACAAAATCAATTCACATCTTTATTCACGAACCACTGACACTTCACTATCACACAAAATTGATTCATTTTGTTGAAGCTCGCACAAAAAACTGAATTAAATGTGACAAAAAAAAGCAATTTCGATTCAATTGTTGAATTTGTAATGCAATCCAAAGCCTATTTTGACGTACTCTGAAGTCCATTGAAGATTCACTGCAGCTTCTTCCCACAAAACTATCTCGAACAACATTCATGATAAAGCTATCTTCCGGAATCGACATCATACCAAGGGAATTATTGCCCCGTGCAAAACATATAGAAAGTGGCAATGCGCTCTATAGACCCGACAAATTACACAATTTGATCGGAATAAGTTACACCTTGAATCAAATCAATGCAAAAGATTTCTCTCCATATCTACTCTTGATTCGTTCTCAATCATATTTCGATCAAATCAACTTAATATTCAAAAATATTCATTCAGTGTCCTGTAAAATTTTCACTCTGATAAAGTTTCTTCAAAAGAAAACTATTCAAGTGAAACTCTTGAACTTTCCTATATGGTTCCAACTTAAGAAGATACATCTCGTTACACTGAATTCGTAAAAAAAAACGTGGTATCTAACTACGTTACCACTCGTTTACTTTTGTGTGAAATTAATGATCAACTACAAAGAAGAAAATCAATTGCTCGCTGTCA
This sequence comes from Zygogramma bicolorata, assembly GCA_032362365.1. Lineage (NCBI taxonomy): Eukaryota > Metazoa > Arthropoda > Insecta > Coleoptera > Chrysomelidae > Zygogramma > Zygogramma bicolorata. The sequence continues at coordinate 123,368 of JAVJAQ010005487.1, forward strand.
TAGAATTTAGTTGGAAAAATTAACTCATTGGATTAAAATGTCGTCGAATCAATGAATTTAAAATATTTTATAATTCAACAGAACTCAATTAACGGATTCTAATTCCTCAGAGTAAACATCTGTGAATTAGTCGAATACGGCACCTTGCTTCTCGATTCGAACTAAAATCACTTACATCTTTCAGAAGAATCCAATTAATGTTGACTCATAATTCATCAAAATGAGTCGATGCTGAGAATTTGAAGAAAGCAGTTCACATAAAAATATTTAATTTTGTTGATAGATAGATCTTCGCAGCAGTTCAGAGTAACAACTGATGTTATTTATCCGAATTTCATTGAAAATTTCACACCAACAGTTTTCAACCAATGAAATGTGTATTTTGTTTCGTGTTACCATGGCAACTCAGGTATTTTATCGTAAATTTTTTCCCGCATGGAAAATTTACACCGAATTATAGTATAAATTTTTTGACACAAGCAGAGAATATTTTGTTTGGCATAACCCAATTTGAGCAAAAGTAAACAAAATGTAACGTTCAGATTCGGCACTAGAACAATTTAGCAAACTAATGAAAATACAATATTGATTCACATCTTTATTTACGAACCACTGACACTTCACTATCACACACAATCGATTCATTTTGTTAAACCTTGCACAAAAAACTAAAATGGATGTGACAGAACAAGGCAATTTCGATTCAATTGTTGAATTTTTAATGAAATCCAAAGCCTTCCTTGACGTACTTTGAAGAGCTGAAACATAAGTTTCAAATGATTCGTTGAAGTTAAATATGTTGTGAAATTTTCTTACCGAATACCACCCTTACTTGAATTATCCAGAGGAATGTTTCCTTGCTCGCGAATATTTTAAGATAATTCTCCCTCGCCTTCTGCTCAGAATAATTTTCAAAATATTCGTGAGCTCGAAAAAAATCTGGTAATAATTCAAGCACCAGTGGTATTACGAGTAAAAATTTCACACCAAAACTTTTCAACCAATGAAGTGCGTATTTTGTTTCGCTTACCAGATGTCCAAGTCGTCTTTGTGATTAGATTTGATTGATTCAAGATGCATCTCTCTTTCTCGTCTACTGAAATGTTTTACAATATTACCAGGAGGTGGCGGGCTGCGGTGGCCTTTGCACCAACTTACGCAACATAAATATACCATGTTTGTTTGAATGTTATTACCAATGTTCCTTGCTGAATGGTACTGGTTCGGACTACCACTGTCTGTATATTATTAACTCTATTGAAACCTGTTGTATATATATATATTCATCTTATATATATATATATATATATATATATATATATATATATATATATGCTGGCTGGAACTTCCGGTTGATCCGCGTCTGGAAAGATTTACTTGTCTACGTTTCAACTCCCATTTCGGAGCCATTTTCAAGACTTAGTGACCTTGCGTCTAGGTCTGAGTTGTCTCACTAGCTGGCTATCATCACTCGATCTCCAGTGATGATAGCCAGCTAGTGAGACAACTCAGACCTAGACGCAAGGTCACTAAGTCTTGAAAATGGCTCCGAAATGGGAGTCGAAACGTAGACAAGTAAATCTTTCCAGACGCGGATCAACCGGAAGTTCCAGCCAGCACATTTCTGACCGCGGAAGCCTAGCCGATCAAAATATATATATATATATATATATATATATATATATATATATATATATATATATATATATATATATATATATATATATATATATATATATATATATTACAACAACAAAATACAGTTGATGTCCTGACTGTCAATAACAGTTTGCCACTGGGACACAGGATTCCATTCAACAAATAATGCATGAATTGAAAATAAATATAAAATTGAATATTAAAACAAATGTGAAAATATCAAGAAAATTAAATAAAAATAAGCAATTGCTATATAATAGTATATTATGCAACGATCGTGTAATAACCATTACATGAGAGTTGCAAACGCTATTTCATCTACACCCAATAAATAATGAAGAACTGAAAATATAATATTATTAGGTATTTATATTGAACACAATAATAGTAGGTAATCAATCGTATTTCTTTGAAGAATTCTAAAAAATTATAATTAATGGTATAACCACGGAAAATACAATAATGAGAAATGAAAAGAAGAAAAAAATGAAAAGAAAAAAACGATGAGGTCAGGAATTGAACCTGGACGTAACTTTCCACTGCCGGCGCCTTTGACCACTCGGACATGAGAGCCCATATAGTTTGGTTGAAAATAAAAACATATGTGTTCAATTGGTCAAATGAAAAATATAATCCTTTCGATTGAATTTTTTTCTTGTCTAAGACATCTGTGGAGGGTCGCTGATAATTCTTCTATATCACTGCTATAAGACATTTTCATACGATTATCGAAAATTGACTAAATTCTTCAAGAATTCAATACCTACTGATTTTGACTTGACAAACGTCAAAATGCAAAGCTTGCACATCATGCTTGATTGAAAAATAATGGGATTCTATTGGTTGAAAATCTGTATCGTAATGAAAATCTGTATCGTAATGGATTTCATTATAAAACGGGTTGTGGGCATATAAGTGTGTTATTTGAGTACGGGTGTAGATAAATGATTATTCAATATTGCCACAGAGTCTTTGATCACTGAAATCGTTATGTTTTCCAATAATGATTTTGATAATCTGAATGTGTTGATGAAGTTCACAAAATATTTTGGTATTCTCTCTGTCAACGTCTTCTGGTTGGGTTTCATCAGTCTCAAAGCGGATGGTAGGGTCGAATATAAAACCTTTTTTATTTTTATGGTCCACAGCAATTATATCGACTCTCTGGCTTGAACCATCGATCGCAATACAACTGACCTCTTCATGAACTTCAAAATCCTTTTTTTTTCTCAGTTCATCTGCTATCATGGTCCTCACTCGATGATGTCTTGCATTTCGGAGCAAATATCTTTTTTTGCAGTATCCTAGAATGAGTCCCAAAGTTTCAATCTCATTGCAGTCTGGTGATCTGCAATGGCGTCCATTGATACTCCTCCCAGGTAATGCTCTGACTGCAGCAACATATATGCTCATTTTTATAGCATTTACCCATTCCGTTGATGTTAAACCTTCTCTTTTATAAACCCATCGATTGCCTTAAAAATGAAAAAATCAAAACAGAAGTTTTAAATTGATTTTTTGGTCAATAATGAAATTAAGGTTTGATTGATGAAAGGAGAAATGAAAATGATGTTGTTACAAAAACATTGAAATATCGAACATGACACATTAGTCAAAAAAAATTTAATAGAAATATAAATGAAATAAAATTGTGACAAAAAAATTGAGGTATCTTACGAGGAATATTAGTCAAAAATGTAAATGAAGAAATGAAATATTATGAATAAATGTTGAAACCTAGTTTCAAGTTGAGTATTCTCACGACGTTTCGATTGCTGGTATCCGCAATCGTCCTCGAGTGATAAACACACCGTGTTGAAAATCTAGCTTATATTTCTATGCAACTAAAGTCGGTACAATGAATAACTTCGGTAATTTCTTGACCAAATCTGTTCATTTTGTTAAAGCTCACACAGTAAGAGTATATTACGCAACAAGTGTTGTAAAAAACATATTACGCATGAAGGGAAAAATTACGTCATTCCATGGGTGCTTTACAACACGCATTGCGTACTATACTTCACCCATGGCCATATACACAGGGTATTTCCTTTTTTTTTTGAATGGGATACAATGGGATACTCTGTATTTTATTGCATCTTCAATTTTTTTTCATGATTTTATTTCGAAAATTTTTACAAAAATAATAATGTACTTACTGTGTTTCACAACTTTATAACATTTTTTTTTAATCTACATCGGGAACATTATAATGATTTATGGTTACTGTACAATTATTGAAGATATTATATGTATTCCGATGTGTCCAATCATATGACATTGTAATATTTTCATTTGTTGAGGTAAGGTTACTGCAACTTGCGTTATTAGTATGTGAAATAGTGGATGAGGACATTCTCGATGAGGTTTAGTTCTTTGTTTCTCAAGGAATTCCCAACACGATCATCTGCTACTGAAGACGATTTCTCACCTTCATGCCTTTTCAAATCCAATGTGTCATGTGTAGCTATAAGGATTTTCTAGTTCAAGAAATTCTGAAATATTTTTTGGTATACTGCCTGATTTGTTTATCGTAAGGGTTGTTTGGTGCATTTATTTCAAACTGTGCGTTTTTATTCAGAAAACTGTGGCATTTGTTTACCGTGCGTAAAGAGTAAGATGCCTAGAAATCCTGGTGTGTTTACTTATACCTGTGAAAGTTTGGGATAGAAGTGGCGAAATTTGGATTGCTTGATTTCAGGTCTATAAATGAGCTTTTGGAGGTTTCCGTACAATACGAACAGATGTCGCCAATACGCTCTTGTCAGTCTCGTCTGAAGCTGAATTCGCACTAAGTGAAAATGTGCAGTCGGGTTTCACCACTTTCATTTAATTGGCTAGTGAGAAGAGATCGCAACCTAAAGGATAATGGGTGGACAATGAGATACCAGTATCAACGTTTCAATATTTGAAAGCAATGAAATCAACAAATAAACACGATAAAAACATCGTACACATCAAAATTTCAAAGTGACATGACAATCAACTTGACACTTGTCATCAAATTTGAAAAAAGAAAACATAACGCCATCTACTGAAAAAATAGGGGAAACCTTCAAAAGCGTCGATTGTTTTTTTCGCCACAAAAATCTAAACAAAATCTAATCACTGGAATCACCAGGGTTTTAGGCATCTTAGTAAAGAGCTATGTACTGAGGTTGCGTATCGTGTGTTTTCGCCCATTTTCTATAGTAGTCGTAGGTAAACTGAATTAAATATGATAGAACAAGGCACCTAGGATTCAATTGTCGAATCTGCAATGTAATCCAAAGCCTATCTTGACGTAAGTACTTTAAAAGGCGTAAACTAAATTAAATATGACAGAACAAGACAATTAGGATTCAATTTTTGAATCTGCAATGTAATTCAAAGCCTATCTTGACGGAAGTACTTTGAAAGGCTTAAACATGAATTCCAAATAATTTGTGTTCAATATGGTGTGAAATTCCCGGCTCGGGATAACTTTCAAAATATTCGTGAGCGCGAAAAAATTTCTGGATATAATTCAAGCACTTATCGTATTACAGGTGAAAATTCATATTATAATATTCTTTTACTAACAGCTGATGAGTTCACGCTGAATTTTCGGAAAAGGAATGTGAAAGTCCATTGACTGATTATATTGATGCGAAACCTTCTCATGTTTTCTTCTCAAAATACTAAAAAGTTTATGCATTCATTTCGTTGCTTTTGTTGAATTGTTCATACAAGGTGGACGCCGGGAACGGGAATTGTTTTTGGATGATTTTGGGCAAATGACTAAAAAACATCACTTTCCAAAAGAAAAACTATGGGTATGTAGGAAAGAAAATGAGGGATATGTGATTATTAGAATTTTGCATTATATTGCATGGACCACCTGTACCCGAGCCCTTCAACAATCTACCCTTTCGAATACGAAAGATTATGCGAATTGAAATAAATTCTTGAATGAACTCAGTGAAGATGTACGGAAGCGCAGAAGGGCCATACTTTTTTTTGGTTTTATTTTTCTATGATTCCGACTTTTACGTCGGAATTCCGACTTAAATCTGGGAATCCCGACTTTAATCTCGGAATTTCGACTTTTATCTCGGAATTCCGACTTTTATCTCGGAATTCCGACTTTCATCTGGAAATATTTGAGTGATACCCGAATCAATCAAAATCATGAATAGTGCCTAATTTTTGAAACAATGAGTTCGTTGTAATTCACTCATATGAGTTATTTTAGACCATGATCAGAATAATACTGAAAAAACTATAAGATGGGCAATTAGGTAATTATTTCAATGCGAAATAAGTAGAAAATTTATTGAGTTTCAGATTATGAAAACAAGAATTTCATTTTATTCCTAAGACTCAAATATTAATCTATAGTTACATCCATATCAATCTCTTCGTTTCCTCAGCTAATAACTAAATAGCAAACTAAATGGTATAAGCTCTTTGTCACCAGTCATATTATTTTTACATTTCTATTCTCTTGAATGCATCTCCTTCTCCTGAAGATGCCAACCTTTTCAATTCGCTTCGAGTTCGAGTAATACAAGTTTGGTGTTATGCTAATTGATGTTCAGGAAATGATGTTGAGGATCTTCGAATATACATGTCAGTTAACTTGAAACCCCAACATATGTGGTGACTATAGTATTTACTTTTTCAAATTTATTATTTTATTTTAATATTTCAAGCTGCTATATATTTGCATTGAAATTCAGTATTTCATGCGATTCCTATAGTAATTCATTTTCAACATTTCTTCATTCATTTTTATCTCCACATCTTTTTATATCGTTTCTATATTTTCAATCCTTTTCGTTTTGTGGTTTGATTATATTTGATGATATTGAGTCGATTTCAACTAGAAGAGGTGGAGTTTCAGCAGAAGCTGTTTTATGTGTATATTTGATTTTTCGAACATTATTTTTTGATAGTTCATGGAAATTTGGATTGAACATTGATTGCACACTATCAAACAAAAGATATGACAATTCCACAGGAGAAGATGATCGTTCAATCAGGTGGATGTCACCAATTTGTGAACAACAGGTATATCATATGCCTAGAAATTCAAATTAGTATAGTTACATTTGCGGAATAACCGCATTTGTGAGGTATCTACATCAGATCAGCGAAAGAAGTACCCATTCCTAGAAACAAAATCTGTGCTTTACCAGACACCCGTATAGAAAATGATGCATGTACAAGCTTATCCAATCCATCCTGGCTACTTTTCTAGTTGCACACTGATAGTGCAGGTCATGACGAAAGAAAAAACACCTATTAGGAAATAAATTCAACACAGTGAACACATATAATAGGTGTTTTTTCATCTTAGTACACTTCACAGAGATTCCTGGGCATTTATGTCATCAGTTCTGTGCCAAGATGGATTGGTTAGCCGGTTTTCATTTATCAAATCAGAATGATTAATCCGAACGTTACGAGACCAAATTTTCGATCAAACTCAAATGATCTATGAGCAGAAAATTCAAAAAAAAACACTATTGAAGAATTGTGAGAATTTGTATGGTTTCTCTGGATTCTCAATGTAGCTTGCAACTAACGCTCCTCTCATCAATGTATGGTTTTCGAACACGTCTGAGATGAAAGTCGGAATTCCGAGATAAAAGCCGGAATTCCGAGTTAAAAGTCGGAATTCCGAGATTAAAGTCGGAGTTCCGAGATTAAAGTCGAAGTTCCGAGATTAAAGTCGGAATTCCGAAATAAAAGTCAGAATTCCGACATAAAAGTCGGAATACCGAGGTAATAGTCGGCCCTTTTGCGCTTCCGTAAAGATGAGTTTGAATCTTGGATTCTAAATTTCTACAAGGTCTTCTAGTTGTGAATTGTCTGTGAACGTTTTCAACAAATTTAATTCCCCTTATAGTTTTTTGACATATTTTTCTCTGTTCACTTGCATGATTTTTCTGAACCCAACTTTCAAAAGAAGGAAAGATAACTACTCTCCAGATGACTAACACCTAACTGTGCATATTGTAGAGAATACAAGATTCGAGTTACAAATATTAATGATAGATGAGAAAATGGAATTTTCTATTGCTGTTAGTCATACCCCCAAGTAAAATATTCATAGTTGTATTTCCAGTCCTTCAACGCATACCGATATCGGAACATTATCTGAGTGTACCTAAAATGGCATTTTTACTTTTCTCAGCGATGTGTCGTGAATCAGGTAATCATGAAGGGCTTCCAGATCAGATAAGTCAACGTACAATTGAAACATAGAAACCAGATGGTAATGCTTCTACTGCAGAGGCGTCGCGCCTTGATTTGCCAAAGGATGCCATATCACGGTCTATAAACTTGTTGAAATCAAGATTATGTTATGTATCTCGAAAAAAAAGGAGTCTCTCAATACGAGTTCAGTTGAAACAGGAATCCAAAGTACTTTTCTGTTCATTATGACTTCAAGTTGAATCGAATAATCATGTTTGTTTTTGGCTTATTCACTGTTTTGTTCAATAAAACTAGGTAATTCACTGAAATTATGATATTTATTGTATTGAATTTCTACTCGAATTCAACAAATGTTTCATTTTACAATTTATACTATGGTCTAGTTGGAAAAGCATAAAATTCGTTTGATCTACGAGTAGGGAAGCGAATTTCAATTATTCTTTCTCTAGATCTAGATTCTAGATGATCCTACACTACCAGCGTCGATGTTAGTACCAACGTCTCTGTCGAAATGCGCCTTAATTTGCGTTTAAGTCTCCAATACAGATTTAACGTACCAAAACCAAATCCCAATAAAGGCGGTAAACTCTTGATCACATCTATTCAATGTGATAATTAACGTCTTAAAAATGTGAACTTGGGTATGAGAAAAATCATGGGTATGATTGAAATCCTTGCTAGGACCGAGAAACCTAGTAGCAGATACGAAATTATTGATTTTGAGTTCGCTGTGTCTATCATAAAATGTAGGAATTTTTGAGAATCAGTAAAAAGGCATTAATACCATTAATTTTCCATTCACACAGTTCGATTTCCATCTTTTCTAGCAAAGGCTTCACCAGTAGAAAACCTGAGTTGAAATCTTTTTATTCTTCAAACAAAAATATTGATTATGAAGTCCATCATCTTTTGACATTTTGTTGCATAAATTGAAGAAAACTGAAAGAATTGCAAATGCAGAACACTGTATTATCGACCACCGATACTATTATGAATCAAATCAAACCAATGAACTATAACAGTATAATACGTAAAGAGAAGGATAAGTAGCTTATTACGCCTGAGCGAAAATTGTGACCACGTAACTTGCCTTATCCTCGAGTTGCGTACTGCACTTTTCTATTCCCACCATGAATGTGTAGCACAAAGGCCTTCGTTATCTCTATTTTCCATGATCAACGAGACACTGGATGACAGCAAGTAGTTAAAACAATTGATTGCTTCATGGATATAACTAGATACAGTACCAATCCACAAACATTCAAATGAAAATATCGTTTTCAAATGAATTTTACAAAGAATTTGAAACGAAAATCTGCTGAACTTGGTATTCGGCCTATAGAATGTAGTCATGAGATGAAATTTATTCGGTCAAATTTCACATATTTCATCATTTCATAAAAACAATTCCGGAAGGGCTGTCATTTATTTCTGAATGCCCAACAGCTGTCAAATACGTAATGAACAGTTCAAAATAGTGGGGGTAGATAAGATTCTATCTCGTCACCGTGATAACAACTCATATCCTGGGTGGAAAAACACTGCTCTCCTAAATCTATGGAGGATATGGTGAGGACCTACATATAATAATACTTTCTCCGCTCATAATCTCTATATTGATTGACGGTCGATCCCAGAAGACATTTTTTTTATAAGAGAGTAATAAAAATTTTACTGGATGATTGACAAAATTCCTTCTACAATTTTATCATAATATGTGACAAACCTGGGATCGTGACTCAAATGAGAACATTGTAATCTAGATTATTCTTCTTCAACACAAGATATGAGTTGTAAATTTGGTCTCGTCATAGATTTGTATACTTAGGTGGTCTGAATTGCTTGACCCAAGTAAGGAAATTGTCCAATTCGCAACAAAACACCTTCTGTTTTTTTTTTGGAAAAAAACATTGTCCTCATACATTACTCATTGCAATATTGCTCAAAATAGTAGTTCACATCGTTCACAATTCCATTACTGCAGTTACCGTCGTCAACGTCATCGACTCCATGATCTGAGTGTTTCGGTTTTGGTAGCTTCAGTCTTGGCCTGAATAGAAAGAACTATCATCACCGTCTTCAGTGTTTGTTGACCCTGAGATTAAAATTTTTTATGGCAAGGCGACTTTTCATAATAATAATAATGATTTATTTTATTGCTGGATTGTGTGAGGTTTTAACGAGGTCACAAAATATAAATACTGAACTCACTGACTTTCACAAAATAGAAATACTGAACTCATAAAAGTAGTCCGAGTAGTCTGTTATCAAGTAGATACGTTTTCAGTTTTTTCCTGGTCAGCGGAGGTGAAAATAGTTACATTGAATTCGGGAGTCGATTGCCGAGCCGGGTTGTGTTGTTATAAAAAGATGTCACAATGAAGGGCAGTTTTATGAGCCGGTGTAGAAAATTGATTTTTATATCTGAGATTCAACTTATGGATATCAGTTCTGAAATTTATTTTGTTATAAATGTATGGGGGAGTTTTATTAGTAATTATTTCATGAAAGAGAGTGCAAGAATGAAAAATATGTCCTGCCTCCATGTTCAGCTACCCTACCGTATTCGGGTGGTGAGATATTGGTTGACTGTCTCCTGGTTTTCGTCATTAATCGTAAACATGAATTTTCAAACCTTCATTTATCAGAATGAAGTAATGCATGACCATATACAGAATCGGCAAAGTTAGCGTGCGATTGAGCTAGTCATCACACAATATTTTCTCAGACGGTCGACTCAAGATATGTCGATTTGAGTAAATTGACTTCGATTTGCAGTATCCTCGTTGAATGATCTGATAGAAATTTCATTTTCACATCATCCTCAAAGCTGTTCTCAGTGAATATGAATCTCGAAACGTTATTATCAAATTTTTAACATCAAATCACATTTATATACCACTTGCGTGGTTATTATTCGTCAATAATAATTCTGCAAATATTGTAATTTTTGTTTCCTCAATTCTCCCTCATTTCAATATCGAAACGCCAATGGTTCAGAGTCTGCGTGGATTTCTCCACGTACTGTCACAAACCGCAATCTTTGGCGTCATTTCTACAGTTTAGGACACTTGTTTGCATGGTTTGTTTAGACGCAGATAAAATTATGAAATTGTTCTTGACAGAAATCACGTATTTATGCAATTCAAGAGCTTCACTTCCGCATTTGGCTTCAGCAGGGAGCTAACAAGCCAACGTAAATGGGACATCGTAATGAAGTACATCAGCGAGGCGGGTAAAAGTCATATTCTGATGTTCTCTTCTTGATGTTACGGATAATACAAGATTAGGGTGATAGTAACTGAACTCAATTACCACTATTGTGTTGAATTATTCATGCAAACATTTCTTAAAAGGTCGGTTTCAGAACATTACTTCTAGTACAGGTCTAAAATATGACAGCAGGGATGGCATATATTTCTTGAAGCAGTCTTCCGTGAAATTGTCTTTGACCTAATCTGAAGTTACTTATATTCTCAGTGAATATGAATTCATGCAAGCCAACTTAACTCGTATTTAACTTGACTTATCTCAGAAATTTATCTTGGAGAAAGGGTATTCATACAACAACTCCTGAACTTGAATAGCGAAGAATGCGCGACTGATTTTGACAGCCGACTAATTTTTGAAGGGTTAGCACAAAAAAATTTATAACTTACTAAATATAATCAAAGTTATGTCTAATCTGGTGCCTTATTTTCAAGGCAATGGCATCATAGGTATATAATTTTTCGATGTTTGGTTCTGTTTCATTCGGTGCAAATGTCCGTTATCGATACCCCACAACAGGTTTCCTGTATAGGAGTGTGAAACAAATAATTTCTCCTAACAATGATATATATTTCTCCACTTTCGTTTATTATTTTCTATTGTTAAAAGGTTTGGTTTCTTTAATAGTCCATAAAAGTTATGAATACTACCAATACCCTGTAATATGACACCTACAAACACTTCTGGTACTGTTGGCAGTGCCCTTCTTGACTTAATCCACTTTCAAGTGGTACTTTATGGTTTATGACGCTATTGAATTTACTTTTTTTATTATTTCTGTATTGATATTGTTTTTGAAGCTTTTACCGTTTCACTGGAACTTCCTTATTTACCTTATCCTAATCTCGATGACAATGAAGACATTTTGAGGTGATTGTTGCTTTCTTTTGTTGATGTAACGCCTCTTTTGGAATTACTGAAACAAGAAAGTGTTTGCTGAAATTACAGCTCTCTCTCCATTGTCTGTGGACATCATCGAAGGGTTGGACATTTTTCAACTGTAATACTGAAAGGCTGTAGTTCTAAGTTCACGTGGTTCTCATAAGAGCAATTTTCATGGCGATGGCTATTATATTTTGTAAAAAGGTCTGATTAAAGGTACGCATCGTACGAATCGTACGGATCGTACGAAACGGATTTCAGAATTATTAGTGTAGTAAGTTATACATATGCGTCCACTGACCGGCAGCGGACGGATCGCACGTATCGGTCCATCGGTAATGCCGATGAAATTTATCGAAGGAGCAACTTTTCTGACTGGTGCGGATGACGTCATGTGGATTGCCGATAAGTGGACGCATGTCACAATAGGTAGTCACTGGTCGCCTCACAGACCATTTGAATTTTGTTACATTTCGACACTAAGTACACACACGTGCTTTATTTATATTTGTTATTACGCATATCATGGAGCAAATCAGTGAATAGTGTATGATATTCTCCAAATTGTGATCTTTTTCTTGAATATGTCATGTATCCACAATCTATGTCTTCTCTTATTTCCCCTCCTTTCTTATTCATCTAATAACAAAGCAATAATGACAAGTTCTTCATCACTTTCCATGATCGGAAACATTACACACTGTAATGTTTCCGATCGTCCACTCACTACGAAAATGCGAATGTTACTTAAAAGCCGACCGTCGCATCGGCAATCCGATCGCTACGGATACAGTGGACGCACTACCACAAATCGATCCGTTTTATACGATCCGTACGATGCATACCTATGGACGCGTACCTTAAAGGTAAGCGTCCATAGGTACGCATCGTACGTATCGTACGGATCGTATGAAACGGATTTTAGAATTATTAGTATAGTAAGTTATACATATGCGTCCACTGACCGGCAGCGGACGGATCGCACGTATCGGTCCATCGGTAATGCCGATGAAATTTATCGAAGGAGCAACTTTTCCGACTGGTACGGATGACGTCATGCGGATTGCCGATAAGTGGACGCATGTCACAATAGGTAGTCACTGGTCGCCTCACAGACCATTTGAATTTTGTTACATTTCGACACTAAGTACGCACACGTGCTTTATTTATATTTGTTATTACGCATATCATGGAGCAAATCAGTGAATAGTGTATGATATTCTCCAAATTGTGATCTTTTTCTTGAATATGTCATGTATCCACAATCTATGTCTTCTCTTATTTCCCCTCCTTTCTTATTCATCTAATATCAAAGCAATAATGACAAGTTCTTCATCACTTTCCATGATCGGAAACATTACACACTGTAATGTTTCCGATCGTCCACTCACTACGAAAATGCGAATGTTACTTGAAAGCCGACCGTCGCATCGGCAATCCGATCGCTACGGATACAGTGGACGCACTACCACAAATCGATCCGTTTTATACGATCCGTACGATGCATACCTATGGACGCGTACCTTAAAGGTAAGCGTCCATAGGTACGCATCGTACGGATCGTATGAAACGGATTTTAGAATTATTACTAGGGTAAGTTATACATATGCGTCCACTGACCGGCAGCGGACGGATCGCACGTATCGGTCCATCGGTAATGCCGATGAAATTTATCGAAGGAGCAACTTTTCTGACTGGTGCGGATGACGTCATGTGGATTGCCGATAAGTGGACGCATGTCACAATAGGTAGTCACTGGTCGCCTCACAGACCATTTGAATTTTGTTACATTTCGACACTAAGTACGCACACGTGCTTTATTTATATTTGTTATTACGCATATCATGGAGCAAATCAGTGAATAGTGTATGATATTCTCCAAATTGTGATCTTTTTCTTGAATATGTCATGTATCCACAATCTATGTCTTCTCTTATTTCCCCTCCTTTCTTATTCATCTAATAACAAAGCAATAATGACAAGTTCTTCATCACTTTCCATGATCGGAAACATTACACACTGTAATGTTTCCGATCGTCCACTCACTACGAAAATGCGAATGTTACTTAAAAGCCGACCGTCGCATCGGCAATCCGATCGCTACGGATACAGTGGACGCACTACCACAAATCGATCCGTTTTATACGATCCGTACGATGCATACCTATGGACGCGTACCTTAAAGGTAAGCGTCCATAGGTACGCATCGTACGGATCGTATGAAACGGATTTTAGAATTATTACTATAGTAAGTTATACATATGCGTCCACTGACCGGCAGCGGACGGATCGCACGTATCGGTCCATCGGTAATGCCGATGAAATTTATCGAAGGAGCAACTTTTCTGACTGGTGCGGATGACGTCATGTGGATTGCCGATAAGTGGACGCATGTCACAATAGGTAGTCACTGGTCGCCTCACAGACCATTTGAATTTTGTTACATTTCGACACTAAGTACGCACACGTGCTTTATTTATATTTGTTATTACGCATATCATGGGGCAAATCAGTGAATAGTGTATGATATTCTCCAAATTGTGATCTTTTTTTGAATATGTCATGTATCCACAATCTATGTCTTCTCTTATTTCCCCTTCTTTCTTCTTCATCTAATAACAAAGCAATAATGACAAGTTCTTCATCACTTTCCATGATCGGAAACATTACACACTGTAATGTTTCCGATCGTCCACTCACAACGAAAATGCGAATGTTAATTAAAAGCCGACCGTCGCATCGGCAATCCGATCGCTACGGATACAGTGGACGCACTACCACAAATCCGTACGATGCATACCTGTGGACGCGTACCTTCACACGACTTTGCGAAATGTCAGTAGGATGGATGAATCATAAAAAATTCTTACAAATAGGTTTTGGACAGATCTCTATACATTATGAATCGAACCAAACCACTGAATATAATAGTACATTATGCAACGATCATGTAATGATGGTTATTAATACACTGGCATCGACCATACGAAACTAACCTTCGGCTCGTTTCGTATCCCGGTTGATGCTCGTGTGTTAATAACCATTACATGAGAGTTGCATATGCTATTTTATCTACACCCGATAAATAGTGAAGAACTACAAATATCATATTTATATTTATTTGGATTGCACACAATGATACTAATTAAACGAATTTCTTTGAAAAATTGTACAAAATTATAATTATTGGTATAACTTCGAGAAATAAAACGATGAGAAATGAAGAGAAGATCAAAAATTGAAATAAAAAGATTTCACGAGGCCGGGAATCGAACCCATGTCTCTTCCAAGTGTTTCAACTAGCTTTCAGCGCCTTAGACCGCTCGCCTACGGAGAGCTCAGAAAATTTGTTTGAAAAAATTTAGAAATAAATCATGCATTTTTCGAATGAAAAATAAAATCATTCTAACTGCATTTCTGGCAGTGAAGGTGTCGGAGGTGATTCTCCCATATCGCTGGTATCAGACATTTTGTTATGATTAAGTTTGGCTATATTCTTCAAATATTCAATATCTATACCGATTTTGACTTGACAAACGTCAAATGCACAGCATGCACATCATGTTTGATTGAAAAATAATGGGTTTCTATTGGTTGAAAATCTATATCGTAATGAAAAATCTGTATCGTAATGGATTTTATTATGAAACGGGTTGTGGGCATATAAGTGTATTATTAGAGTACAGGTATAGATAATATTATATTACGTAACGGAAAGGATAAGTAGCCTATCACGCACGAGCAAAAATTGTGAGCACGAGGCTTTAGCCGATTGCGTCAAATCGTGAGAGCACGTAACTAGCCTTATCCTCGAGTTGCGTACTGTACTTTTCTACTCCCACCATGCTTGTGCGGTAATTTCTAGTGGTGTAGCACAAATTTCTTCGTTATCCCTCATTTTCCATGATCAACAAGACACTGGATGACAGCAAGTAAACAATTGCTTGCTTCATGGATATAATTAGATACAGTATCAATCCCCAAACTGTTGAATGGAAATATAATTTTTAATTCAATTTTACAAAGAATTTGAAACAAGAATTTGCTGTGCTTGGTATTTGGGCAATGGAATGTAGTCATGAAATAAAATTTGTCTGGTCAAATGTTACATATTCCATCATTTCAAAAAACAATTCCGGAAACAGTCGCCATTAATTTAAAATTCTTGTGTATTCTAAATGAGCCATTTGCACAACAGCTGTCAAATACGTAATGAACGGTTCAAAATTGTGGTAGTAGAAAAAATTATATCTCGTCACCAAAATAACAACTCATACCTTGGGTGGAAAAACACTGCTCTTCGAAATCTATGGAGGGTATGGTGAGGTCTTACATATGATAATACTTTCTCCGCTCATAATTTCTATATTGATTGATTGGCAGTCGATCCCAGAAAACATTTCTTTTTATAAGAGAGTAATAAAAATTCTACTGGATGATTGACAAAATTCCTTCTACAAATTTTTCATTATATATGACAAACCTGCAATCTAGACTCAAATGAGAACATTCTATTTTAAAAACTTTTTTTCCAACACAAGATATGATTTGTGAATTTGGTCTCATGATAGATTTGTATACTTAGATGGTTTGAATAACTCTATCCAAGTATGGAAAATGTCCAATTATCGTTGGGAAAATTTTCTTTATATCAATGCCTAGGTACTCCTCGCAACAAAACACCTTCTGCCCTTTTTTAGTCCTCATACATTACTCATTGAAATTTTGCTCAGAATAAAAATATGAAGTGATTCATATCGTTCACCATTTCAATATTTCATTTTTGCAGTTACCGTCGTCAACGTCATCGACCCCGTGATATTAGTTTCGGTTTTGGTAGCTTCAGTCTCAGCCTGAATAGAACAATCATCAACGCCTTCAGTGTTTGTTGACCCTGATATTTATTTTTTTGCGGCAAGGCGGCTGTTAATAATAATAATTGATTTCATTTTCTGGATTGAGTGAGGTTATAATAAGATTACAAAATAATAAGATAGTTTACCCAAAATCCTTACAATAGACAGAATTCAAATTCAGATCTAGGCACAACTGAGATTACAAGATCTCATGTGCTCTTCCATTCAACCATAAAATGTAAATCGCTTTGAAGTGTTGAACATTTCCCGTTCATATATAATACATTTAATATTACAGAATTTCATTGAATTCGGAAGTCGATTGCAGAACCGGGTTATGTTGTATGAAAAGATGTAATAATAAAGCGCAGTTTTATGAGAGAAAATTTATTTTTATATCTGAGATTCAAATTATGGGTGTCAGTTCTGAAATTTATCTTGTTTTTAAAAATATGGAGGAGTTTCATTAGCAATTATCTTATGAAAGAGAGTGTGCAAGAATGAAAAATACATGTTCTGTCTCCATATTCAGCCAACCTCCTGTATTTAGGTGGTGAGTTTTGGTTGACGCCTTCTGGTTTCCGTTATCAACCGTAAACATGAATTTTGTAACCTTCATTTATCAGAATGGAGTAATGCACGACCATATATACAGAGTCGGCAAAACCAGTGTGTGATTGAACTAGTGCATCAGATATTATTTTCTCAGACTGTCGACTCAAGATATGCGATATGAGTAAATTGACTTCAAGTTGCAGTATTCTCATTGGATGATCTGGAAGACATTTCGTTTTTACGTCGTCCTCAAAGCTGTTCTCAGTGAATATGAATCGCAAAACGTTATTATCAAATTTTCAACATCAAATCACATTTATTTGCCACTTGCGTGGTTATTATTCGTCAATGATAATAATTCCGTAAAGATTGTAATTTTTGTTTCCTCAATTATTCCCTATTTCAATATCGAAACGCCAATGATTCAGAGTCTGCGTGGATTTCTCCACGTACTGTCACAAACCGCAAACTTTGGCGTCATTTCTACAGTTTAGGGCACTTGTTTGCATGGTTTGTTTAGACGCAGATAAAATTATGAAATTGTTCTTGACAGAAATCACGTATTTATGCAATTCAAGAGCTTCACTTCCGCATTCGGCTTCAGCAGGGAGCTAACAAGGTATCGAAAATGGGATATCGGTAATGATAAGTACATCAGCGAGGCGGGTAAAAGACACATTCTCATGTTCTCTTTCTTGATGTTACGGATAATTCATGATTAAAGTGATAGTCACTGAACTCAATTACCACTATTGTGTTGAATTATTCATGCAAACATTTCTCAAAAGGTCGGTTTCAGAAAATTACAGGTCTAAAATATGATAGCAGGGATGGCATATATTTCTTGAAGCAGTCTTCCGTGAAATTGTCTTTGACCTAATCTGAAGATACTAATATTCTCAGTAAAGATGAATTCATGAAAGTCAACTTAACTTTTATTTAGCTTGACCTATCTTAGAAATTTATCTTGGAAAAAGAGTATTCATGCAACAACTCCTGAACCTGAATAACGAAGATATGCGCGACTGATTTTGACAGCCGACACATTTTTGAAGCGTTAGCAAAAAAAAATTGTAAGTTACCGAATATAATGCTTGAATGCTTCCATTTAATTTCGAACATCGAACTTCTTGAGTTACTAAGTTATATTAAATACAAATCAAGTTGGCTTGCATGAATCCACCTCAAATGTTTTCACGAAAGCATAAAGGGGGCATGCAATTTTTTTCCTGATTTCGAGCTACAACTATTTCGAGATAGCAATTGTTGAATCAACTTGAAAAAACGACCTGTGTGTATAAAAAAATGATTCATTTGTTTGCATGTCAAATTGTACAGAACTTATTTTAACTTCATTAGATTAGTCTGGTTCACAAGATCCATTTCAGTGAACTTCTGTCGAAGGGCACCGAAAATTATGATCCAGGACTCATTGATTTTTCACTTTGTTATTAATAATCGAAGACATTAAAAAATGAAAACACAACACATCTGATAGAATGATTAGGGGATTTTATTGAAGTGTCTAGAAAGTATGTGGATATTTTTTTTCAATAATGATATTTAATGGCTTGAAATTATAATTATTTTTCGAAGGTTAGGGCATGCATGACGCGCATCACTCTCCATAAGCGTTATTTTCGCCTCCAAATTAGAATTATAAATATTGGTGAAAGAGTTATGTTTCTAGGAAATTTCCTGCTCTTTTAGGATCTTTTTTCAAATTTTGGATATCTTTAATAATTTTCGAGATATTTGCAAAAAACCTAACCCCTTTTTTTACCAAATTGTTTATAACTTTTGCAATTTTTTCAAGCCCACTCCGAAATTTTTCAAAAAGTTTTCAGAGGTCATTTCGAATCGAATGGGCCCTGGATCATAATTTTTGGTGCCCTTGGACAGAAGTTCACTTAAATGGATCTTGTGAACCAGCCTATTCTCAATATTTCCTAGTAAAAATTACAAGAATGAATCCTATCATTCAATTGGGAGAAAACTTCATCTTTTGATGTATCAAAGTGTAATCTCGAAAATCTTTTTGATACCAATTCTCCATTTTTTCATGAAAAATATAAATCAAACATAAAATCGGAGTTGAAGTGTGCACTGGAGCCTCTTAGTTTTCAGGGTTCGGGGTACGCCAGTAGGTAGGGTGCCAAGGAAAAAGTTGGAAACACCAGTTGGAGACAAAAGTTGTATTTGTATTACTTCCGTAATGCCAAGTGACAGTCTATGGCTTAGTTGTATGAGTATCTAAAATAAAATATGCACCTAAGAACGGACATTTGTTACAATGAAATACGATACCTCTCATGGCCACATGGCCTAAAAACAAAATTCACTGAGTAACCTTTCCAGTCACAATAACATACCTAAAATAAAATATGCGGGTGCAAGATTCCATGGAATTCACAGTCCTTTGATAACCCAAAGCAATCTTTTATCATTTGATACTCTCAACTTTCCGGTACCACACTCCGGGAAAAACCCCGCCAGTTTTCTTTGACAGTTGAAAA
This sequence comes from Zygogramma bicolorata, assembly GCA_032362365.1. Classification (NCBI taxonomy): domain Eukaryota; kingdom Metazoa; phylum Arthropoda; class Insecta; order Coleoptera; family Chrysomelidae; genus Zygogramma; species Zygogramma bicolorata. Next base: position 143,289 of record JAVJAQ010005487.1, read on the forward strand.
ACTAACCCCAAGAACGGGAACGAATATCAAACGAAAATCGAACGCGTTGCGCCCTCCATTGCCTACCTGCCTTACCTTGTACGTATACAGTAATAGGAAGGGATCTATAGCGGTACCTATCGTACCACAACTATGTGCGGCAGTTATTGGCCAAGAGATGGCGCGGTGGCGTGAATCTGCTTTTAATTGAAGGGTTGAGAAATTACTTTGAGAAAAAGATCGTTCAACGTGAACTTAGCGGATCGAACCACGGATCCGTTACACCCGACCCCCCTCTAAAGGAATTTCGAAACATTCTAAACTATCTCGCTTTTTCTTTACGTAAGTTACCTTTGAATAAAATGCTGGGGGCGCTGACTCGATAAATGACAACATTACTCTATTTCACCTGAAACTCCATGTAAAAATTCTAACGAGACAACAACACTCTAAAATTTTACAAGACGAAACCGGATAGCGAGTTTTACGGCGGACGTTGATGATATTTTTTCAAATGGCTGGCGTGGAATAGACCGCGTTCTCGGCGTCCACCGGGAAACTCCAGAAGGTAACTATGTTCGCGAACCACCTTTTTTATTCGGTAGGGGCCTTCGAACAACAACAACAGCTTTTTGGTCTCGGCCTTAATGGCTGACGATACATTATTTGCCTTGAGAAGCACAAGCTCTCCTACCTGATATCGCTCGTAGGGACGACCAGGATACCGGATCGCTCTACGTTCCGCCCTGGACTTGAGAGTTGCTTCGGCCAGAATGAGCTTCTCCTCAAGGGTCTGATTCGAAACGACGACAGCGTCTTCTGGCGTCAAGTGAGCCGGAAGCAATCGCGGTCGATCTTTCCCTAATTGGAGCTCGTTTGGGGCAAAACCAGTCGATTCGTGTACAACAGAATTCATATACTCCTGGAAAAGTTTTATGTTGCAAGCCCAACTGCTATGATTTTCGTGGCAGTAGGTTCGCAATATACGTCCTATTTCGCGCATACAGCGCTCAACAGGGTTAGCACAGGCATGCCTGACCGAGATATAAGTTAGCTGAACCCCAAGTTCGGCCAAGGAGGTTTTCCACACCTTCGAGGTGAATTGAGTGGCGTTGTCGGATAGTATACGACGAACTTGACCATATGTGGGGAAATAATCCTTAAGTAGTCTATTCAGCATTGCTCTAGTCGTAGCCCGTTTCAAAGGATATAAGGCAATGTGTTTGGTGAATACATTGAAAACCACGAACAGGTAGGCGGTCCCTCCTCTAGATCTGATAAGTGGCCCAAGGGTATCGATTGCGACGAGGTCATCTTTAGAAGCGGGGACGATCTGGGCCTGCGCTGGGTTTGGTAACTTAGAGATCTTCGCCCTTTGGCACACATCGCAGGTTTTCACAACCTGTTTGATGGTACGCTGCATATTAGAAAAGAAAACCTCGTCTTTCAAGGCTAAATAAGTCTTATACGCACCGAAATGGCCGTAGGCGTTGTGGAAAGCGAAAACTATATCCGGAACCAGCTGTTGCGGAACGCAGAGTAATACCTTTTGCTCATCGCCCCTGAACTTGTACAGAACCTGATTGTATACCACAAACTGGCTACGCAAATTCTCATTCGTGGGCAATTCTCCAATTATAGATGACAACTTTTTGTCCTCTTGCTGGAGCTGGCCAATGCGTTTAAGCTTCTCAAGCGCCTCGCCGTCCAATTTCAGCATAGAGAAGAGATTGAAAGATTTCTCCGCAGGTGTCGGTAACCTCACACAGGCATACCTCGACAAAGCATCACAAACGGCGTTGTCCTGGCCGGGAACATGAACAATCTGAAACCGGAACTCTTGTAGTGCCAATGCCCAACGAGTTATTCGCGGTGACAGCAATCGGCATGAGTTCAGATACACCAGTGCCCGACTATCGGTATACAAAAAAAAATCGTTCGCTAACAAGTACGTTCTCCACCGACGAATACACCACAAGGCTGCAAGGACTTCCTTTTCGTTCGCATGATAGTGCCTCTCCCTTTCCAAAAGGAGACGACTGGCCCAAGCGACAACATGTTTCCTTCCATCAACCATTTGGAATAGGTGGCCGGCTATACCGACGTCGCAGGCGTCGGTGGCAACATGCCACGGTCGCGAAAAGTCGGGATGGTAGAGCAACGTGGCAGACTTCAGCTCCTCCTTTATTTTGTGAAAAGCTCTCTCCTGGTCAGCTCCCCACTGCCAAGTCGTTTTTTTCTTCAAAAGCCTGGTCAAAGGTTCGGCCATTTCAGCAAAGCTATTCAGAAAAAACCTATCATAATTGCAAACTCCTAGGAACTTTTGGACTTCCTTTACATTCGTAGGCCTTCGATAATCGGAAACTGCCTGGATACGCTCTGGGTCTGGCTTGACCCCATCGGTGTTGACTATATAACCTAAGAACTGCATTTCAGCATGAAAGAAAACACATTTAGAAGCCTTCACCGTGAAACCCGCTGTTCTCAACCTGTTGAATACTAATTCCAAGTGATAAAAGTGCTGCTCCACCGACTCACTAGTAACGATGAGGTCATCCACGAAACTGATGAGAAAACTAGAAAATTCATCACCAAAGACTTTCCTTATGGCGCGAGTGAACGAACTGACTGCAGTTGAGATACCGAATGGTAGGACACACCACTGATAACATATTCCACCTACCATGAATCCACAGTATTTTCGGTCCTGCTTCCGCAATGGGACCTGCCAATATGAATGAGACAAGTCTATTTTGGACATACATTTTTTCCCACCTAGAGACCTAATGATGTCTTCAATACGAAGAGGGGACTCTCGGTCTGGCTCCATCACGGAATTCAACCGCCTCGCGTCGAGGCAAATTCGAACGCCACCGTCCTTTTTAACGGTGGTCATTAGAGGAGACACGTACGGGGTGGACGCTCTTTCAATAACCCCCCATTCTTCCATTTGTCTTATAGCCTGAGACACCGTATCCCGATGTGCCACAGGAATTGGGTAAGGTTTAATAAAAAAATGCGTTTTATCGTTCAGCTTGATTTCGTGCTCATACAAATGCGTTTTTCCAGGGGCATTCGAAAATATCGATTTATATTTCAATAAAAGCAGCTTAAACTTTTCCTTTTCAGACTGGGACAATACACAACCCGAACAAACATCATTTGGATCAAAGGTATATAGGGAGTTGAAAACATCTTGCTGAGAGGAACTACTATATTTGTTCATCGAGTTATTAACAATGGCGGAAATGCTTGGACTCGGTAGGCTGTCAAAACCATGTTGGAATTTCATTTCATTCACAAACAACCCCAAATCGCTGAAGGAAACACCCTTATTTTTCAGATCTACTGAAGCATTTTGTATCCTAAGGAAATCTACACCGATTATAACCGGAAAGGCTAAATCAGAGATCAATAGAAATTCATGGGAGAACTTTTGGTTCCCCATAACGAAGGTGAGTAGAACTTGTGCTTTTACCTTTTTGTGCTTGCTTTTGAAAGCCCCTACCACGGAAATACCAGTACAAGGAAAGCAAGGAAATTTTTTAAATTCATCTACCTGGGACCACACATTCTCGGAAATGGCCGAAACGGTGCTTCCGGTATCTACCATTGCCAAGAATGATAGGCTTAAAATTTCCAGCTTAACCACTGGTGAATGTATTTCTAAAGCGCTGTGATCGAACTCGCACTCCTCTAACAGTTCATCGACAGGATTATTATTTATTTTAATTTTTTGAATGGCTCCATTCACAACTTTTCCCTTTCCTGAGCCTAAGAATGGGAATTTATATCGTTTCCCGGAGGTGAGGAGGTCTCCTCTTGTTCTTCCCCAACGGTTAAGCAGGAAATATGATTTTCTGAAAAAGGTCTATTCGATGAATTTCTATTTCCTGAATAGACAGGTTTATAAGACCGTTTATTGGTATCAATATCATCAACGCGCTTATCCCGTTGAAACCGATTTTCAAATTTTTTTTCATTATTATTATTATTATTAAAATAGTGATCAGCTTGTCTAAGCCTATCAGCCGCATCCAAAAGACCCTGAGTCCCTATCAACGTTGCAGATATGTTGGGAGGGAAATGGCGTGCGATTGAACTAATTAACTGTTCATTTGAATAAGGGGGTATAATATGACGGGCTTGTGCCACTAATTTGTTGAAATAGTTCACAAAGGATCCATCTCCCTCACAATATCTACCTGTTTCCAAATTCAGTTTAATTTTTCTTTGCCTATTTGCACCCCAGAACTGTTCAATAAAAGCCCTTTTGAAATCAGGGTATGCACCAAAAGTGTACATATAGGCGTCGAACCATATTTTAGCTGACTTTTCAAATAAATTCCTTGTTAGAAAAGAAAACTGAATAATGCTCAAGTTATTCACATCAATGTAGCATTCCAAATAATTTAAAAAATCAATGGGGTGCAGCTTTCCATCATCCGCAAACGTAGGTAAACTTTGACAATTCTTAAAATCATTCAAATCACCTTTGCTAATTTTTTCTGAATTTGAGGAGGTACTTGCACCGGCATATTCTTGGTTTACATAGCTAAAAACGTTCTGTGCCCTATTATTTATATTACTGCAATCATAACTGGTTTCCTGCTGATGTGGAAACCCAAAATTATCATTTGCATAACGCCTACCACTATTTGGATTATCACTCTGTACATTATTCGCATACAAACTAAAATTTGTTACGTTATTTCTATCTGTGAACCTATGCTCTTGTATACTGCTTGGTATGGAAACATGCTGAATATTTTTCCTACTACTACTATAACTAGGACCATTACTATCGAATCTCACTCGGTTGCCCTCTGAGATGGACATGGCTTGCAGAGCCTTACGTACTTCAAGTTCCACAAGGTTTTGCAGATCGCCTGAACTGTTTCTGCTCAGATTTGCCTGCACAACCTTCGGTGCTTGACTGGTTGTTAAGGTTGAGTATAGTCTTTTTGGGGTGACCGCATTAGCTAGTGCAGATTTACTCAAAGAAGTTGGATCCGATGCAAGTCCCTTCGATGACTGCTCCTCCCTTAGTAAACTAAATTCGTTACCTTGTATTTCTTCGTCACTATTCTGTTCCAGGTCATTCATTTCCGGAAGTGGTGGTGGTTGTGGTATATGTTGCTGCGGACCCAGCTCTAACCCGTTCAGGGTTTTACTCCTCAAGCTGTAAGGTGGTGTTTTTCCCAGAACCATCATTCCACAGGACCCTAGCCACGCTGTTGGGGGCCAAGATGCACTGGAGCCTCTTAGTTTTCAGGGTTCGGGGTACGCCAGTAGGTAGGGTGCCAAGGAAAAAGTTGGAAACACCAGTTGGAGACAAAAGTTGTATTTGTATTACTTCCGTAATGCCAAGTGACAGTCTATGGCTTAGTTGTATGAGTATCTAAAATAAAATATGCACCTAAGAACGGACATTTGTTACAATGAAATACGATACCTCTCATGGCCACATGGCCTAAAAACAAAATTCACTGAGTAACCTTTCCAGTCACAATAACATACCTAAAATAAAATATGCGGGTGCAAGATTCCATGGAATTCACAGTCCTTTGATAACCCAAAGCAATCTTTTATCATTTGATACTCTCAACTTTCCGGTACCACACTCCGGGAAAAAACCCCGCCAGTTTTCTTTGACAGTTGAAAAACTAACCCCAAGAACGGGAACGAATATCAAACGAAAATCGAACGCGTTGCGCCCTCCATTGCCTACCTGCCTTACCTTGTACGTATACAGTAATAGGAAGGGATCTATAGCGGTACCTATCGTACCACAACTATGTGCGGCAGTTATTGGCCAAGAGATGGCGCGGTGGCGTGAATCTGCTTTTAATTGAAGGGTTGAGAAATTACTTTGAGAAAAAGATCGTTCAACGTGAACTTAGCGGATCGAACCACGGATCCGTTACAAGTGATACATCCTGTAAGTTATTTCTGATTTGTAAAATAATATTCAAGATATGAGTGTTTAAGGAAACAACAAAAAATGTTGTCAGAACTTGTTGTGAAAAAATATGCTCGTGTTTCAATAAGCTATGATAAGTTCGAAAAAAAAGGAATTGGTTTTATGAACATGTACGTTTTTTGACGCTCTACAAAAAAAGTTTTCAAATACAACTAAAATTGAAAAAGATACAGGAGTGTTTGGAGTATAATCTCAATTGAAGACATTATGAATGAATATATAATCAAATAGTGATGTCTTATCTGGTGCCTTTTTTTCAAGGCAATCTCATCAGGGGTATACAATTTTTCGATGTTCGGTTCTGTTTCATTCGATGCAAATGCCCGTTATCGATACCCCACAACAGCTTTCTCGTATAGGAGTGTGAAACAAATAATTTATCCCAACAATGATATATATTTCTCCACTTTCGTTTATTATTTTCTATTGTTAGAAGGTTTGGTTTCTTTTATAGTCCATAAAATATGAATTATGAATACTACCAATACCCTGTAATATGACACCTACAAACACTCCTGGTACTGTTGGCAGTGCCCTTCTTGACTTAATCCACTTTCGAGTGGTACTTCATGGTTTATGACGCTATTGACCTTACTTTTTTTATTATTTCTGTATTGATGTTGTTTTTGAAGCTTTTACCGTTTCACTGGAATTTCCCTATTTACCATATCCTAATCTTGATGACAATGAAAACATTTTGAGGTGACTGTTGCTTTCTTTTGTTGATGTAACGCCTTTTTTGGAATTACTGTAACATGAAATTGTGTTTGCTAAAATTACAGCTCTCTCCATTGTCTGTGGACATCACTGAAGGGTTGGTTATTTTTGCAACTGGAATGCTGAAAGGCGGTAGTTTTAAGTTCAAGTGGTTCTTTGAAAAGGAATTTTTTATGGTGACGGTTGCATTTTATAAACGTTTCTGATTAACACGACTGTGCGAAATGTCAGGTAGGATGGATGAATCATAAAAACCTACAAAAAACAGGTATGGGACGGTTCGCTCTAGAAAGCGTAAACTGAATCATTAGACCAGCCAGCAGTGACAGATTTTTGGACCGTTTTTGAATTTTTTATAATCTGCCTTCGAAAGAGGAAATACTTGATACTAATAAAAATCATAATCTGGAAAAAAGTAAAGGCTGTATGGTACGTCATGCCGAATCCTATTTTTTTTAGGAACACTGTAGCTTCCAAAGAATATGAACCAATAAATTTTCTTCAATGTCACCATGGACCCAGTTCAAGTTGTAATGAGTAAACTGTGAAAAGTTGGTTTTCCTCATATTTTTCCACAACTCCAAATTCTATGACAACTCTTTGAGTGTAAATCTACATAAAAAAAAATAAAAATAGGTTACCTTAGAAAATAAAGCCAAATATGTTTCGTTCTGAGGTGTTGAAGAATTCGGAAAGAAAATGGTAAAAAATATCGAAGGTAATGACCGAACGCAGTTTTATTAGGAGCCATTGCATATTAATTCAAGAAATAAAGTAAGATAAAATTCATTTCAAATTCTTCTTTAATTTCTCGGACATAACAAGAGTTCTTATTATTTTCACTAGTCACCAAATATCACTTAAATGTTGAATAATTTTCATATTTTCCTTAAAACTTTAAAAACTCGTATTTTCGTAACGGATTATTTTTGGACAATAGTTTTTATGCAGAATTACAGCCTTGAATATTCGCACATTATTAAGGAACACCCTGTACACTATGAAGCTATTTCATAACACAAAGTATTGGTACATGTGACAGTTTCGAATTATAAAGGAGTTTCGTATCCTATTCAATTTCTAATTTTCTACGAATAATTTATGATATATCTAAGTTAAATTACATTATGTGTTTTTTCAATATGATGATATACAGAATTATCTAATTGAGAATCAAAAGTTCAAAGTGATTTTCAGAAAAGCTTCGGAATAGCAGAGAATATCAATACGTCTAAACGTGTCCTCTAACACGATCAATTTGAAATAAAATGTTTAGAAGAAAAATAGAATAGAATAATCCTCCTGTATTCCACTCTGACGAGTTTGAATTTCAGCCGAAACAATTGCGGATATCAGAAATACCTAGCCTTGTTTGTCTATACGCCCCTGCAAACGCGAAAACCTTGAGATTTTTTGAATTTTTCAGATGCAGAGTTAGACGCAACACACCTTAGTGGAACACCCTGTCTCTGATACAGTTTCGAATTAAATTGAATGGGTATCAACGCCCTCTCATTGTTATATTGTACGCTATGGCGATTGCTATCATGTTTGGTGGGTGGTACCACTGTTTCCCTTGTTCGAGATTCAGACAGGTAATGGATCCTATTTTCGCTCTTACGGGAAACGTGATTCTTTTTCCTAAGCAGGAATTAGGCGGAATTGTTCCTTTTCTGAGAAGACATAACCGTCTTTGTGTTGGGATGCGATTGAGGGCCAAGTTTATTAAGGATGTTTAGGTGAACGAGGTACCGGCTATCTCAACTCGGAACATGGTACCACTTATGCTTCTTGAGACAAAATTATACATTCTAAGCATTTCGGCCGCTTTACATTTCACAAAGCTGGAATATTATATTTGGGAATATTCAGAATATAACCTCATTTTGGGCGAATAATCGAATGAGGCCACATCGGCAACACATATTCCATTATCAATAAACAGTCAACATCTTATAATATCAGTTTTTCAATTACAAAAGGTGGAAGTCAGATACCAGACATACTATTTTTTAGTGAGTAGATACTAGTAGTGTCATCTATAAGAAGTGTTATAGGAACGCTCATAGGGGCCAATAACACATTATGTCACCAGACAATAAAATAATGGAAAGATTCGATGCTATATGGAAGTCAAAAGGTGTATAATCATTTACCTTCTGAAATCAGAAATGCAAAAAAAGTACGAAAAATTCGGGAACTGGTTAAAGAGGCCCTGATGATGAAAGCCCATTGTTATAATCTGGAGGAGTCTTACAATGAAGCTCTGCTTTGATAGGTTTTTATGACTTCAGTTCTGTCTCTGTGTTGGTTACATATTTCACAAATTACTCTAATTTTTGTGAGAAATTTCAAATGTTTCATTTTGTTTTATTTTTTATTGGACGTGACTAATTGTCATTCAAATTTCAAATCAATGTGACAATTTTGTATTTACAAATAATTTTAATATACAGTATTATGCTTTTCTTTGGATTGAGGTGGCCTTTACTTGATGGAAATCCATAGTTATTACGCTATAAGGTACACACGATTAAATTTCCACAAAATTTATTGGTCTTTGCGAAGACAATAAATTTTGTGGAAATTTAATCGTGTGTACCTTATAGCGTAATACAGTATTATGCTATTAAGTACTACAATATTTTTTATTGTATAAAAACATGTGTGAATGCTTCGTCAATAAAAAATGCTGATTTGAAGTATATTTATCTCTGTTGTTTTCTAATCAATCATCTATATATTGTGTGTTATTGGGGAATGAAGTGATGTTTTGATTGATATATGTGGAGATGGAGGAAAGACCTGTAAAAGAATATACCAGGCATTCAATCCGAACCAAATGGTTCTTCTACGACTCACACATTTTTTTTTACAAACGTGAAAAACACGTTTCCTCAAAATATTGAATTGAATTACTTTAGATGTATTGGTTATAAGGAACGAACAGAATGAAATAGAATTTGACATTTACAGGAAAGACACGAACACCTTCAGATACATTCCGAATGACTCAAATCATTGTCCACAGCATAAAAGGGCGGCACTGTAATTTCTTGTCCATAGGTTAATAACTTTTCCTTTGAAAAAAGATGAGTACGACAATGAAAGGAGAGTGATTAGGTACGTAGCTGAAGTGAACGGTTTTAACCCAGAGATAGTTGATAAGATAATTAGAAAATGTAAATTTAGGGAAACACTTCGTAAATCTTCGACTTTTAAAAAAGATGAGCGAAACGAAAAGTTTATAGTGATCCCATATGAACCTCAATTCACTAGAGGATTCCAACAGATATTGGACAAAGTAAATATGAAAGTTGCATATAAAACTTCTTACAAATTACAGCAGCTTCTTGGTAACCCAAAAGATAAACTAGAAAACTCAGAGAAGTCGGGAATTTACGAGATCAGTTGTCAAGATTGCAACAACAAGTACATCGGCCAGAGTCGACGAGCTATTGAAACCCGTTTCAAAGAGCATTTTGCACATATAAAATACGGAAGGGTAGAAATATCTAGTGTCGCCCAACACGCTCTACACAATGACCACAAAATTGGTGAAAGCAATCTGAAACTGATCAAGCATGTGCATGACACAAGACTACTCGATGCATGTGAGAGTCTCGAAATAGCGAAATGTCAAAACAGCATGAATGGTGACAAGGGACCTATCCCCTTCAGCCCGCTTTTCATTTTATTGTTGAGAAACTAATCAGAAATCAATACTAACAGATGACAGAACTTGCAGGTAGTCAGTTCATTACCGATAAATTGATTAGAATGATTAACAGTAACAAACGAAGTCCATATCGGACCGGAAAACTTTAGGTATATAAATGACTAACCCCAGCTCTAGATTTAGTATCAATTTTCTTCTCCTGAAGATGCTAACCTTGTTAGCGAAACGCGCGTCGGGTGCGAAAATATCAGTTTGGTGTTAGGGTAATTGATCTCTAGGGAAAGTTTCAATAATTCAGTGAAAACTAATAGTATGATAGTAACAATATACTTAAAAAACATCAATTAAATTCTTGGAAGTTGAAATTCCCAGGACACTCTTGAAAATGCGCTTCAAAAAACGCATCGTATAGTTATAATAATAATAATTTTGTTACTCTATAATGAGAATCTTATGAAAAACTATCTGAACTTCTTATAATTATTATTTTCGAAAATATCGAATTGTGCCAAAAAAAAATCGAGCTACTACAGGAATTTTCAGTGAGTTGGTACGTTTCCTTGAAAATCAAAAGTCAACTCCAAAAACAATCAGTCATAATTATTCCGCTTTGCAGAATATACAATTTCTCAACTCTAAAAACTACACAAGATATCAATTTATCAATGGAACTCACGCTATTTTTCAGCAATTTCTCAAATAATTTTTTCTGTGAACTAGGTAGGAACCAAAATTCAATATCACCTTAATTGAAAAAATATCTTGAGTTTTCCACAATCTCTTCTTAGAGACGCATTCCCTTATAAGAATCATTCTGATCGTTCAATGATTTGCTCATATTGATGTGATGATGAAAACTATTAGTTACTGATTCTGAATTGGGCTGTAATGTTTTTTTTTCCTTAACTAGCTAACGTCACCCTACCAACGTCAACCGTCAAATGTCGAAACGTGTGCGAGCAGTGGATTAACGAGGTCTTACGTGTTAACGTGTGATTCGTTTGTCCATCGGTAGCCCATCTACATTGTGACGCTCGGAGCGTCGTGTGACCTCAGATATTCAACGGAACTCGACTTAACCTACTAGCCATCTTCGATATATTTAAAATGATGTGGAATACGGTGAATTTAAGCCGTTAACATAGTTTGAGATAAAGTAATGTTATTATTTATAAAAGTTTGGGCGTACTGACACAGAGAATTATTTTAACGACACCTGAAATGAATCCTTTGAATTTTCAATGAAGCATTTCATTATAGGAAGCTTTAACACTTTCTAGAAGATTGCAACATTTCTGAAATCTCAAAGGCTGTTCCAAACTACACTCATCCAGAATTATTGGCTCTTTTACGAATTTTACTTCTTCCATAGTGTGAATTCTTTTTTTGATTCGGAGAAGAAGAAAGCTGAGAAATAATTCATGAAACTGCATTATCTTCACAAAAATACCCATGTTCTAATTATTTTTATTCGATTCAAAGCCAAGAATCAAGTTCGAAGATGCATTTCAGGATTAGATATTTCAGACAAGAATTCAAACTATAGTGGAGCGCCGGCGCCGTAAGAATCATACCTCGGAGTCCAGTACAGGTCAACGGATCTCCATAAAAGCTGTTGGACTGCATTGTTCGAAGTTCAAACAGAAAAGTCAGAAAACAAAAAACGTACGATATTGATTACAAAAATTTACTGAAAAATGAAAAGGACAAGCGAAAAAAAATGGAATTAAAGATTTACATCTCATGAATAATATTTGCATAGTAAACTTGATGTTAATTCATTCATATTTCGCAAAAAAACGAGGCACACACCAAAAAAAATATTATGAATTATCTACAGTGGCTTTCCCCTTTTATATTTTGAACGGGTCAACTCAAAAAAATTGAAGTTGGGATAGTGAAATTGATGCATGAATACTATATTTTGGAGTGAAATTGACAGGTGAAAATTTCAAGATGGCGACTGTGAGTCATCTGGGGAAAAATTATTCGGAAAGGGGGGTCTTGTGAAACATAATTTTGAAACTGCTGACGAATACTGTACAACCCTTGAAAATTGAGTCGATATCTTCACCTACTACAGAATAGCGGAACATTTGATAATTGCCTGAATATATCGACCTTTCACTTCATGAAATAGTAGAAGAAATATCGACGTTTCTGAGTTCGAAAATTTTAAGGGTGAAATATCGAATGGGCTTTTCTTATGTTAAGAATTCCAAGGCAACCATTTAGAGCTTCTTCTGAACTGAACTCATCTCATTTTCTCAAATTAGTGAGCTAATGTCCGCCATTTTGTAGTAGGTGAAGATATTGATAAATTTTTAAGGGGTTTTACAGTATTCGTCAGCAGCTTCGAAAGGATGTGTAAAAAAAACCTTTTCATTTAATTTATTTTTCCAGATAACGCACAGTCGCTATCTTGAAATTTTCATGTGTCAATTTCACTTCTAAATATAGTATTCATGCATCAATTTCATTATCCCAACTCTCAATTCTTCAAGTTGACCCAAGAAGCCACTGCATGTAGATTACAATAATAAATTTTTTGCTGTAACTCGTTTTCTGCCCGAAATATGAATGAACTAATATTGTAGTAACAATACAGGCAATTTTCCCTTTTTTTAAAATTTTTCATTTGAGCTTTCAACAATCCACTCCAAGTTTTTATGAAGATTCATTGACTTGGTGCAAATTCACAATAAGGCTCAATTCGTGATGAACTTGATTGTGTATATCATACAAATAATTAATAAAAGAATATCTACATTCATTAAACTCCTAAGATTATTATAAATTGTTCTAAAATTGTTCGTTTCCGTTAACCAGCTGACGAACATCAACCCTCAGATGTTGAAACTTGAACGAACAATGGATCAACGAGGCCTTACCTTTTAACGTGCGATTACCCAGCTCGGTGGCTCGGCGGGGAATCGAAACCCGGTCTTCCGCTTGAAAGGCGAATGTGCTAACCTCTACACTACCGAGAGAGATGGGCTCAATAATTGGGAATCAAGACATTTTTTGCATTTTTACCATTCACCAACATAGATTTCAGAACAGTTTTGGTTAAATATTATTATTTGAAACGTCGCTTGGGGCAACACGATTTCTTCCCTCAAGATCACCATTTTAGAAAGGAATATTGAAAATGATATGGTTCTTCTCAGAAGTGACAGGTAGTTTAATCATTTTCTTTTTCAGATTGAAGATTCTGAGGGGTGAGAGGGCAATAGAAGCAGAAAAATGCGTTAATTAGGAGTAAATGAACCATTTTAACGAATTTGAGTAAAAGAATTTTCAATTGTTTCCTGTTCTATGTTCCCATCCAGATCTTCATGAAACGATACTCATAATTTTAGGGTGAATAATGGGTATGAATTTTATGCCACCTAGGCATGAATAGAATTTTCATTGAATTCGTATGACTCCCAACACGGTGGTTCTATCGAACCCCGACAGGCGGACGTGCTGACCACTTCACCACCGAGAACTACTTCGGAGTCGCAAATCAGAGATGTTTACTACAGATTGAGAAACTTGTTTGCCGAAAACTCGTATCAATAATTGCCAGTTGAATCGAAGAATAAATGACAGTTGTTGTTCGCCATTTTGAGAAAGCCATATTTTTTTTCATAAAACCCTTGTGGAAAGACTGATCTGCTGTTTGTATATACAAGATCGTAATGTTAATCGAAACTGTCATTGAATAAGTACTCAGCAGTAAATATTTCAAATTTGTTTATATTCTAAAAAGAACAACATTTTTTTGTTATACGCTTTTTTTTTCTCAAAGAATAGTTCAGCATATATTCACTGAAATTCATTCCATATCATGTTTTTTCAAACTGAAACAATTTCTCTGGAAGGAACAAATTACGATAATCACTTCGGAATACATGAAACGTTTACCGAATCACCCTAAACCCCACTTAAAAACCGCCCGAATCCAAGAAAAGCACCGTAAATTGAGGCAAATTTGTCCATTAAATGATTTATTATCCCCAAACCTAAAACATGCCTACTTACCACTTGTTTACCGAAGAATGCCCCAAGCCTTTCAGTCTTCAAGTGTCGGAGTTCTTAACATCAGTGCACTGCTAGTATCTAGTAGCTTGCTGTGTGGTACAGAGCCTTGCAGATCTCTAAGAAATGAATAACGTCGCGCTCAGGAAGCATGGCACTCTAGACTGTTGTGTCTCGGTCTCGTGTTGGTGCCAATGATTGTTTTTCGTGTGGATGTGCTTTTGTTTTGTGGAAATTCAAATGTCCGACTCGATCGTTAGTTCTATTTTACGCTCCGGTCAATATGAGTGTGCTGTGCAAAACGACTTCGTATCGTGCCATGTGCAGGGATCGAGGAATACCATGCAATTTGCTTGAATTATAAACGATCGTAAGTATGCATGAAATTTGCAAGAAGATGGTTGCAGGTAGTTGTAGAACAAGTGCTTTAATGAGTACCTCGCGGATTTTGGCTCGACTTTGCCAACGAAGATTCAGAATTAACTCCCAGAAGAATTTGAATTTTTCAAATAATACGAATAAGAACTGAACGGGAATGCGAATCTTCAAAAGAAGTAGAACATATTCTTACTTTGTCTCACTATACCAATCTTTTGAAGTATACAATCGTCATTATGAAGACATCAACTGAAATGGCAAAAGTTTAACGTTCCATTCATTTACAAAACTTACAAAACATTATTGACTCCGACGATTTTATCAACAAACGTGACTGCATTTTCACAGCATCTTCGAACAAGTGCTGAATAATAACTCTAGATTCTGTTGAGATTGCGGTTTTCTCTTATCCTGTTCAAGACATTATCGTGCTATATTTTTGATCGGTAGTAAATTGAAGTTGATGTGTATTGTCCCTATGAACTGATGAGCTGCATTGATTTTTTCGTGAATGGAAATTCTTTTTTAAAAAACTTGACAGATGAATAATGAATTCGGTTCTCTCAAGTTACTTGAGAGTTCAGGAAAGTGTATGGTCTGTTGGAAAGCTGAATGGAATATATTTGATGAAACAATAAGTGTGTAAATTCGTCAATGATTCCAAGATCTAGATTTTATTTCGGAATTGAATGCTGAACAGCTAAAATAACATTTTTTGATAAAGACTGTGAATTTGAAATTCCTTTCTTGTCATAATGGTTGGGAATTGTCTTAGAAACACTTTTTAATTTTCTGAGAGAAAATGCCTTCATCATTGCCGTAATAAAAAACACAAAAATGTCTACACCTAAACTTTGAGAGTTCGTTATTGAAGTATAATTACATCTCAAGAAAAAACATACGGATTTCAATTTCTCAAAATTACGTTTTTTGGTAAATAGGAGGTATACTTTCATATAATAAGATTTTGTTGAATATTTCTGAATTGAATGTCAAAACTGTGATATTTATGACATTCAAAAAACCTTATTTTCATTATTTCCATCCAAAAAAGTCAGCGAAATTCTTGAGTGTGGGATAATTTCAAAAATTATAATCGATCTTACTCGAATACAAACATGTTTGATGACTAATATACTCGATAGGGTGGTTGTCATAGCAACATATAAAATGCGAGCATCAGACAAATTAAAATCCACAGACATGAAATTTTCATTGTCGTGAATATAAAGATCGGTTCCATAGTTTGATATTATGCCGAAGGCGCCAATTTTTAAGTTTCATATCTGGTTAACGGTACTTTTTATACTTCAGAACTTATACTATAATATTCAGCATAGCTTCCATATTGTAGTTCAACTTATATCAACGTACCTTACAGCTATTGTCATTATTTTCATCGAGAATAATTTTTTTTCACCTTCTCTGGGATCTCACTAGAATTTTGAGTTTTAGGAAATATTCGAGGTGACAGATTAATCTGAATTCAACTATGAATAAGTTGAATAACAAACGAAAATTCATGTTCAGATCTCTTAAAGTTGTTACATTTATTTAAATATCGTTGATGTTCTTGAACTTATATATTCTTGAAAAGTGAAATGAGAAATTTCTCAAGATGTTTTTCTCAGTGCTGACAAAACATATAAGAAGTTGAATAATTCGATTGAAATTCACAATTTTAATGACTTGCTCGTGAATCATTTGTAGGAAGTAGATATTACGCACATCTAACGTGTGCCTGAATTTGAATATTTTTACGGGATTCTTTGGATTTAATACATAAACAAAATATTTTATGGAAGTATCGTTCATACTTGTTATGAAAGCTAATTCACGATTCTAGTTTTATTGGCCAGGAAACTGATTATAAATTATTTGATTGAATGCTCTAATGAGTTTTTTCAACACAAAAAGTAGTTTTATGAATGTTTCATAGCTCATAAACTTCACCTGAGTTGCCTACTGGAATCTCAATATGTTATCCTCAGTATGGAAACGTAACACTTAAGATAATTTACTAAGAGGAGAGCTCACAAAAATGAATAAGTTTCAAATTTCATTATTGACTTTGAAGAAATATTGTTATATGAGAGGCCACTGAATTCAAAGTTTTTCATTATCATCATCATTATCATAAATTTACAATAGATATCGAGAGATAATAGTCTGGTTGGTAATTCAATGAGGTCCAAACGAAGGAGGGACTGAAATTCAAATAACTTTCTCAAATTAATTGGGATTGAGTTCATGTTGGAAATTGAATGATGGGATTCAATCCAAGGACTTGGCTGGAAAACCATGATTTTCTTGCGAGTTTTTTTCATTTATTCAGCATTTCGAAATGGAAAAATTAGTAGCGAGGTGGTAAGCTTCATTCAGGTTCCATCTCAGGTGAAAATGATAACTTTTCTGTAGAGAAGAAATTTTTTCACTGCGTGATTATGATAATTGCATTTCAATAATCCTTTTTTATTGGGATATTTGTATTGGATTGATCAAAGAGAAAACATGTTCAGACAGAACAGAAGAAGTTATTTGTTGAAAACTTTCAGACCCAATATCAGGAGTTTTTTTTTTCCGAACATGACTCCACTTTGAAAGCCAGTGTTCAATAATTTCTAGAGATTAAAAAGGAACTTCACTTTTGGTTCATTAAAGTGTGTGTTCACATCGTGACTTATATTGTCTTGTTCTAATGTTATGTACAAATTGCAAATTCTCAAAATTACGTCCTTTTGGTAAATAGGAGATATTTTCGTAGTAATGAATTCAGTGACAATTATCTCTATTCTTCAATGATACGAAAGTTTGCTTCAGCAAGAATCCATCATCTGTGATATTATTATGACAAATGTTTCGTTGACCTGGTGGAATTTTGAACCACAGGTTTCCCTTGTTCCCGATAAGTCAGTTATGTAATAAGTTTCGAAACCAAATTGTGGTTTTTAGTTGTTTAATAACGAATAGATTATGCTTAACTCATTCATAATTTGTCACCCTGCTATTATTATAACATACACATCGACATATTGCTTTTTGGGTTTATTGTGGTCTTCAGACGGTATCAAGACGATAAACGAGTTGATGAGGTTTTGCTATAGCCGAATACAGTACAAGTAAAAAGTAATTTGTATCACCGAAAGCAAATGTAGGATTTTCTTCTTTGCAGATACCTGCACTGGCATCGGTCGGGTATAATTCAATGGCCTTCGTGGTATTAGCCAGGGGAGTAGTTGTTTTTTGACAGGTGCCAGTCAAAACCTACTGTATAGGTAGATTTGAGACTGGCCTGAACGAATTGTTCGAAAGATGATGTAAAAAGTAATACTTTGCTGTAAAATTTGGTCACTCTCGAAAAAATATCGCCTGGAATACCGCCGAAGAAGTCAGATTTGACCCATATCTACGGGGATTTGTTATGGAATCAATACTTCAAAACATCAGTCCTATTGCACGAGACCTTAAGGATTCAAGAATATCTACGAGTTTGATGAATTTAAAATTATTTTCCATGAATAAGTATGACAAAAAATGTATGAATTGATACATTGTCAGTCAGAATATTTTTTGAATTTAAATCCTAGGATTCGCGCAATCCAATACCGTGGTCGAACCGTCAGATATTGCTGCAGCCATTTTCATTATAATTAGTGGATTAATAGTGAAATTATGACAACTATTATATTTATCAAAGATTGTAAACTTTGACGGCCAGTAACTGATTTATGGATTTCGGGTTTCTGAGTCGGGGTCTGCAGGTTTTCGAGCCTCAAAAATTTGTCTCAAAAGCCTGCAGACCACGGCTCGGAAACCTGGAAACACCTGACATGAAAGCATTTCACATATTATCTTGTTTTCATTCATAGAATGTATCATGCTGTGATATTATTAACATTCATGGGTTAGGGAACATTCTGGTATTAGGGATCATCAACAACATGAATATATCTGCCAATTATGGAATTCAGTAACAAACCACAGAACTGACGGGGAATCAGACTGATTTTCACAAATGTTACCTGTACATAATATGTAAAATCGTACCACCCTCGTATTGATCAGTTGATCCAAACCATCCTTCATCGTGCTTCAATCAACAAAGCCTACATCAATGTAACGTTCCCAAAAAAGTGAAAGATTCAATGCGTTCTAATTAGGCAAGGTAGGTATTTACTCAGATCGGAGCCTGATACAGATGTCGATGACAACACTGTAAATCAACAAGAGAAAAAGTCCCGACGATAGACCTTAAACTTTCGCCACTATGCGCCTAAAAATAACCAACTGGAAGGTGAACAGTTCATCCACGGTGCATCTTCAAGTGTTTATGATTTGAAAACCATGTGTGATAATAATTGAGACCTGAGACGTTGTAAAAAAACATATTTTTCGTTAGGCAGTGGCGTAAATGAGGTGGTTATTTTGAGTATACCTTGTGTACATAGAACATACTTTTAGAAAGTGGTATTCATATAGTCAGGTGAACTTCGTCACTCATCACAAAAAATAAGACTACATAGTTATTTATTGGAGTATTTACACTTTCATTGAAGTCAACTGAAAACAAATAACTAAAAATAATTGTGAATGTATTTTGTTTAACGGTTATACCTATAATGCGAAAAAATATGATATTAATCTTCTCTAATGTATTGAATGCGGAAAAGACCTACTTCTGGTTTCATTTGAACACCACCTGCTCACTATCATCTTCATATTTGTCACTTGCTAGGCATGTATGGAGAGATTTTTCAATTTCTATAGTCTTTTTGAAATTCATTTCTCTTAGTTCGTTTTCCCCTTCGAATTGGACAAATTACATTATCGATGGAAATTTTGGTGGGTGTAGGTCGAAAGGAAGAGAGCAACGATGTTAACACCATTAATTATGTCGACGTTTCGATAATTCTTTTCATTTTCATCAACACTCACTATAACACAAGGATATGGTATTATTCTGAGAAAAAAATAATGAAAAACAAACTTCCATTGAGTTTTGTTGTCGATGTTGCCCAGAAGGGCATGAAGAATAAATCACAATCACATAACAAACTTAAAACAATGGTCAAATCAGTTTGTAGTCATTGGTGACATTTGTTTTGTTCGAAATGAGGTTTTCAGGGACAAATAAAAAAAACACACCTTGGCCACAGGAATTATCCAGGGGTCATCTGATGAGACTATAAAAATTCGTATGGTACATCATCAGTAAGTGGAAAATAAAAAATATTTAGCGAGGAAATTACTTGTATTTTATATCGAATTTGAAGTACTTGAATTCTTAATATCTGTGGGTTTGTTCATATTGTTTTTTTATATCAATCATTTCTAGAGTTGATCTGAATCTTGACTCCGTTACAATTAAATTTGTGATGTTTTTCTCTTCCATGTTAGAAAGTCCCTTATGTGACAGACAGACAGATTCGATGAATAGATAGGGAGAACATAAATACAACTTGGAAGAATCCAGAGAAATACAAGAGCATAGCGCTCTTGTAGAACATTCAAGCGAAATATACCACCAATTCAATTTTGACGGAGTCGCATTTCAGGAACAGAAAAAATATCAATGAAAGATTAACATTAGGAATGATCGAAATTGGATAACTCAGGAACAGTAAAAACAAAGGTGCAGGTACAGCAATTTTAAGTGATCCATCACGAGCTCGATATATCGATATATTTTTTTTCAATTTTTCAACAGCTATAATGTTGTTTTATCATTGAAATCATTATTCGTCTCATCAGACAGAAAATAATTTCAATGTACGAAGTGTGTCTCTTCGTTTTTTCCTGAAAAATTCAGTTTTCATCAAAACAAAACACAAAACTTTGATGACTACTCATTTTAACAATGTTTTTAACCTGTTATTTGATTGCACTTCATGTAATGCCCTCCTAGACAACAACAGCAAAGAAACTGGTGGAAGTTTGTTTTCAATTCCTCTTTTCATAGATTGATATCATTTTTGTTTCATGGTGAGCCTAGAGAAAGATAAAATGAATTATCGAAACGTCGGCCTAAGATTCAACATCGTTGTTCTTCCTTTCGACATTTGAAAACTGAGGTCGCCAAAGACCCAAAAAGCTGATGACATTCTGTACTGACATATTATAATTTCCTCGAGCCATAGTTATAAAAGGCTTATTGTGAATTGTCCCCTCATCCATGAATATCACGAGTGTGCTCAGAAGGCGTACAACCGTTTTGTGTTATCTCATCTTATATAATGTGGAAAATCTGTACTATTTTCGGAAAAAAAGGAATATATCAGACAGTTTTATAATTCCACAAGACTAAAAGATCCCATTTTCACGAATTCTGGTTCATTTAAAAGAAAGAGATTTTGACGAGCTATATTTTGTCACTAGTTTCTCATTTGAATTCGCATTCCCTGCCGCACTTACTATTCCATCATAAATATTTTTCACGGTAATCCATTGAGATTGAAGATAATCGGGCAATAAATTATTTATCACTTCGAATACATAAATCATTGCTTGAATATAATAATAATTCAGTTTTTAGCATTGAACCTGTTTAGGACATCAAACACCATTGAATATTCTTTCACCTTCTGCAACAAGGTCAATGCTTATTGTATATTGCTTCATTTTGAAGAATGTACAGTACATTCTATTAGAGCTGCAATATTTAGGAGTATAGTTAAGAGAGTGTTCCATTATTGCCAACACAAATATATCAGTGAATGTTACTAAGACAAACGCCTACATTATCACAATTAACAGTTCGCGACAAAAAAAATTACCTCAGTAATAACTTCTCTTGATCACAAACACACAACGTCAAGAGACGGCAACAGATGCAGAAAAAAATGGAATTTTTCATCCCTTCACTGGATAATTCATATTTTGATAATCATTGTATAGCTTTTTCTTTCATTTGCAGTATTAACAGCTCAAGATTATTTTGATTTGTTTTCCTATAAACAATGATTTTGCTTTCATTGAATGCGATCGATGGGACCTGTAAAATTCTTGTGCGAACAATAAAGTTCTGAATGCAGTACGGAAGTACTCGATGATATTTTCTTGTGGATGAAAATATTTTTGATTCTGTTGCAGGTAATCATGAAGGTGTGTGCCAGACCTTATACGCTTTGGATATCTCAACTTTGTTATGGGCAATTAAAATCACAGTAACAATTGAATGAAATCTGCTGAACATAGCAACTATATCGCCTACCAAGCAGATTTCTTAAGTGTTTGTTTTGCGAACAGAACCCGTAATTGATAAAGGAAGTATCTTATCTACAACCGTTCTGATGCTGGTAAAATAATTGAATAACTGTTTTCAATAAAGAAGACGGCAGAGAAAAGGATAGGAGGAATATCTCAACATTTGTGTTCTCATGTCACAGTTCCTCTCTCACACAAAAGACATCAATTTGAAAGAAAGTCATGAAGAGTGTACGCCTCTGTATTTTGTGTTTATACTTCCAATGAGTTGAGCTCGCTACAAAACTGAAACATGCTTCTCAGATACGGTCGATTGAGAATTTTAGTCATCCTTAATAGGTAGCGATTTAATTTCCAGAATGTTATTTGTCTTCGATAATCCGACTTCCAATTAACAATAAAACGGAACTGGAAGAATCGTCCGTCTATTGCCTGTCGACCGACAAATTCTTCATCACACCATTAAATTCCTTTTGGAATTTGTTACTTGGATTCTACATTTTATTAGTTTCCACATTTCGAACAAGATCGCTATCTACAGTTATGATAAATATGATTATATGAATTTTTGTTCCGTACTTTTTTCGGTTTCTAACCTACCTGAAAAAAATAAAAATTAATATTGGAATCTATACAAGTGTAGATTCATATATGATATGAAATATCTGACAAATGTCAACTACGAAGATTGTCAACAAGAAATATTCGCATTTGAACGAAATTTCCGTATAAGTTTTGAGAACGGAAGCGGATATAGTTTTCGAAACGTTATCGATAAGTATTTTCATATATATGTAAGTTCTTATTATTTTTTTGATAAGCAAATTTGAATTATATGAGAAGTTGCTGACTAATTGGACTTGTTTAATCCACATGGATCTGTTTTTCAATAGACGCAGCAACTTTTCGGGGTAGATTGAAAAAAATTGCCCTTCTACACTTGTATAGATTCCAATATCAATTTTGATTTTTTCAGATTGTGGTAGGTTAGAAACCCAGGAAACTACGGAACAAAAATTCATCCACCACAAAATGATGACGTTCAAACAGGATTTTATGAATATGATGATATTTTAAGAATGATTTCAACACAATTTTCTATGATGGAGTCAGTAATTTCGAACACCAATGCAGATGATAAGAGTGAAAGGAAGGAGTATGCATTCTCCTACGTTTTCATATTACTGTAGTTTTTTCACGAAGAAATAAGATTCATAATATACTACAGTAATGTACAGATTCGAAACTTCAATTATGCACAGTGAATGTGTTACTGATAGATAGATGTAAAATAGTTCATGAATGTTCCTTTGGTAATTGAGTCACGTCAGCTTACAAGCTCATAGAAATTGAAATACATCATTACCTGTAGATGTAAGTGTAAAACATATATGGGTAAAAAAAAGGATACTATCATTTTGTAAAACAAAAATTATTTCCTCCTACCAATTCATCATTTTCTGACGCAGTTATTCCCATCTTTTTTCAGTAACTTTCTCGACTATTTTAAACACAATATAACAATACAAATCCTTCACCCCCATTGACTCTCTTAGTAAACCAACTAGCGATGTTTTTTTATTCAAATTTGCCCGTACCGAGAAGAAAACAAAATTAATAGCATAATAGCAGGTGATTATGCAAATAACTCCGGTATAAAATGGGCGGATTCAATCTCATGATTTCAGTGTATTTTTACCCACTCATGAAGACTCTGTTTAGAAAATCAATATCAAGATCAGTTCTTCATTTTAGCTCTACCTTCTGGGCACATTTGCGAAAGTGTTCGATTAAGGAAAATATAACATACTAGCCAAACCGTGCCCTCTTAGTTGGGCGTTAATTATTTTTTTGTTGCAATTATATTGAATAGTTCTTAGCACTAAGTTTTGTCAGATTTATCACAAGGCTCTGCCCTCTGGGTGCACTCGAAGGAGTGTTTGATGAAAGTCGAAAATGTTATGAACTCCTTCTTTCCCCTCAGGCGATGGATTTCATTGAAATACGAACACGTCTTCCATCAATTCTGTTGAAGGATGTTTATACAAGCTTTGAAGTGAATTAGACCAAGGCATCACGTTGTCCCTTAAAAACTTTGCCCCCCTTTTTCAGTCCCTTAGGGGTGTAATTTCGGAAAACTCTTCCTTATCGGATGCCCACGTCATACAAAGAACACGTTCCAAGTTTATATTTTGCCAATTCCCAGGTTCATGACAGATTCTCAAAAACAAGCATAAAATGAAAATATTTGAGAACTGATTTTGTGATCGGAGGCAAATTTGATTTACGAAACTTCAATAAAAATAACAATTTTTTTATTAATCTCAGTTATTTGATTTTATAATAGTCAAATTTGGGTTATCCGAGAAGGACAAGGTTCATTCGGAAGGAACTCTTTTTAAATTAATGCAGCAACTTTCCGGGGTATATTTAAAGTCTACTCTTTTATACAAAAACTACAGAAAAAACATCCACAATAAATAATGAAACAGTACATGAAGTGAAATGAAATAAAAATTGCAAATCAATATTGGAAGGTTGTTATATTGGTTCTCATTTCAGTCACAAACACCGTTCATGGTTTCAGGGAATAGGCTGATGCCGTTTTATAACTATTGATACATTTGTTAAAATTATGAAAAGGAGAGAAACTTATTGTTCAAGCTATTTTCAAATTGTCATTTGATGTTTCCGAGAATTGTAACAATGGTTTTTGCCGCAAGCTGTAAACTTGATTAGTGAATAGTAAGGGTGATTCTCAAGATGAAGATTATTTTATTTACGAATGTCTATGGATACAATAAACCCCAACAATTGAGCCATGCTGGCTTTTATTATATCTGATATAAATTCTTCTTGACTTGGTGAATGAATTTTTGCACAGCCATATAGATAAGCCGGCAAGAAAAATGGTTACAATATCGTCGGAGGGTTGGTTACTCAAGAATAGATTCTGTTAAGATCTCCGTTCAATTAACTGAACAGAGAATTTTTTTTTCATTACGTCATCATGAAATTTAATTTCAACAAGTATCGACTAATTCCATTCGTTAACTAACTGGACATTAGATACGGCGAACACATTTCTAATATTTGTCACCACCTAAGGAAAACTTTCAGTAACTCAAAGCCCTAATTATTCATGTCTAGCCATATCACTTCAAAACCCTGTAGCATAATTCTGCTCGATCTCGCATTTCAGATGATCTCTACTAGTCAGTTCTGGTGCAATCCTCGGTCACTGACTATTGAATTCAGTTTACTCCAATTTTCCTCACGTGACGTATGTATAAAGAAGGTTCATATCCAAACGTCATGCAATTTATTTGAATAAACATTACTTATAAGAATACTTATAGAACAATTTCCTGTGAGAGTCTCATCTGAAGATGTTGAGGAAAATGGGAGAAGTAAGTGTTTCTATTGAAAAACCATATACAAATCTTATGGACAGTGGTCTTCTATTGAATTGGCTGAAGCTATGGGAAAATTAAGCTTTCTGCGTTTGACAGAAGCCACAAAAATATCTTGTGGGTGGTTTCGGAATTTTTCAATCTTATTTTATAAAGATTGGGCATGAATCGAACAATCTGGGGAAAACCGGAGAACTCGTTTGAAATTTGTTTCCCTCTTGATGTTCAATGAGCTGGAAAAATCCGGAAAAGTTCAGGAAAGTGTTTTAAATATTTGTGGCGAGGAGATTTTGAGGAAATATTTTTTGCCTTTTCTTCGATGCAAAAGGAAACAAAACTACTAGAAAATAAATAACCTCAAATATTTTGCAAACATTTCCTATTGATATGGGTGAATCAATCATAGGCGTTGTCACAAAATGAAAGAATCCATCTGAAACAGCTTCTTCCTTGCCTGTGTGGAGCGACAAGTGATGGCTCACATGGAATCATACGAATACATATCATATACTATTTTCACACAGAGAGTAGTTTGCAAAAAAAACAATTAATCGGAGTAACATTTCATTTCAGAAACAAGACAAGCTTGTTTTGCCCACAGAAAAATATCCCTTGAGACCATTGGTGGGTATACGAATAAATCATAATTTTTTTTAACTAGATACATGAAGATTTTTCGAGTTATTCCGCATTTTTCCAAAGTTTCAAATATTTTCATACATAACGAGTTTCAGTATTGGAGTTCTGAGAGAAGGTTTTTCTGAATATACAAGCTCTTGGAAAGAAAGATGTTAAAAGAGTTTTTCAGGATTTTGTTCGAAGTGTTTCTCAAGAGATTTTGGATTATCTCAAATACGAGCTTCGAGATCTGAATTGGAAAAAAATTTCCATTGCATAAAACGCAGATTTGAGATGAGTTTTCCGAAATTTTTTCAGATTTTTCCCGAACTTCCGACATTCTCGTTCCTTGCTTCTGAGTAAGTAATCATAATAGGATTTCAAAAAAGATTTTTTTCCAACAATCTGCTTTAATATTTGCATGCGCGCCAAATCCTCAGAGGGCAAAATTTCATACGGTTTGTGCGGGGTTCTTCATGAGGAGATATCACGAACAAATGAAATAGATGTTAGGAAAGGAAAAAATTAGGGTATCAACCGTTTTCCAATAGAAGAGGGAGTCAACGAGTTTATGAACAAATCAAATCTTTCACAAGTCATAAGTAGAAAATATACCTGTATTCAAACAAAGACTACAAAAGTTGTTCCCCATGAATTTAAAGTATTATAGTGATGAATAAAATCATATAAATATTATGTCACATCACAATTGAATTGGCACTAAACACCATCAGCCGACAGAAACTCACAGAATCAAAATAATTATTAGATAAATCAAACATGTTGCTGTTATGCCATCTCATAACTGAATTGAGACTAAACACAAGTCCAAACAATAGGGCAGTTCGATTGAAATTTAAGACATTCGCAGAAGGTCATTAAATTTAATATAGTTAATGTTTTTTTTATTGAATTGTCTCTTTTGAAGAATATTTTCCTGTCGAGGAGCACAAAGGGCAGTTATTACTATTTTAAGTAACGAGAAGAATAAGTAGCCCATTATGCACGAGCGAAAATCGTGTGCACGAGGCTTTAGCACGTAACTAGCCTTATCCTCGAGATGCGTACTGTACTTTTTCCACACCCACCTTGCTTACGCGATAATTTCTGCTGGTGTAGCACACATATCTTCGTTATCTTATTTTCAAAAATGAACGAGACACTGGATATAACTAGACACAGTACCAATCCACAAAATGACAAACACAAATTTCCTAAGAATATTATATTAAATTCAATTTTGCAAAGAATTTGGAACGAGAATTCGCTGAACTTGGTTTTTGGTCAAATGTTACTAATCTCGTCATTATGAAAAAACAATTCCAGTAGCAACATAGTGGGAGTAGAAGAGAACCCTCAATCAGTCCTTGATCTATGTACATTTTATCCAATCCATCTTGACACAGAACTAATAAAGTATATGCCCAGTAATCTATGTGAAGTATACTAAGATAAAAAAACACCTATTATATGTGTTCACTGTGTTGAAATTTATTCGAAACTACCAGTGTGCAACTGGAAAAGTATCTGAGTTTGTGCCAAGATGGATTGGATAAGCTGTGCTCTGTGGTAGGTACTCAAATAAAATATTCTGATTGTGACGTGTGCAGAGCTAGGCGTTTCATTGTTTCTGACATAGATTTATTGTTATGAACATATTTAAGGCAATTATGTATGTAAGCACAGAAAGTGTCAAGAGTTCCAAGTTTAATGAGGCAATGGCGATAGTTCAGATGGGTGATGATACAGATGCATCTTCTTTGCAACATGAAGTATTTTGCGGCGTGTGAGAAATGACCCCAGATCAATAGGTCATGTTAGAATGGAACTGTTGAGTTATGTGACTTCCCTATGTTACTTATCGACATAACCTCTCCCTTAGTTCACACGAATGCAAAACGTGTCACCTAGGAAGAGTCAGACATATTATTTGGAATACAGTTCTCATGTGTGGAGTTCGGCACCAAAACATTCATTGCGGCTTCTCGATTCTATTCAGAGAAAGGCAATTCGTCTTGTTGGTGATTCTTCGCTCACAGACTCGCTCACTTCATCGGAACATAGTAGAAAGGTCGGAGACTTGTCTCTCTTCTATAGAAATTTTCACGGTCGGTGCTCTTCTGAATTGTTATCAATCGCTCCACCCTTGGCAATATCTACACGGATGACTCGACGAGTACAGAATTCGCACCCTCTTGTCCAGGGATCGTTTTTCAATAGAACAGCTGAGCTTTGGAACTCCTTTGCCGAAAGAGTTTTCTTCTGAGGTTAACAAACTTCAAAAATTCAGAGTGAATGTTAATTCGTATCTCCTGTCCCTTGATTCACGCGGTGTTCTTTGAACATTACAGGGCTTCCCTTTAGTGTGAATCTCCATATAAAAAAAAATATTTACCAAAATGTTTCAGAATGATGCTGGGATAATCTCGATCCGTTCTCATTTGTGAATCCACACATATTCCGAAATACGTTCTCATTCATCTCAGGCTGCATCAAGAGATCGTCTGAGGCGCCAGATTCACGTTACCCTGTTAATGCCCCATATCGACTGTAGAAGCGGCAGGTAGCTGACCCCATAATTTGCCGGCTGATTTACATACTCATTAATGGGGATTTTACACCTACCTTTTTGTAAGCGCACTAAATTCAGTGGAGAAACTCTAGAATTGTGGCGAGAAATCAAATTAAGTGCTCAAGGATGATGTATCGTAGGAAAACGACCCCGAGTCGAGAAGACAGTGTACGAGGGCTGATCAAAATGTCTTCTTACTAAAGTTTGTTTTTTAATATGGATGGGACTCAATGAATTCAGTGGCTCTCAGTGTTCCCAACTATTGAATACTCCTATCAAAAACAATCATCTTTGTTTTTTTCCATATCGAAACAGAAAGAATATAACAATTTCTTACTGGAAATACCATTAAAGTATAATAAGTGGAAGATTAGCTATGCTTAACTCCGCCAAGTAAAATGAAAGCAATTTCTCATTATTAATTTATCATTTATACACGTTTGATTCGCTCATGAAGGGCAAAAATAGTCTTTCGTAAACAACAAGCGTCTATGAATATCAATTTCGAATGTTTTCTGATTTGTTGATGTTACCTATCAACAGAGTTGTGCAAATTCACTACTTTCGTGAATTGATTCACAAGTCACAATTCACGCAAAAAATTGGATTCATGAATTGGAAATTCGTTAGAAAAAAAATGAATTGAAGCCACAAGCTAGCTTGTGAATTGTTAACTCCAATCAATCCACAATTCATTTTGCTTACAAATTTTCACCTTTTGATGAAAAAGTGAAAAAATTCAGAATGTAGTTAATTTGCATCCTATTTTTTTCTGCAAAAAAACCTCAAAAATTTTGCCGTCTCCAAATATTCCCCAGATAATTCGATTTCATTTCTTATTACTCCCCAATCAATGAAAGAGTAATGGTTATATCCTTAGAATGTCAGTTTTTTTGGGGTTAAAAGAAAGTTTACTCCTACTAGAGGTCAAGATAGGTTTTGTTTGACTTGGAAGGTGAATACTAGGTACCCAACAACTTGAAAAAAATTCGTGTGTTTCCAGATGAGAGAAGATATTGAATATATACTTTTTTTTAGTAAGATGTATGCAACCATTGAATTAGTACCTACTACAAATAGAACTTATCGAATGAATGGATAAGTGATGGTCATGAGATAATAAAGATTACACTCTGAATAAAAAATACGGTTTTTTATTGAAACAGGAAATAACATATTCATTCAAAATTCTGGTAGCTCTAACAAATCTCAATTTAGTTAAAAGGTCTACATAAAACCCTTGATTGATTTCAATGTCACCAATTTCTCGAAATTTTCGTCGGATATATTACTCCTTTTGGGATTATTTATCATCGTTGCATACAAAAAAAAGCCGTTCTACACGTGTTGGGGTGTGTAAAAAATAACGAAAAGCACATGCGCTTTAGGAAATGGCTTGTGACTTGTGAATCTGAATCGTGGCTTCATTTCCGTGAATTGAAATCACGAAAATCAATTCAGAAGTCACAATTCACCGAAATAAAAATATCAACTCACAATTCACAATTCACTTTTTTCAAAATGAATTGAAACCAATGAATTGAATTCACTAAAAATGAATTCAATTCATTTCAAATGAATTGAATTCACAATTCTGTCCAACTCTGCCTATCAATTACATGATTCATCTATATATTCACTGAGGAAGGTAAAAAAGTTATTTTTCTCTGAGGAAAACAAGCTTGTCTGATTTTGTGAAGGAAATGTTACCCGGTGAGTTGAATTCCATTACATACTGTTTATATTCCTTCTTCTTGGAAATCAGTTTCTGTGCTTGGCGAACAAATCAAGCAAGAAAAATAATTTTTATCATTCTAGGCGCCAGATATCACAGGATATTATCTGTTTAAGATATACTCTTCTTTCAATGTTGTGAGTAAAATATACGTCAGTGATGATATTGACACCCACGGTCTTCAACAATCAGATTATATTAGTCTGTTTTCCTGAATAAAATAAATAATCGAAAAGATTAATATATTTTATTACTATTACGGGCATATCAATTAAAAAACCCGCATTACTCAGTCCTGCATCTGGCGCCTACAATGATAAAAATGATTTCTCCTGTCGCTTTGTTTGTGTTTCGTTGAAATTAATCATCCACCTTGATAAATATACGAGACCAAAAGTGAAACTAGAGCGAGACCTCGCCATGATTGATGTCTGGCGCGTATTATGGTATTACAGGGGATTAGTTTATTGTGACAAGATCATGTCACTCCGAAAAGAATTTCTAATTTCTCTCGCATTTTCAGTCGTTCTCGAAAACCCACAGTGAGCCGGTGTAAGCCCGATAATCCTTTCAATAACTAATGAGCCCTGAAGAATTTCACTTCAAAGAAGGTGTGAAATATTTACTTTCACAAATGCCGTAACGGGACAAACAATTGATCTTATTTCCAGTTGTTTGAAAAAAATCTATGAAAAACTACTACTACCACCTTCACTCGACTAGCGTTTCGCGTACGTAATACACATCTTCAGGAGAAGATTCATTCTCACTATTGATTTTTTTACGATGCCAACTTTGTTATGCGAATTCAGATATCAGTTTAGTGTTAGGATGATTGATCTGTATCAGAAGTTGTCACTTTAACACCACTAGGAGTATAGTTGCGTAGCAGCATGCAGAAAAGTATTCAGTTATAGTAGTTTTCACAATAAATGGTATTGACTGAAGGATTATAATAAAACCAATCAGACCCTCAAGTTGTAAAATCCGAGACGGCGTGCAATGCTTTTATAACATTCATTTGTTTTTACAGACATTATTAGCAAAGATTTTATACCCCAACGTACAGAATAGGCAGTATGTGGCGTCCGTGGATAAAAAGTAATAGTGCTTCTTCCAGTGGTTCGTTAAAGAAGAATCACTTATCTTGTGACGCGAAAATCATTATAAAAAATGTGTATAGTTCCTTACTTCAGCAAGGATAGAACGCGGGTGCTGCAGTAAAAGTAACCAGTAATTTGACGAAGGTGCCTCTTACTTCAGTTAGACGAATTGTTGAAAATTCCATGGAATCAAGAAAAAAGCGTGAAGATTCCGGTGTCACAAAAAGTCCAGACGACTGGAAAAAAGATTTGATAAGGCGAAAAATCTACACTATGTACGATGAGCAGCGTGTCCCTACAATCAAGAGTCTGAAACAGCGGCTCATCAATGACGAAACTCACATCAACTGTGGCCTCACTACTCTTTGGCGAGCTCTGTCTGCAATGGGCTTTAAATATCGCAAAATTGACAAGAGACAAGTTATAATGGAATCCACACGTTTAATGAACTGGCGTTCTGAATATATAACGTCAATAAGAAAATACCGGTCTGAAAATCGGCCAATACTCTACCTCGACGAGACGTGGTTTGACACGCATGACACCCCTTCCAAAGGATGGTCTGATTCCTCTGATAAGTGTAAAACAAAAGCACCATCAAATAAGGAGAAGACAATCACAATATTACACGCAGGATCAGAAAATGGTTGGATCCCAAACGCTATGTGGCTTTCTGCCAAAAATATTAAGGACTCTTGTGTTGATTATCACGAAGATACGACAGCAGAGCTTTTTGAAGATTGGTTTAAAAATTGTCTGTTACCCAACATTCCGCCAAACAGCGTTATAGTAATGGACAAAGCAAGCTATCATGGTCGACAATTGCAAACAATTCCTGGCTCAAAGAATACGAAATTGGAGATTCAAAACTTCAGGGCTGCAAATGATATATATTTTGAGGAAAATTATACAAGAAAAGTACTTTTACGAGTGTTGCAGTCATAAAAAAAAAGTATGTTTGTGATACAATGGCAGAAGAATTGGGACATACAGTGTTACGACTACCTCCTTTCTACTGCGTGTTCAATCCCATAGAGCTTATGTGGCACCAACTTAAATCGAGCGTGCGCGGAAAAAATACTTCTCCGACTTCAAGTGGTAGTATTAACTAGGAACTGTATGAATGACATTCATACCGAGAGTTGGAAAAATTCTGTTAGTCATGTTATAAATGTTGAAAACTCGTACCTTTCTGTAAAATCAATTGCGCCAATTATAATTACATTAGATGAGGATAGCGATAGCGACACTGAACCAAATATAGAATAGAATTGTAACATTTAAATGAATTACTTGTATATCTCCTACATTATGCAAATTTCAAATTTCTTAAGTTCGACCCTGTAGCACATTTGCATCTTTTACCAGATGATTCTCTACACAATGTGATTAAATCGGGTTGTTTATTGCAGTTAATAAGCCAATACCATTTACTGTGAAAAATACTATACAACACGCATTCCAATAATTGGTCAATATTCATCATTTAGGGAAAGCTACAATATTTCACAAGTGTCACAATCAATTTGAGAAAATCACGTGTGAAAAAACTACTCACAATGTGCATGAAGTTGGTTGCCACAATATTATGAATAAAATACAAGCTATGACATCCTTGCATGAAATATTCCTCAAATGTACTGCAACACATAGCGAGACTCTGGAATCCCTTACCGAGAGAGGTTTTTCCTGAGGTTTACAAACTTCAAAAACCCAAAGTAATTATTATTTATATTTCACACCTTCATTTGTGTTAACTGGGTTGTATACTATTTATTCCACAATCATTGGAAAACACATAATATAATGAAAAAAGAATTGAATATTCGTGAGTTTGAGTTCGATAAATTGTGTGTTTCGAGAAGATATTGTTATGAAATCTCCTAGCGCCAGCCCTCTCCCTCGTTCAAAGCAAAATAATAGGAGGGATCGAAGAAAGTAGGTATGTAACCTTCCAGGAAATACCGACTCGCGTAGAAAATTTGATAAACATCGTCGAGACTTGCATCGAATATTCCCCTCATATATAAAATGTCCCATAAGAGCAATGCAATTATCGAAAACTTACAGCGGTAATTACATTGTATCGAAAACTTACAGTGGTAATTGCATTGTATCAAGTCCCCATAACAATACATTTGAAACCGTATAGCTAAACGTCAGTAAACAACACAAATAAATGTCAGATAGACTTCAAAAATAGAAAAACATTTCGCGTTTAGGTGAGTACTCCATACAATCTATAGAGGAAAGTATAAATGAACAAAAAATAACTTTTCCTTGAGAATTTCTTTATTCGTGCAATATTCCAATGAATTACATTCGTGCATAAAAATGATTTTTCGACGAATCTAACGATACTAAGTTATTCGCGATTGGATTATAAATAAGAACATAAATTAAATATCACTGAGGAAAAGACTTGATGACAGTTTATTTACTATTGTGAAGTGTGCCTTGGATAGGCATGATGCATAATCTCTTGCAGTTATTGCCATCAAGTCATCTTCTTGTCAAAAAATACTTTTTTGAAAACTGCTCACAAAAGTAAATAAATAATTTTCCCTGGGGGGGGGGGGGGGGGTGAACAATTGTAAAAACACAAGAGTTGAATGTACAAGTTTTCTCGATACGATTATTAAAATAAGGAATACTTCTAATGAGACAATAATTAACTTTGAACTGAGGGAACGTACCCATACCACGTGACCCATTTTTACAATTGTTCAACCCTTCCCCACCCTTGGTGACCAACCCCTACCCCTTCAGTTTTCACGTAGTAATTCGGAAATATGGTTCAAACTATTTTTTGCAAACAAAGAGTTAAAACATATATTTTGGCTCATGTTTGTCTTTATTAATTCGTCGCTTGCCGCGTGACGCCCAGAATGCGTGCATATTTATTAACAAGTGGAAAAAATTATTTTCAAAAAAACATATTGTAACAGGAACTTCATTTATTAGGGTGGAACTATTATTTTCTTTCATTGAAACAACAATTCACCGTTGTTTTTCATCTTCAACGAGCACGTTTCCAGCCTCAGACCACACCCAGACTTTTCTCCATGGCATGACATGCTCGGTACTTTTTAGTCAGCTGACAGCTGACGTCCTGGCATATGTGCGTCAGTGTTGCCACTCGTGAGTTTGAAAAGCGCCATTTTCGAATATAGCCCTAAAGATCGTGAGATTTTCCTAGGGAGATCACTGACTACGTGACGAAAACCCAAAACCACGTCTTCCCTGTCACCAAGCGTGAAATTTTTGACGGTCCCTTCCCCCCCTGAACGGGTCACGTTGCGTTGGATTTTCAGAACCTGTTTTTAAGCACCATCATTGATAGTGTAATAAACAGCTAGTCATTGACACCGATGTTATTTCATATCACCAGATGAATTACATACGACTTGATTCAAGCTTGACTATTCATTTATTCTTCAATTTTCAAGTCAAAAATTGTTGTGAGGTTATTTCAACATGTTTAAGAAGAGGCGTCAGTTAGTGTCTCGTTTCCAAAAACGATGAGACGTGTTGAAATTTTGACGTCGTTATTTCAAATTGAACCGTGAAATGAATGTCTTTAAAACGTTCACAGATACTCGTAAAGAGAAACATTAATAAGCTTCTCCTGAGTAGAAAGTGAGCATTCCTTGGTTAGTATAGGATATTTCGAGATGACCATTGACTGGCCGAGTGGATCGTTGTTATTGAAATGTTGGTAGAAATCTGAATATTTTTTCAATCAACTCGATAGAAGACAACTACTAATCGAAGCGTAATGACTGTCTGGGCCAACTTTTTTGCAATGTTCTACAGAACGGATTTTCTTTTTAGAATATGTTCAGGGGTGTCCCCAGGTCGGGGGTATGGGGGGGCGCCCTCGACCCATGAAGGTGTACGTCTATGCCAAATATCAAAACTCTGCTTTTGAAAATAGTAATTATTGAAGCTTAAATATGAACAATTAATTGAACCCATATCATTTATTTGATTGAATTATGATACTTACTTCAATGAATATATTTCAGCTTTTTGCACTACGTTGATCAACTGTCATGTGTCAATCTTTTTCACGATTTTCTCATCTCTCTCATACTAAAATTCAATCATGATATGTGATTATACAGTAGTGTAAACGAAAATATCCACCTCACCAATTTGTATATCATTGGAAATTTCCTTGTCCCTTTCATTAAAACAATTTCCAATTCCGGACAACGTTAGACATTTTTCCAGAAGGCTTTGTGCGATAGGCGATTGATCATTGCCAAATAACCAGGCTCGGTAGGGAAATTTTATTTATCATTTTCGAAAGCATCTGTGTGGATCATTTTTTTTTACCTCAGGTGAAATAGTACCAGTAGTTCCAGAGAGATACAGGAGCACTTGAGAACGGTAGCCACCTCCTAGCCGCTGAAGGTTCTGGCTTCTGAGCTCACTCGTATGAGTGTTACAAAGATAGAAATATGAAAAATATACATTTTTTCCGAGGTTGTATCACTACCCTCTCTCAAACTCTTGAAAATTATTTGATTGATGAATACTACTTTCAAGAAATTCTTCATAGGGCTTCAGGACATTTTTGAATGTCTTCCTGTTTTCGAGAGTTCCTCTCCGTATGTAATATCCATAAAACTGAGTCTAGAAAGTACAGAAAAATGAAATTTCGTAATAAATTTGCTCAAACGCCTCAGAAGCACCTGAACAACTCTGTAAGAGCAAACAAAAGTCCAGATTCATTCAAAAGTCAACTTTTTTTCATGAACAAGTTTGAAGAAAGTTATTTTTCTAAATCAGTCTGTTTTGAAGCCTTGTTATCATTTAACAGACAATAGAAACCTGTAAACATCTGGTGGCGATTAATAACACTCACCGTATAATTAGTGCGAGAAAAATAATATATTTGTGTCTGGAAAACTCATCAAGTCTTGGCGGACTCTTATTTGTTCCCCACAGCGTCATTCTCTTCATGGAAATAATCATGTTTCTAAATTTGAAGTCCCCATTTAGTAGAATCATTTCCATGCGTCTTTCACAAAAAAACCGATATTGATTTCATCTGCAGTTGACTGTATCTGATACGAGTGTCTTCCATTTGATTATTTTCATATTCCAAGCAGAGAACTGTATCTTGAGTCCTTCAATCCCTAGGTGACTGGCATATGTCGAATATCAAACGAATTTACCGAAAAGGTATATGGAAACGATATTCCTGACTGTGTTTGGAAAATCAGCTTTCTGATCAAGACGGAATATACGGAAACGATATATTTACAAGAAAATGTATTATTTTCGACCATCCCAAATGGGGAAACCACGGATAATCGAAACACGAAACATCGAATCATGAAACACTGGTGTTTTCACTTATCTACCGAACATGTTTTCCTTCTCGATGTTTCGTGGATATATATATATATATATATATATATATATATATATATATATATATATATATATATATATAGAGAGAGAGAGAGAGAGAGAGAGAGAGAGAGAAGATATCTCTGCTGACAAGTTAAGAACAAAACTCGGGAATTATATTTGGGACAGCAGCAAAAGCGAAAGTGTGGTCTTAACCTGTCAGCAAAGACTTCCCCTCCTCTCTTCTTCAGACAGGATAATGGGTTTATATATATATATATATATATATATATATATATATATATATATATATATATATAAATATATATATAATCGGTTCTTATTATTTTCTTTTGGTCGCGGAGTGTCCCAGAACAAAGGAGAAAAAAAAGCGTCAAAACATTTTCTTGTTGAACTCCTTTAAATTGATGAAATCGTGAATACCTTTAAAAGTAACAGACTGGCTCAACGTATTGAAATAATATCAGTATATCATTATAGGTTGAACTACCATAATATTTTCTCATTTCTATTCAACATTAATATTTTTGTATACTTGACCTATATTCATTAAGCGATAAAAGCGTTTTCTGTGAACGGATTGTTCATGATATCGAATGTAATAATGTTTTTCAAGAATTGTTGAATACTTGGAATACACTTCTGCTACAGATTTTTTCATCTTATCAAGATCCATTTCCAACAGACTCAAATGAAAAATATCATTTTATTTTTTCTAAGGTTCATTATTGAAACCCACTCGAACTTCTGGAAACAATTCAGGGTTTACTCTCGGAAATATAATCGATTAAATTTTTCTCTAAATCAATTTTCCGTTTCCATATCCATATCCATATCAGAAAATCAGTCACTGAAGAGGAGGAGAAGCATTCTCCTACTGAGGAAGATATAAAGTTTTTTGTACTACCTTCAAGTTCGTCATTTTTATTATATCCTCCAAATTCTAAGGCATGCTTCTTATAGAAACAGGAAGTTGTGAAATTATATGCAGCTATGTGAGAAAATAACAAGTGAGTTTAGCGTCGTCGTCATGGTGTTGACAACGATTTGTTGCTATGACGTTTTCGGAAATACGAACAGAACAGTTGGCATATTCTGTCACGTTATTGAACCTTGCAAGTTGCTTCCAAGTTCTCAAGATGAAATCTTGCTGGAGAGGCGGAATTGATTTCATTTCTTCTTCCTGATAAATGAAAAGTGAAAAAATGATATTCTCCCGGCGGGAGGAAGAAAACCATTTTCCTCCATTATTTAGGAGTCGGAAATGAGGTTTCTAGTAGTCAGTACAAGTTCAAGTGCTAACATTCTTCTACGCTTTTTCAATAAGAATTTTTTTAATGATTAATAGATTGATCTATCGATTGTTTGATACTAAGGTTGAAGAAATAATCACGTAAAATGTTAGTTAAAACCAGTATCAAACAGGAATGGGAACATAACTCCAAAACAAGAATTTGGGATGATTGCATTTCAGTCTGAACGTGGCAACGGCCTCCTGAGACGACTTATTAGAAAAACAACTGCCGATGCCGTAATCCATGTAATCGATCCTTCGAAAAATCCTAATCCCACTCTACGCAACAAATCGCCAGAACCGTATCGGAGCAGCACCTCTTAAGCTCACCAAAACGAAAACTCTTGTAATTCAAGGAACTCGGTGGGTGGCTTCGGTCGAACATTAAGGAAATATATATATATATCAAATGAAATTATTGTTTCTCCACGGGCGGCAACTAGACTGTTATGTGTCTATCGGGTTCGAACAGTTGAGCAACGATTTCGCTTCGCAGTTGTCGACGACATGAGTCTTAATTGTAGTCGCGTGTTGATTCGACAGTACTTGAAAATCAAGCGTTTGATTAAGTACCATTCGGAACGTATTAATAACAGTATCTGGTTATTGTTCAAATGAAGGGCCGGACCGACAACAATCGTTGAAATTGGATAAAGTGAAATGTTATTGTTTGGAGGTTGGTAACCTCCATCCGAACTTCTCCGTCACTATATCTACTATTTAGGAAATCGAGTGTTTTTGTAGAGAAAATGAAGCTTGAGGAACTAGTTTTTATTTTTTTTCTCCTCCGAATACAAAAAGATTGCAAAACTCCTGTGACAGAAGTTAAACAAAAAAAAAAACAACATTTTTTTTCATAGATAGGTACGTGTGTATCATTAGAAGACATTTCATTCATTCCCAAAAAAAAGGAAGGAACCATCTTGAACAACTACTCCCATGTCTATTTGGTACGACGGGCACTCAGTCAAATAGAAATCGCTCTTTCCTCTAATTATAAAAATAGTTTATTGCCTGAAGATGAAAACTTGTTGACAAAGCATGGGTAGGTAGTATCATCGCAAGAAATGGAGCTAAACACATGTATATATGAATCACAAACACATTATTTATGACCAAATCTACATAACATGAATGTTCCACACACAAACTCTTCAAAATAGTCCATATATACAGATAGAATATATAATAATCGAGTTCAATAGCGTTCATCGTAAAACAATAATAGGGTCTGCTCATTAATAATTTTGTTTTTTCTGAAGAAGTCAATGTTTGCCTAATGTGTATACCAAGCATTCAGAATTTGAATCAAATAGCTAGTATTCGTAGAAAATATCTACACGACAAAGCAAATAGTTTTTTGTTCAAAAATCTCACTCAACAGTAAAATATTTCATTCAAGCCCAGACAAGCAGCTAAAGAGATGATTTTATCTGAGCGAAAGATGATGTTGTCTTCGTCTTAAATATCAAATGTTATTCTGGGAAGTGGAAGATCTCAGAGCTGAATAATACACACCGTCGTAGTTGTATACTGTTACGATTTAACCTTGGGTTCATCGATTAAAACACCAAACAACACCAAACTACTTTTATTATAACTCTCTATCACAATACAATACAACACAATCACTCAAATCGCTCCGATAACTTTCCAATGCTCACTACTAAAACTCTTTGTACTAAAAATTCTACACCTTCGCACTTAGCAATAACAAAACTCTCGTCACTTAGCTCTGAATAAAACTGCCGAATCACCAACTCCCTGTAATACAAATTCTCTCCCCGCGGCGAAGCCTGTCCCGTATTTATATCTGCGTACCTATCGAGAATCCTCTAGAGAAGCCCCGATGACGTGTCTCGAATTCTCCAGGCGGCATTTACGGTTCTTGGAAAATGACGTTCGCTACGACGCGATTCCTCATCTGCGTTCACGATCTCGTCAGGGCCGGCGTTAGGACGTAACAATACCCTCACCCTGACCAAAATATCGCTCATTGTCTGAGGAGGGATTGGACAAAAACGATATATAATCACTCAGTTTTCCCATTAGAATCGATCAATCTCTCGAATACGTATGGACTTAAACCATTCTTTAGAAATGAAACATTAGCATTCTTCTGTTTGACGTCGGTCTCTCTCGTTCAGGTTCAGTCCAATTTTATTGTCGAAGATGTCACTGATAATTCAGTGAGTTATCCTATCATTGCATTTCCGTTGCAATCCAAATGAAATCGTTGAACCCGAGCTATTGTTCCCAAGGAATGACAAGATCGACATCGGTAAGCAGCTTCATTCAGTTCACCTATTCGCGATGCCAACTTGGAAGACAAAATCCTTCGAAAGTCTGTCCAGGTCGGGTCTACCATCCTGAACATATCCGCTCGGAATATCTCTTGACCCTAGATACAAACTTGATCCCAATAACCGTGAAATGTAGCAGTCATTCTCCAATACCCCAGAGAATTTTTTGAGAGAAACATCTCTGCTCCATCGGAGAAACAAACCCAAAATCTCTCGGTCGTGACATGAGCACTAACCTACTGTGCTGTCTGTATAACCAGAAAATATGATTAGTGAAACCAAATAACTTCTATTTTTCTCAAGCTAGAACAGTCCATGTTCTCTCAATCCAATTGACATTTATTTCGAAGCATCCATTGACTCGTTAAAAATAACGAGTTATCAGAAAGATGGTACAAGACTTATCCATCTATTAAAGATGTTAGTTTCCTCCTGATTGAATCTGAACCCAACTATATAATATGTATATGTTATCTGATCAAACTTTGATGTTACCGAATAACGAAACTAGGCCGAAAATTATTTCATTATAGTGAACTTTTGTAGCATTCCTCTGGCTGAGTCCACCGCTGTAGGATAAATGTCTGTTTGAATCTTTAAAAACTATGAAATGTTAACAGCTCTTAACGCATAATTACTTAATTATATCAAATGGTAGCTTAGGCTTTCACATAATGGTTATTCGCTGCGTAATTGTCCTCTCGATAGTCATTTATCTTCGGAGTCGATGAAAAAGAAGACGTTACCTTCTATCGATGCTTTCACAAGTCTTCTCGTTCATATTCATAGGATGTCTTGAAGTAGAAGAGATTCTACTCATGATGATGAGTTCCAGCCGTTATAGTCGAGTGCCCAAAGCCGAAAACGGAGGATGGTACCCTAAAAGAACATGAGTTGCATGGAAATACCAGTAATTTTAAAATTCGATATTTGCCGTTCAGTAACAAAGTCAAAGTGGTTCCTGTAGGTCCCAGGTATCCCTTGCTCAGACAAGCTCTTTAATGAGCTTCTGAGGCTTTACTAGAAACCAGGAATATTCGTTGAAAGAAATTTCATCAAACTTACATCTGGAAGTATCTCAGTGCCGAACTAACAGAAAAAAATATAGTTTCTCCTTCGAAAGCCATCATCTCCTTCAAATGACACCAATTCTCAGAAGCGTAACATTTCTTATCCTTCAGCCATTGTGCCATAACAGCTAGTTTTAACTTTCGAGTTTTTGAGACCTCTTTCACTAAGGGCCAATATATTTTCTGACTGAAGTATGTTGTGCTTGCTTCCTAATAGTAAATATATTCCACAGTTATTGTCAAAAATATCGCTAATATTACATTAACTGATCCCTAATATTGCCTCGTGAAATGTAACTGAGATTTATGAGGAAAGATCTCCAATGCATTCATAGAAACCATGCTGAAAGTTAACAATCGTATGTAAATGATCGATTTTATACATCAGTATCTGATATACTTTCAACAATGGTGGTTAGAGTTTCGATTCGTACAGAAATAATACGGAACAATTGAAAATATTCACATTCAAATATCAATTACAGTTTTATGCTCCAGTATAATATTAGTATCAACGGAACACTGAATATTTTCAAATTTCATTAGATCTGGTGTAGATGCCTTTTATGAATACCATCATATCAGTTGATTCGTGATCACTGCTTATTTATATTCCATTTCCAAACGACTATAGGCCATGATTTAAAATCATTAAAATATAACTACAACATCAGTTATGAATTGAAATATTGGGATTGATCGAAATGATAGGTCAAAAGTTCAGATTTATCATATTGAACCACTCACATTCTTCGAAAAGGGACTTCACTTTACAGAATTTTTGTTCAATGGATACTCATAGAGATATCAGTTTTTCTATTATATTCAAGAAATTGCTGAGTTTGATTTGATATATTTTTTGTTATTATATAATTTTATTATTCATTTAATAATGACCCTTTGGGAAGTAAAAAATGTCTGATCATTTACTTGAATCGATTGTTTTCACGCTGAGAGGAGGAGTCTTCCATCAAATGAAAAAAAATCATTGCTGTCGCTAGGTATAAATGATAATAATAATGAATCCATTTGTTTCCAAAATTACAATACACATAATGAACTAGTATCAAAGTTTACCATACATATAATAACCACCCACAATTAAAGGAAGGAACCACAAACACCACAAACCACATAATCAGGTGGTAGGTTTATAGATGGCTTTTATCGAAAACTCACACATTCATTTCAAGTTTCATCGCACGTATACATTGAATAGAACAGGAAACTAAGATAGGAATTAACACTGGAACAGGAAATACATTTGATATCGGGTGTAATATCATGAAATCAAACTCAACCAATTCCACAATTTTCATTTTGTATATCATACTGGGTGGGTGGTTTTGCTATCTTCAGCTAGGCGTAATTAAGTTTTCTCTCGTGAACATTCTTAATAAACTTGCACGTTAATTTCGAGATTTCAGTTGCATTCAATACCACAAAATCCATCTAAGAGAAAGCTAAAACAGAATAAAACATGGTTTTGACAAGCGACAGGAACACTGAAAAACAATGTTGTGACTGATGGCCAACTGAATGTATTCTGAATTCCTAAATTCCATTTCTTGTAGGTATTTTAAAAAATATCAAACCTTCACATTCCCAAACAGCTTGTCATGTAAATTTTCAACTTCTCATTTTAATATTTTATTGGCCTCTCAAGACATTACACACAGATTGTCAGAGAGAGTTTATGAGATATTATACATCCTGTTCGGACATTCCGTAATGGTGTAATAGCTAAATCGTGCTGTTTTTGACATATTTCAGAGTATATGAGAAGTTTTCTGACTATTCACTGTTTTTTCAAGTGGGTCATAAATTGGATTGGGTTGGTACAGAAAAATTGACTCAGCGCAAAACGATATTCAGTAATGAGCTGAATAATTGGCATTCTTTCGCCTAGAAATGACGTCAACTTCACCTGAAAAATTTTCAAAGAGCATTCATGTATAGAAATGGGAACAGAAGATCTGTGAACAAAATCGTGAATATGTTGGTTACCATGATGCCCCTAGACAATTTGCTCTAACAATATCAAAAATGGAGAGTAATATTCAGTGATTCAAAGGATATCGTTCGAAACTCAGAGTGAAAAAAAATATTATTTGTAGACCATCACATGGTTGGAGGATCTGGTATCTATGATATAATTGAACTTCGATGAAAGATTCAGAGAGGGGATACTTCAAATATTCAGGAAGAGAAAATCATAACATTAGTTGAATGTGAAATGAACATCACTAAGTATGTCAAACTGATAATAGATTGGATTGCACTAAATTTTGCTGCTCTTCAAATCAAGATCATTTGATAGTTTCTCTTTACAGGGTGATGATGCATGTAAGGAAAATGATGCAACTGAAAATATTTTCAATTGTTATTAAATGCTCATTACAGGCATGTACTCACTTATAACTAATGAATTCATAGAGTGTGATATCAACTACCAAAAATAAATAAATGCATTCATTCATTAGCAGTGAATACAATTGGGAATAATTAAATCAAATTTTTCAATTTTCTGTTATTCTCTACTTGAGAATACCCAATGCGATATTGACAATCTCACACAACTCAAGACTATTCCAATTGTAATTTTACTGATTTCATCACATAGCATTACTCTCATTTCGCGAATAAGAGCCCGTCTATCGTGCTATTTTGGTTTGAGTCTAATAGAGATTATTCCATTCCAGATTCAGTATGTGATCGGGATAAAATCTCAACTGCTTGTGTATGACTGAAAATTATTGAAAATATTCTAAATGAACAATTTGTCTCAATAATTGAAAATTCATCCCATCAGTTTTATCACCAAGAGCATATACAAGAATTTCTTCTGTGAAGGTATCAGCCTGTCTGATATAATCCAGCGCCCTTCGTGGTATTAGCCAGGAGAATAGTTGTTTTCTACTAGGTGTTATTCCGTAAACTTCAAGCATGCCCACTATAGACTATTTGTGGAATTATTGAAGAATTCCATGGAAAGTAGATACAAAAACTATGATAAATTCAAATCAAGCAAGAGTGATAAAGAAGTCATTGGTGGTTAGTTTGTGGATAGTGGGGAATTGAGAATTTTTCCATCAATATAGCATTCCCATGTTCTATAATAATTTCATGACAGTTTATGAAGAATAATTAAGGACCTGAAATCGCAGTTCAAACCTCTTTCTGGTAGTTTCTAACAATCTGCATCGAATGAGTACTCATGGATGATACATGTCTGAGATCAGGATTTCATGACCCAATTAATATACAGGGTGTGCCGTTCAAAAATGATAAGGTATTTTACATATAC
The DNA here is from genome assembly GCA_032362365.1 of Zygogramma bicolorata. Taxonomy (NCBI): domain Eukaryota; kingdom Metazoa; phylum Arthropoda; class Insecta; order Coleoptera; family Chrysomelidae; genus Zygogramma; species Zygogramma bicolorata. The sequence continues at coordinate 188,054 of JAVJAQ010005487.1, forward strand.
AGGGTGTCCGAGAATTTTCTCAACAAGCGATGTGTCTGTTATTGAAAGAGAAAGAATAATAGAAAAGTGACATGGGCTTTCTCATAACACACTCAAAATACTCATTTTGGACATTCATAGATAGCTTACTGTTGTTTTTGAAACAAACCTTCTCCATCATTGTAATTTTTGTTTGCATTAAACAAATGTTTTCAAGAATATTTTTCTCGTTCTGGTCCTAAAAAATGTACCCCTTATACTATTTCTCATGTCACGCCTATTTTCCTCGAAAAAATTGTACCCCATTTGAGATTTCATTGTTTTTCGATAATTGAGAAATAAAATTGGGGTCCCATTATTTTTCCCATGATAATAGGCATGACATGAGAAATAGGGTAAGTAAGAGGTACATTCTGGAAAATAAAAAACAAAAAAAATATTTCTGAAAACATTTGTTTCATGCAATCGAAGAATGCAATGGTGAACACCAGCAAGCTAGTTATGAATGACCTAAATAAGTTAGTCGCCAACTAAACAATGAACTGATGATTCTACTTCTGCGAAAGTAATTGGAGGTTCCATTTGGAAAAATAGGGGTGGGGTGACTTTCCAAGAGTACAATCAAAAACTGAGTATTTTCAGTGTGCCATATGGATGTCCGACGTGATGCCAATGTTTTATTTATTCTATCTCTTCCAATAACGGAGAAATCGCTTGTTGAAAAAATTCTGGGACCATCCTCACCAACTCAAAGATGCTAACTTTTTTTTGGATTAAAGATGATCACTTATTGAAAATATGATCAAATTTTATCCTGCCTTCACATTATAGTCCAAGAGACGGAATAGACCTTCACCCATCTGTTTACCGTATGAAACATACTTCTATAGGGTTTCATTAAGACACAAATACGTCTATAATGACTTGCCTATAAAAATGTGGTCCAGACTATACAGACTATACAGAAAGATTCAATAATTTCCACCATATGGAAAACGTTTCGATTATCGATTTGTCAGGAAATTTTATTCTTCATAAAAATATGTATATTGCGGAATACTTGTATATAAGTTGTCGAAATTTCGAATTCCCGAACAATGTACAGGCGAGAACGAATAATAGGAATTTTGATCAAGTGTAAAACACATCTCATTCCTGATTTAGTCAAAAAGTTCATTTGAAGGAGTTGTTCAGAATTGAAATCAGTATTAAAATTTGAAAGCACATCCAGAGTAAAGTCTTACTCTTGATCATTATTCTATTTTTCGTTCTCGTTACGCTGTTCGGAAATTTGAAATTTTGACAACTCATAGGCAAGTATTCTGCGATACACCAATTTTTATGGAGGAAGAAATTTTCTGACAAATCGATAATAAAAAAGTTTTCATATGGTGGAAATTTTATAATCTCACTGTATACAGGGTCTTTCACGACGAGCGTTCGTTAGGAATATATGGAGAACGATTCAAAATAAAAACTTGAAATTTTGTGGTAGTGGGTTTTACAAAATGGCCTTCTCAACTGAGATATTTTTAACTTCTGGTCTCTTTCCGTTATACCGGAAGTTGAGGTCAACTTCCCTATTTCAAATGGAACACCCTGTATTTTATTACATTTTTTAATTTTTCATCACATTTTAGGCCCACTTCCTATAACAATGCCTACACCCAAATTCGTTAGTTTTCGAGATATTGATTGTTTTCTGAAAAATTTGACACTTACAGCACCACTCCGAAAATATCATAACTCATAGACAGTAATAGTTGAAACTGTGAAATTTCACAGAATCACACCTTAAGCATCAAGTCGTGAACAGGTTCTTCGAATTTTCGAAAATAATTCACAGGGTGGTCGAAATTTCCACCTTGAACATAACATCGAAAAAACTGATGAAACACGAATTTTTCAAATGGAAACCATACACTATTCTATTATTTTTGGATACTACGAATGAAAAGATATCAAATTCATGAAGAATGTCCTATACCTAAAATACACCCCTGGCAAGATATATCCAACGACAGAGTTAATGTTCATGACTTGATGCTTAAGGTGTGATTCTGTGAAATTTCACATTTTCAACTGTTACTGTCTATGAGTTATGATATTTTCGGAGTGGTGCTTAACTGTCAAATCAAAAAAATCAATATCTCAAAACTAACAAATTGGGATAGGCATTTAAAAAGTAGGCCAAAATTATAAAAATAAAAATTAATAAAAACAGTTCCATAAAAAGAAACCCAACTCCGGAAACGGAAAGAACCGGAAAAAAATATCTCAGTGAAAGGCCAAAAACCCACACCACAAAACAAAAAACCCCCAAACCCAACAACCCCGTAAAACCCTGTATAGTCTGGACCATATTTTGATAGGCAAGCCATTATAGGCGTATTCGTCTATTTACGAAACTCTATAAAAGTATGTTTCATCCGATAAACAGATGGGTGAAGGTTGACCTCTATCCCTTCTCTTGGACTATTAGCCAGGCTCATTCTTCCTATCTCAACCGAAAATGTGGATCGTATTACACGCTTCATTTGACGCCAAGTCGTCTTACGTTCACGAAATTCAGGGCATGCCAGTCAGACTCCGATTTAGCCACGGCTGTAATTACACTGTCTTGCTAAATAAATCACAATGAAAATATTTTCACAAGAAATGTAGTTGTGTCAATTTGAAATCCTGCTTTCATCTTCCAGAACTGAAATAGACCGAACATTATTCGACCCAAATACTCAAAGTTCGTTTCGCGATTCCTACCAGAATAATTTAATGGTCAGAAATAAATTGGTTTCTGGATATTCAGCTTTTATGAACTTTTGCCTATAAGATTGCAGGAATTAGTATTTGAACCAGTTGAAAATCTAGACAATGACACGAAATGCGACACAATAATCATATCTAGCAATAAACAATACATTATAATCGATTAAAAAATGGAACAGTTTTCTCGAATAAAAGATATCACTTCAGCCGAACTTTACATAGGTATATTTTATTGAGATATTTATTATATTTTCGTTCACGAATATATTATATAATAACAAAATTACAATATTTGCTAGAACAGGGAGCTACCAACCAACGTCATTAATGCTAATCTCCTAATTAAGTTGAAAATAACAGCTTGGTTTCGATGACATGCCATTCAAATCCCATAAATATTAGTTATGTTTCACGAGGATTGCTTGAAATAACCCGTGATAGGATTTTCTTCAAATTTTTTTGCTCCATGAAATTTATTTCTATTTCGTGAACATATTGGATGAAATAAATGGCGTCTGTGCGATGGACACTCACAGCTAGAGTGTTTTCTGATATTTCTTGATGTTTCACTTTGATGAAGGTTTTTCAAGTATTCTAAAAATCCAAATATTCATCAGGAATTGATGACTCGTCATTATTTTTGTGGACACAACAGAGTTTTGATGTACTGATTTTTCGCTCTTCCCTCTCTGGATCAATAAAAGATGATAAAATACAAAATTTCTTTGAATGGGGTTGAGGTAAAAAATTTGCCTTTTTTATAGGAGTTTCGTTTTCTCAAGGATTTGGAGAGAATCTTGTCTGAACTGTTTTATCATATCACCATCATCATATTCTTATATTTCTTGAATTGGTGAGATGTATTTCAGCGTGTGATTATTTAATGATTATTATTTATTGTTGAAGCTTGCAGCATGAGCCGTATTGCATATGAGTATTCCATGCTAGTTATACTCTATACTTTTTCTACGGCTATAACAGATAATAACGAAATCATTTTACACATAACATGAACTTCAGTTTCAATGTCATTCAAAATTTCCATTTAGGTACACCTAAATCAAATAAATGAATAGTGCTGTTATTGCTTGAAATTTGACATTCCATGGGGGACCTGTTTTATTGTGTGGTGATAATTAAACTACAACTGTAACGAAATGATGTGTTATTGTCTTCAGATAAGGAAATGGAATTGAAGACATACTACAACTGTAATAAAATGTTTTCAGTTTTTACCAGGTGACGAAATGAAAATGAGGGATGATTAAAAACATTTTTTTTTTTCAAAAAAAAAACAAAACATGCTGTTTTTTCTGTTTAAAACTGTTTGTTTGTTTAAAACACCCTGCAAAAAAAACATGACGTTTTAAACACGAAAAAAAGCGCGAATACAGTACAGCCGTGTTAGATAAGCATGTACCTATTCTTCTTCTTCTATTTCTTCATTTAACGTCGGCCTATTTCCGCTACCAAGGCCAATCACCGACGCCGGTGAGCACACTTCCCCAACCGGAAATTTTGCCGAACCCTCTGGTATTCCAACCAGAGGTAGGTATCTTTAACGAGCCCAACATCCATGGACTCGGGACCGACGGCTTTACGTCCCCTCCGAGGGTCGGCATATCCTCAATATATCTTGTGCTCATTGATATATTGTCTGCGAGCTATGATATGCTATTTCGCTGCAGCTGTACGGGCTTTCGACACGGTATTTCCCTGCATGGTCACCCATCCAAGTACCAACAGTGCTCGGCGTTGCTTAACTTCAGATATCGAATGACTGTCAGTCAACCTGAAGAGCTGGGCTATGCCCCGCATGTACCTATTTTAAACAGATATATCGTGCTGTGAAAAAATATTTGCAATGGCTATGTCACCTGCTCATTTTTTTGCTAATATTCTTGATCATCGTTTCAGAGGTTTAAAATTAGACAGCAATCAACGCGAGACAGCTATGGAATATGCTGCTGCTTCATATCCGGATGCTATGCCTCATATAATAAATTTCGAAGCAGGAGCATTTCCATTTGATTCCTATTTGTTTACATCAGAATCAGTAAAAAATGTTAAACCCATCGTTTGGTGGAACGCTTTCAAAAGAGATTTGAATGATGCCACCATTGAACTTGTCCAACAATTACATCGTGCAACAGCATCGTCGGCAGGGAAAGAACGACTGTTTTCGGCATTTGGATTAGTCCATACAAAGACTGCTGAGTTAGTAACCATACTGAAACATTTTAATACCCAGACAACGATGGATATTGATGAAGTTTGTTTTGAGTTTTGGTTTTGAGTACTTAGTTTTCTTGTTCGAGAGTTTCATAATATATGTATATTATTTTTATGTTATTTTTATATTGTTTTTGAAAGAATATTTTTATATTTGGTAATCACTTATACTTATAATATGTATTAACAAAAAGCTGAGTTGTATTGAAGAGTTTTTCAAAGTAATGAAAAGATAATAAAATAACAAATGTTAAACCTGAAACACCGAAAACAAACTCACCCCCCAAAGAAGACATGCAATGTACCTCATCGATAAAACAAGAGCAGTTGTTGAGATGAAGCAATTTTGTGTTATAGCATTAGAACAAAAGTATAAAAATGTTGGTGAGATACGATGAAATGAATTCAGTCCTGTGCTCACTGATTCAGAAAACACTTCTTTGATAATTCTAGATTTTTGACAAAAGAGAGTTACTTATGATACATAATTGAAAAGCCTTGATAATGTTGGTGTCCATCCACCCAATGAAAACACGTATTCCATAGTGAAATTTTAAGTCTTTTTTCGTAATGAATTGGACGTGCTTGAGAAGCAAGCCAAAACATTTGCTGACCATGTCGGTCCTCTTTCCGAATAACATTCAACGGTCCACTGAAGAAGCAATTTTGGGATGTTCACACGGTAGTTCATTTTCATTGAGCGTGTCTTTCGGTGCAGACAAATTGCTCTGAGTGACATCTGTAAATTATGAGTTGGCCGCAGCAAAATATTTTGTTGTCTAATGAGACCGGGGCAGGGCTTTATTTTCGTAACAGGTCATTTCGAGAATGTTGATGGAAGGCACTTCGTATCCTACTTTCGTTTAAGTCCATAATTAATCTCACTCTCATTACCGTTAGGAAAAAATTGGTCTAATGAAGAAACAGCAATTGAAATGATAATCCGAGTAACCACGGCAAAAAAGGTTTGGAGATAACACTTTTTTATATTGATTCTGATGAAGATTCAATGTTTTGGGGAAAAAATTTGAGTTATTGGAATATTCAAAAAAAATAAAAAAAACTTGCAGTGTGTAAATGAATGATTTTTTGAATTTAAAATTTGTTTCACATTCATATGATCTGTCTGTATTTTTTGTTTTATCACTATCACAATCACTTTCTACTATTGCAATATTATTCATATTTTTATACTACGATTTTTGGGCTCTGTTGTGTTACATGATTTTTCCTTTGATATTGGTGTGAGCAAGTATTTTTTTTGGAAAAATACCTTCGAACATTTTTTAAGTTTTAATTTTTGTACTGCTTCAACAAATGTAAAATCCCTAATGTCAGAATATCCTTCCGTATGAATTTTGATACGGATCTGAATATAATTTTATTGATTTTCTGGAGGATGGATTCTGCTATTCAGGACGATGAAATTAAGAATATTCCCAACTATTACAGAGAATGTAGCAAATCTTCTATACGAGTAACATATATTGCATCTTATCTGCAAAGATAATGATAGTTATTTGCGGCAATAGTGTGTTATGTTGAAAATAAGTTGCGCGGGAAAGATTTATTTCAGACTGTCAAATAATACACAAGTGTGTTTTTTCATAGGTTACTCGTCTAAAATGGCATTAATAATTACAATTATAACTATCATGTGTTGGATAAAATACCTAAAAAACTTTTTTCTAAAAATCAATAACCCTAACACCAAACTGAGATTATTTGCACTCGAACAGAATGTAATAGAGTTTTATATTTGAAAGAAAGACACGCTTACGTTCAGGTACATTACTAAGGACTAAGGACTCCAATCATCGCTCACAACATAAAATGGCAGTACTGCAATTCCTTGTTTATAGTCTAATAGCATTTCCTTCATCAGGTACGTAGCTGAAATGAACGGTTCTGATCCAGAGATATTTGATAATAAAAATTCAGGCAAATACCTCGTGATTCTTCGACTTCTCGAAAATATGAGAGTAGTGAAAAGTTCATACTAATCTCATATAAATCGATGGAGAAAATATGCATATGAAACTACTTATGAATTCCAACAGCTCCTTGGTAGTCCGAAAGATGAATCAGAAAACACAAAAAAGTCGAGAATTCACGGAATCCGTTGTCAGGATTGCATCAATAAATACATTGGCCAAAGCCGACAGGCTATAAAATCCCGTTTCAAAGAGAATCAGGCACACATGAGATACGGAAGGGTAGAAAAGTCCAGTGTCGCCCAACATGCTCTGGACAATGATCACAGGATTGGTGAAAGAAATATGAAACTTATCAAGAAGTTGCACGACACAATGCTATTCGATGTAGTCAAGAATCTATAAATAGCGAAATATAACAATAGTATGATAAGTGACAAAGGGCCTATCCCGTTTTGCCCGTTTCCGGTATATTGTTGAGAAATTCATCAGAATTAGTTAAAGTAACCGAAGAAGTCCATATTGGACAAAAAACTTCACAGCTAGTTTTTGCACTACCTCAGTCTGTAAGGTATATAAATTGCTAAATCTAGTCTTTAGATTCAGTATCAGTTTTCTTCTCATGAAGTAACTCGCGTTGAGGGCAAATAATATCGCATTTTAGGTATTTGATCTCTACGAACAGTTTTATAATTTTACACCAAAGGTTCTAATCTCAACGTTTAATTAACAGCTTACTCCTGGTAATAAGTTGGGCCATAAATTCAAGCTTCCGGTACGACGAATTAATATTACTAGAACAGGCAGCAATAAATTAACGAATTCAATTAACTTGAATATTTCAGTGGTATGTGCTAGTTTTTTCAAAATACGGCTTCACTGGTTCTTTGTTGAATTGTATATTTATACCTGTTCTCGATGTTTTGTTTCGGTACTGTTTTGAAATTAAGAAAGGATTGTTAGAGAAGCACTTGCGGTGCAAGATGCCATATTCGCAATTGTCTGAGAAAATAACGGTAAATCCACCTCAGCACTATGTACGCTTTATGTATAATAGTGGCATACCGTCGTCGACTTGTATTGAGAATAGTGGTAATTGATGAGTATTCCATTAAACCTAATGGATTATAACATCATCGTTCCCTTTCCGACAAAAACAATTGAAGCGTTGTGACCGTGTATTTTAAGTGTGAAAGGTTACCTTAAAGTACAGACAGAAAGTGTCAGAGTTATCAAGGAAGAAATCATTCGCAATAGCAGAATAAAAATATTAAGATGACAGCAAATAGAATCTGGAATGTAGAAATGAAAGATCGAGACCACTAAATGATCATTTATCTTTATTTGCGTTGAAACGCTGTCTTTCCCAACGACATAATGTTTTAGTATCACTACTTTTGTTCTGGTTTGAAGGCCGTCGTTTTTGGAATTTCTTCCTGGCTTTTCGCTAGCGCGAGTGGCTAGCTCATTCAGAGGCTCATCCTTCTTGAGTTCGACTCCAATGACTGGGTACTACGACCTCGTGAAGCGTCTTTATATGGAATGTGTTCGGGTTCACAACAAAAACAGTCCAGGAACGTTTCGAAATAAGCTTCATTCGGGTTCATACAATTACCGTTCTAGGACTATCAGGAGTTTGCGCAATTCAAGTTGTCGTGTTCGGGTTTTACAGAACTGATTCGGAACTTTTAGGTTTTGTGTTCGGGTTAAATCAGAATAGTCCTCGGACAATTCCAGAACCATCAGAAACAGTACTTGGCCTCGAGTGCAAACCGTTTTGGGATTTTTCTTACGCATGCTCATTTGCTTTTAAACGAAGAAAGCGCCTCATCGACATAACCTCTAAAAGTCTAAACTAAATTTTTCTCTAGAAGAAGAAGGTGCTATCTTTCCGCTTCATAACGCTGTGTGATTAAAAGCAGGACTGTTCCTTATTCTACAAGATTTTTTCTTAAAAATAATTCGATTTGGTGTTAGGTAGACTTGATTATTATGGAGTGCCCCGAACTATTTGATACCAGTAGTTCTTCATCGTCCTCTGAAAGCAGTGGTGAAGAGTTTTTTGCTGAAAATATTGTTCCCAATGTTATGATTCCCGAACTTTTATTGGACAAACCTAAAAATGAAGGTTACGTTGAGGAAACAGTCCCATTATTATCAGATAGACAATTTGTGGAACATTTCAGGTGAGTGTTACAATGCATATATTACAGAAAATACTGGTGCTTTGTGCTCATACTTATAAGTGACAATATTTTTTTTATTTTTCAGAGTTTCCAGAGATATTGTTGATAGGCTCAGAAGACAATTTGAAGCTTCAGAATATTATCCAAAAAAAGATACTGGCTTTGAACGAGTAGGCAGTGAGAAATGTATTTTGGCCTTTTTATGGTTTGCCAGCAATGAGTCAGCTTCATTTCGGGTTGTGGCAGATAGGTTCAATTTATCTGTGAGTGCACTTCACAAAATTGTACAGGATGTGGCAACATTTCTCTCCAATATATGTGGCACTGTCATTGTTTGGCCATCAGCGACAGAATCCAAATGAATTTCAGAAGAATTTGCTGAGATGGGGTTTCCTAATGTCTTGGGCTGTATAGACGGCACGCATTTAAGGATTGATGCACCCTCTGATGATGCAGAATCCTACCTAAACAGAAAAAAATATTATTCTATTCAGGTATTTACTCACTTCTTTCCCACTTTGACCAAAAAACTTGTATTTTTATGATATGGAACAAAGATTGGAGATTCAATTAGGTAGCTCTTTGAATCACAAACATTACTTAGTTGGTACTAATGGAGACCACACCTTTTATATCCCTAATAATCATGTTTACCATCTATTTTTGAATTTCTGTACAGGAGACAAAAATGTGCGAGATTCTCCAACAATTTCATCAAAATAGCACCAACAAATATTCACCAACATTATATAAATTTTCTCATATCAATTCCAAATGTACGCTCTCATATGAAAATGCTTCACAGATTCATAATATATATTTTTTTATCGTTTCAGGTGCAAGTCGTTTGTGACAGCTCCAAGAAAATTCTGGATGTCTTCATTGGTTATCCTGGAAGCGTCCATGATGCTAGAGTTTTCAGGACTAGCCCTTTAGGTCAAAATTTGGCTGACAAATGCAGAGATTATGTCCTTCTTGGTGACAGTGCCTATCCTTGTCTCCGAAATTTGTTAACTCCCTACAAAGACAATGGAAATTTAACCAACATTCAAAAAATATATAATAAAAACTGTGCCACTGCAGGGTCACCATTGAACATACAATAGGTCTTCTCAAGCAAAGATTTCGCCAACTCTACCATCTAAAAAGTAGAAAAATTGAATTTATTTGCCACTTTGTAAGAGCCTGCTGCGTCTCACATAATATGTGCATGGATGATCTGATTGCGGAGGAGATACAACAGAACCAACATGATGAAAATATTGGTGAAGAAACTGATGATGATGATGATGAAAATGGGAGAAACGAAGTTGGTTTAAATTATGGGAATTACGTCGCTGCTATGATAAATGTTTGACTGTTTTTTGTTTATTAGTAGTGTTTCAAAATATATTTTCTTCATTGTGATTTTCTTTGAAAGAATGTTATTTTTACCTTAATAAAACACTATATTCTTGAATTTTATTTTATTCCAGTAATTTGGATGTGACCTCAGGACGGTATACAAATTTGAGAAACAAAAATCACAGAAATGAAAATATGAGATCATAACACAAAAATAGTGACACTTATTCCTAATAATATAATATTCCTTCAGAATACACATTCCCTCTCATCTAAATGAATATATCCATAGTGAAATGATATAGATACAAAAATAAATAAACCATTCACAATTTTGCAAACTGCCATATAAACAAAATAATGATACTTCAAAACTAAAAGTAACTAACAGCCAAAAACATATAAATGATAACATAACAAAAAAGACATTCTGAAAATAAATGAACTAATGTGGAAAAAATCAATCTGATTGCTTCAAATTTGGTAATATCAGGTACATTCGAGTGAAAAATTGCATTTATGAATAATCACTCATCATTATTCTTGCCTGATTTCAAGAATTCGAGATAATCTTTCATTAAACCATTTCTTTTTTGTTTTTCTTCTAAACGTTTTTTAGCTATTTCCAACTTTTCCTCTTCTCTCTTATCTTTCCTATCGTAAAAAGACCTCAAGTCCTTTTTGAGTTCCAATAAAATGTCATTACGCTTCTTATAAGTGAGGCTGGACACACGTTTGCGTTTAGCCTGGTTGCAACTGGTATTTTCAGCATTTTTCAGTGGGGCATTGGGTGAAGCAGATGAAATGGAACAGGATGGCCCCTCCTTGACCAATTGATCTTGTTCCTCGCTTATTGATATACAGGGTATACTGTCCTCCGGGAAACTTGATGGCTGTACAGTGGGTTCTTTATAAATCCCAGAACTTGAAAGGAGCACAGTAGGTCGGATATTTTTCTTTTTTTCAAAAATATCATCCATCTCTGATTCAAATTCGAAACTTCTCATCCTGCCCCTACCAGTTCTGTTATTATTATCTACCACTTTTTTATAGTTCCTTTCTAAAACTTTGAAACGATTCTCACATTTGTTTGGAGGAATGGTGATTCTAAAATTATTGGACATATCTTGTGCCAACACTTCCCACAATTTCTTCATAGATTTCACCTCGTAGGTGCCAAGTCTTTTTTTATATTGCTTATATAGCTCTAATAACTTCAAGGTTTTCTCTCTCGTAAAATATTTGTCTTCTGGGCAATGGTTTTAATTTTTTGTTGAAAACACATATATTGGTTCATATCGAAATCTGGAAAAAAATATTATCACTGTTCCGAAGTCAAAGAGTCCTCAACTCACCTTCAGTTGACATTTTCGATGAATAAAAACGAATGATGAAACAAATTCAAATTTAAATGATGGGATTATTTTTGTCGTAGCCACCTTACTTGTCTTTTGTCTTTATTTCTATCACTCTCTAATCGCCTCTTCTTCTAATTCAAAGTTTTGGGTAATCGGTTGCGTTCGGGTTTTTACAAACCATGAACAGTTCCAAAATTAGTTCTGGGGATTCAAACGAATACGCATCAGTCCTGCGCACTCAGAGAATTGTTCTCGAACCGTTCTGAAATTGAAACCCGAATGAAGCTATAGTTTTACTGTTGAGGCGTGAAGGTCTTGTCTCGAATATATCTCCAGTAATTGGGTGGGTTACTATTTTGAACCGTCCTAGATAAGCATTTATTGAGAACCCGAATACGGCTATAGATTCAGATAGTTTGGAGTGCTTATTACTTTATCTAAATTCGGAGAATTTTCATAAATATTAATTGCCCTTATGACTTTATCTCGATTCGGAGAATTATCATCAGTATTGATTGCCGCGCTACCTGCCGTCATGATGTTTGTTATTCTTGAACTCATGAACTCAATGAGATTCCATATTCTGTTGAGGTTCACAGCTTCTTCTTTTTTTTGAAATTAGCCGACAGAATGTTTACTGGAATTTTATAATTTTCACAGTTTCACGGAAATTTTTTGGCCACAAAATATTATTGCAACCTCGAGATTATCTTGCCTCGGCCGGAGAGACCTCGGTGATTATCTCTGTATTGGCACATGAAAAAGCATTTTGCATCCGAGAATAATTCACGAATACAACACTCCAACGAAACAAAATAAGTTGTCGAACAAAAAAGGGACAGCTACCTCAGCCACATATCATTATATACAGATAAGTAGTAGAAACCCATCATTTTCTAAGAGGTAGGTAAATGAGTAGCACTATCTTCCACTAGCTGTCAGTCCCCAACTCTACAAATAATTCTTTCGATTCATTGTAGCAGATGACACCTTGATAACCTGCAGATTTTTACCCTAGAGCTAGCTGGGAATAGGTTAAACGTACTTCATTACCTTCATTTGATCGTAATTCATATTATTTTTCTCAAAATGAAATAACTGCTTTTATTATATTCATTATTATAGTGTGAATACATAGAGAGAATATATTCTTTTTTCTAATGACCCCCCACTCCTCTGGAAAGCCAGGTCATATGACAATGTGGGCACTAACAGTCCAAAATGAATCAGTGTGAAGGTAGGTACATAGGTAAATAAATATAGTTTCTCGTAGTTGCCTATCACAAAGCACAGCAATTTAATTCTCTGAGGGTGCTTCCCATGTGAATTGTTTGTCAATTATAATTATTTTTCAGTTCTGCTTATTCTACCTTTTAATGCCCGATCTCTACTATCGAGGACAAATTATTATAAGTGACATTTTTTTGGTTAAAAATCATACAGACCGTTTATTCACTCCCATTTTTTGTGCACCAATGAAAACATTTTTAAGCTATTCTGTTTGCAGCTATTGTAGTATGTCGGTCTTTTGCTGCTACTTTTCCATTTCATTCATCTTTGAAGATTATCTTTTTCTATGAAGATATACATGAAACACATACATACATTGAACTCTGTGGTTTCCGATTGGAATGGAAGCAGGTTTGTGATTTCACTGAATCTTTAGCCAGTCTGAGATATTTTTTCTAAATGTTTGTCAACCCAGTCATATGCCTTATACTTGATGTTTGATTCTCACTAGACATTTACAAAACAGCTACAATAACTTCTTCAGGACAATGTAACACACCTGTTATCTGATAATGTGATCATGGATTTTCTTCAAATATCGGCCAATTCCATCAATTAGTTTACAGATACATTTGTTGACAGAATGAATGGATGATAATGCATAAGAAAATATGCAATAAGATATACCTAACTGAGGCCTGAGAGGATTGAAACGCTGTTTATAATGAATTTTTCATTAGTGATTCTGATCAATGGGGGAAAGAAGTCCATTCTACATCGTTGTGAATCCAATTCTGGAATTTTCTTTGTTTCTCCCAATGAAAAAAGTTGAATCGATCAAATTTTGGAAGGAGAATGCAGCTGTTGTGCCAGCAATGCACCAATTTCGTTGTCTAGGACACGAAACGAATTATCACGCTGCATTGAAATATACCACACAACGCTACTCAGAAATAACTCCTAATGAAAGTTCACGTCAAAACATTCTTGAGAATGCTTTTAAATCATTCGGGAGAGACATGATGAGAGACGCATTATTTTAATTATTCAAGTGGTTTTTGTTGATGAACCTAAAATGTTTTTAGACGGGAATCGTCGTGTCATTTTGGTCTTTATTACATTTGAATTATAAACGACACTTCAAAGGGATGACGATGTTTTCTGATTGTTTTCATGGTGTAATCAACATTTGTTACATATTTCAATATATTTTTTCACTTTATTTACTTTTTCGTTACAAGTCTTTTTCTTATTGGAGCATTAAGCTAATGGGCCTTTAAACGATTGCGATTGCACCATAGTTTAGGAGATTATCAAACACCCATTAATGAACCCTCGCCTATGTTAAAGAGTGCATTTGTTAATGGTCTCATAAGAAAAAGTCGGTGCAATCGGCTGTTAGTATAATACTTTGGGCAAAAAAGTACCGTTTCTTTACTTGTTAATTCCTTAAAATGGTGGAAGAGAAGCAAATTCACATCTATATCTATAACAATAACTGATGAATCAAAGGAAAAAGTCATTTTGTCTAGATTTATTTGTCTATCTAAGCACATAGTTGATTGTTTTTTCATTTCAGTGACTTGGCACAATTAGTCTCCTTATTACCGGTGGTATTAGGAATGTAAACTTTGTGATGTATAACATCGGAAATTCTGTATTTTAGCGTCTATCATCCATTTAGAATTTTTTGCTTTTTTTTCTCATGGGTTTCCTAAAATGAATACCCAAACCCTATAATATGTTTTTTTCGAGAGGCCATTATTTCATAAAAATAACAGTCGCTTTACTCAAAGCCTTGAATGGAGATATCGACAAAGTGAATATGATAAATATGGAGACTTATAATTATTAAGTGGAGATCTGACATCGATATCGAATGAATTTCTCATTATTTTCTGCGAGTTTCAATCAAGTGTGACGAATCTGTAGTGAAAGTAAAAATAATAACCATAGTCGTTGACATACAATACAATTTATTAAATATGCACCTCAATGATTTTTATAATTACCAGCATATGATTTACTAACCAATCAATGAATGAGGGTTGCTTTTTAGGAAAGGATCGGTTTTAAAAAGTATGATGAAAAGTGATTGGGTTGGCATTTGAAAATTTAATTTTCTGAAGTACCCTCTATAAACGCAATTATCTAAATTATTATTGAAAATGTTATTTTCTGAAGTACCCCTGATAAACGCAACCATCCAAATTCGAAGCTTGTGCTACCTGAGGATTAACGAGGTTTCAGCCTTCAACGAATGATGTTTACGTGAGAGGAATTTCAGAGACGATCAAGAAGATAGGAGGAAAATACAGCGCCAATACATCCATTCCCCGCCGAAAATCGATCAACACACTTCTACTAGTAGCACTTGTGCGCCTCATTGTTAATAACGCCCACTTCCTCACCATAGGGAAATCGGATCTTTATAACCGACCATTTTTTCGTGCATGCCTTTCTGAGGCTTGATATCTAACCCTAAAATATCATAGATAGTCGGGATTTTAGCCCCCCCGCGCGTCCTCTTCATAAGGAAAAACGTTTTTCTTTCTGTAGCGAATTTTCGTGTTTTCTGTGATATTTTACTGCAACTAATTGAAGTTCTGATAATTGATGGCATGCACCTCGCAGCGGCCCAAGATGATCAAAGACTTATGGAAACCTGAAAAATTTAAGGGAAATTCCGTGTTTTCAAATTGCATGCCGATGTGAAGAATTGAAGTTTTTCTAATGAAAACACTATGGAAAAATTGGCATACACCCCTCGTAGGACCAAAGGTGAGAAATTTCCGGAAAATTCTGTAAAATTTTAACAGCGATTTTTCGTGATTTCAAATCGCTCCTAATGAGAGTGAATATTAATTTCATAACGGAATGATTATCTGATTCAAATGGCATGCATGTTGAATAAGCCCATCGTATTATAAATAATAATAAAAGTTGCAAAAAAATAGTGCAAATTTAGGTGACTTGTTTTTGCATGCCGTTTTGTTTTTGATGAATTTACTTTATTTCAAGTCATGAATGTAAATGGCATGCATGTAGCTACAGCCCAATACACAAAAATTGTGAAAAAATTGAATAAACATTAATTATTGAATTGAAAAAAAAATAAAAAATGCCGTGACTTCTTCTTGCATGCCGCTTCGTAGTTTGTTGGTAGATACTATTTTAAGTTGAAATACGAAATGGCATGAATGTAGCTTCATGCAAATTGTTTGAATAATCATTATTTCAAGTTGATGGCTCAAATAACATACATGCCAAATTCAAATGACTCGAATCTCCCGGTCTCTAGTCTAAACGTGACCTATCATACGAAGACTAGCACGAGAGGTTACTACTACCCTATGATAGACGCTACGCCATTGCCTATACCACCGTATAGAAGAAAAAAAGTTCGCTACCGGTCGGCATGATGTATCAGGTCAAGATTCTATATTTAGCTGGGCTCTGGCAGCATGTGTTGCGGTAGAAGGGTGTCGGCCGAAAGCATTCTTGGATCACTTGCACTCATGCCTCAGATACATCGGCTGAGCGTTAAGTAAGAGATGGGAATATTAACAAATAACAAATAGGGCGGCGAGTGGAATTATTAATAATACTTCATGTATAAAATAATGATGCTGAAAATCATTCTCTACTTTAATTTTTCAAAAAAAAATTAAAAAATAATAAAACCATTAAATCTGACGCTTTTTTTGTTTATTTAACCAATTGTCATGAAGCTACATGCATGCTAATTTGCATTTCGGCTCAAAAAAGTACATAGCGGCATGCAAAAAGAAGTCACGACTTTTTTTTCAATTCAAAAATTGATGTTCATTCAATTTTTTCACAATTTTTGTGTATTGGGCTGTAGATACATGCATGCCATTTACATTCATGACTTGAAATAAGGTAAATTTATGAAATTCAAAACGGCATGCAAAAACAAGTCACCTAAATTTGCTCAGTGTTTTTTGCAACTTTCGTCACGCATGCCTCTATTTTGCAACACCCTGGTGTGCATGCCAAATTTCCTCCTATTGATTAATGGTACGAATTGAGAATTTTTTTCAATGGCATGCATTTTGGAATCACGGAAAATCGGTGTTAAAATTTTACAGAATTTTCCGGAAATTTTTCACTGTTGGTCCTACGAGGGGTGCATGCCAATTTTTCCATAGTGTTTTTATTACAGAAACTTCAATTCTTCACATCGGCATGCAATTTGAAAACACGGAATTTCCCTTAATTTTTTTCAGGTTTTCATAACCCTTTGATCATCTTGGGCCGCTACGGGGTGCATGCCATCAATTATTAGAGCTTCAATTAGTTTGAACTTCCGTATATTACAATGGCATGCAGTAAAATATCACGGCAAAACACGAAAATTCGCTACAGAAAGAAAAGCGTTTTTCCTTATGGAGAGGACGCGCGGAGGGGCTAAAACCCCGACTATCTTTGATATTTTAGGGTTAGGCACGAAAAAATGGTGGAACGTCACCTGTCATGACCTCCCGGTCTAATACTTCGGAATGTTGTCAGTCATCAACCGAAGACGATTGCGGATACCCTTAAATGAAACGTCACGTGTACACTCAACCTTGACAATTTTGTTTCAACATTTATTCATACTGTTTGATTTACTTCTTCATTTACAATTTTTGACTAATATTTCACATTCGATATCTCAATTTTCATGTCACAATATTATTTCATTTATTTCTTCATTTACATTATTCTCGTTGATCAATCAAACCTTTAATTTTAATTTTGACCGGAAAATCCATTTCATCCTTCTGTTTGGATTTGAATACATCATTCGATTTGTATTTTTGATCCTTTCGTTCTCAGCAACAGGTTTCAACCATGGACAATGGAAGTCCGAACCATTTCCATTCATCTTCATTCATATTGGTAACAGGTGAATTTTCTACAGGTTGGTCTGAGTTTGGTAGCTTGTTTCAGATGGGTCGTAGTCCAGACAACTTTGGAAACCACTGGGGTATATAGTACGCCTACGTCGATAGCTTTCACTTCTGTTTATTCTCTTCTCCACGAAGAATATTCTTCCGTCTAAAAAAATTTTCAATGTTTGGCTATCTGCCATCAGGTCTAAATAATCATCTACAATATACCCATGTGTTCTTGCAATGTCTTTGACGTTGTGCTATTTCAGTACGCTTAATGGTCATTCCTGATCCAATTGATTTTATAAATGGTCCCCATGGTTTTCAAGCCAAGAAACAACAGTCTGTATTGTCTCGTGAATTCGTTACATTTCTATTCATTGGAACGTGTCTGTAAATCCTGCCGCCTATATTTTTCGAGGTTGGAACAAAAATGTAATCATATTCATGGGATGAACCATTTCTGAAAGACTTTATACTATCCGATCCGATGAGTATGAAAATAGTACTCATCGGTTACAATAATCTACTTTATCTACTAGAAAAACTGTAGTCTTACTTTCTTTTTCACTATGGGTATGGTTGGAAATATCGGTGTGATGATAAGGTGCCGATTTTCACCCACAAAGGGGTGAAATTTTCGAAAACACGGTAAAACGGGATGAAAAGTATTCTATGTCCGTCTTCTGATTCTAAGCTACCTCCCCACCAAACTCCCATAAACTAATACGACTTTCTTTTATATATAGGTAGATAAAGTCAACAAAAGTTGAAAATTTTTATATTCGTAAGAAACAACCTAGCTGAATCTCTCCTTTATGAGTGTCAAAATAGCTTGAAATCGCATTTTCATTAATTATTAGTAACTTTCAGAACTTTTCTGGGGGAATACCCCCCGCTTTCCATACCTCCAGGTTTTAGCTGAAAGCCTCGAATGGTCCCAGTCCGGGCCTGATTGTGTTATCATTTTCGAAGAATTGAGTGTATTAATAGAAAGTCACGCTTTTAGAAATTGAATTTGAAAACTCTAGACACTCACTCCAGAACTAGTTATAATTACAATGGTCGTCGGTATTTCGATTCCTTCCCCTCGAGATGTCAAATAATTCATAAACTCCCTCAGGCCGTTACCCTGATCAAAAACAAATTTGAGCGAGTCTCCATCCTTCAAAATCTGCCTTTCCGTGAAATATGCGACTGAATCAGACCTTCTGTGAAATATATGAGCGGTAATGACGCGAAATCGTTTAATAGTGACCGACATAATCGGATAATTGTGATAACCTGATAATTTGTTGTCGGCCGCGTGTGTAGACCAGACTGACCAGCGGGTGTGTCTGTCAGTCTGTCCGCTGTCTGCCAGAGGCTGAGCAGTGTTCTCCCGCTCACTTTGCGAATTATTTTGGGCCAAGAATAGACCGGGCGGCAATGACAGATTTTTTGATCAATTTCGTACAGAAAACTGTACAGTTTTCTCGCGTTACTATGACAACCAAGAAATTTATCGGTAATCATATTCCGTAGGGGTCACCTAGATCGAATTGAAGTGGACATTTTTTGACGTAAGTAGGAAATAATAATTTGTTTGACATAGCGCGTCACTCACCCACTTCGAGAAGAAGTAAACAAAATGCTACGTTCAAATTCGGCACTACAGCAATTTAGCAGGCTTATGAAAATACAATATCAAGTTACAACTTTATTGCGAGCCACTTGACATGTCAGTATAACTATTATTATGCTTGAGAAAAAGGAAATGTATTCTGTGTTGTCGAGTATGGATCTTGTGAGACCTTGTTGGTTCATTGCATTACTGGACGTCGATGTATTCCAGTGGTACATGATTTGTAATTTTTCAAATCTGGTACACCTGAAATTGATAGGAATTCGTGCTTATATTTCCTGCAGGTGGAATAGGGATCACTACTAAATTCATTTTGGGTACTCATTGTTGAACTAAGAGTCTCGGAAGATGTCCATGCCATCATTGTGACTACATTTGATAATAATTGATAAGGTTGTTTCTTTTTGTCACCCATGTTTATCGAAATATTTGAGAAGAAAATCAGGTGACAGGCGGCGAAAGCCGAACATTGTTATCACGTACGCAACTTGAAACTACTCCAGAGACTGTATGACTACAGTCTCTGGAAGGGGAAATATTTGAGGCTGATTTGAATCAATATCTGCAATAAAATGTATGTGCTGCGTGGTATTTCATTTCAATATCTCTATTTGTTTAGTTTGATAATAGTTTCGACAGACGATTGCACCTCTTACACATCAGAAAGAATTGCAGAATGTTGTGAAAAATTTAAAAAAGACCAACTTTGCCCTTGGTACTAGAAAAAGTTTTGTAGTGAAATTAACCGGAAATTATGGTGCATATTATCGTAAAGTATCTGCTACATAAGTTTATACAGAAAGTACGAGGCAGCTCGAAAATTTTATTGCATATTACGATTTGTTTTGCTTGGGTCATTTCTTTTGTCAAATGGCCCACTATAATAAAAGGGTTTCAAAAATCGGCACTGCCATCTGGCCTATAAATGTCATGTAATGCGACGTAGAAGAATCATTGTAGGAATCTCTTTAGAATGGTGTGCAAAAAAATATACACTTTCGCAATCGAACTTATTTCTGCTATTGGCAAAAAATATCAGATTCAATATTGAATAGATAAGAGAAAACAGTAGAAGATATTTGAATTAGACACAAATTACTCAAATTTAATGTTTACATTGGTACCATTCTTCCTAATGGATATACGAAATCTTCAAAATGACCAAAATCCACTAATATCGAATTCATTTTTCAACACCTATATTACAATGAATAATTTCATAAAAATAGCAGTCGATTATTGTTGTTCTCCAAAGGAGCCGAAGGCGTGAGTATATAATATTTGAAACATATTGGTCATTGAAGGAGATTATCTGTATACTTGACTGAAAAATCATTCCTGGTGTATCGAAATCTATCAAATGAAAGTTATTTATATGTATCCAGAATTTTGAGTAGATTTTCTGGCCCTGAGGCAAAGATCTTACAAAACCGAGGACCTCTTGGACAAACTTAACTTCTTAACACGTGATTCATACAAACTTTCATGTCATTATTTCATTATTGTACCTACTTATCAAAAATATTAAAAAAGGGGTTCACTAAATCGCCAGCAACCAGGAACAAACTTGAGACAATCCACGAATTGGCTACCACCAGCAATCGTTTGAAATCGTTCATGGCTCTAATTGCTATTGCAGAACTTGAAAATGATCTTTTTAAGGAAAATAGTAATTGATACATGAGAAATACGAAGATTCCTAGAGTTTTTCCAGAAACAATCATTCAACAATGATAATGTCTCAATAACATCATATCTCATGCTCTGATCATTGAAAATCTTCGCCACACTCGCCTGATTCCCAATTTTTCAACGAATCACAATAATACTAATTGAAAATAGAAAGCTCATTTCATGACCATAATAGATGATGGTTCATGGGTCAAAGAAAGTATTAAAAATCAGTACCCATCTATCTGAAGAGTAACGTTGTTACTATCTGACAATCATTTTCAAAGTTTTGAGTAATTTTTCAATACGGAATTACTGATTCACTCATACGATTACATTCGAGTACTGGGTGAATATCCTTTTTTCAGCACTCATTTTAGTGTTGAAAGAGTCAGTTTTTCGCACAAGTGCGGAAAAAACAATTAGTGCTGACAAAGCAGTGGAGAACCGAAATACGTTTAATATTCTACATAATTAATTTGTTGATATGTAATTAATAATAAATGTTTCATTACGTTAACTTTTGGATTATTTCCGCACGCTAGTAGAAACAATATTGTACCTAACATGTGCGTACGCCTCTGCAATTAATTTGCAGAATGCAAAAAATTGCACGTTCAGTATTGATAATAATTGATTTGTTGATACGTATTTAATGAATGTTTCTTCATGTTACCTTTTGGGTTTTTTCCGCACGGTAGAAAAAAAAATGTACCTAACACGTGTGTACGCCACTAAAGTATCACATTTCGATCGCTTCTCTCCGACTTGTAGTACTGATTAATTTCATCCCTGATTTCTTATTCGTCGAGTTACATCAACATACGAGAAAAAATACATGTTTCTTAGTTTTCCTTCATAAACAATTATTTACGAGTACAAAAGTTAATATTTCCTTTCGATACGTCATTCCCAAGACGTTCCCATTTTTAACTATTTCACGTCACGTTACCACCAGATTTGAATGGTTCCCTTCAATTCTCCTGGCCTATTTCACGAACAGCTCGAACAATATTTCCATTAGCAGTCATTCATTGTAGCAATTGGTACTCGGTTTCCTCAATATTTGCTGACGAAGGGTGTCGATAACAGGCCTCATTTCGAAAAGATTTATAGCCCAAATAAAAAAGTACCAGAGGTGACGAAGCGACGGTATCGGAACCATTCAATGGCATTTGAGGTACTGATTGGCATGAAAAACCGATAAACGTTTACAATGTGTCGAACGAATGAAAGTACTGAAGTTATGTTTATATTAGTCATGACAGGCTGAATTGAATTATCGAAATAATATTTATTTCTAAAAACAAACGCATGAATGGTTGTAACACAGAAATATTGGGAATGAAATATTCGAAGATACGGTCTAAAATATCAGGGAATCGAGACATTTTATCTTTTCGTAGTTCATAAGGTGATAACTGACCAAAATCTGAAAAAATTTAGGAATATTGTGTAGGAAGGCAGACTTCTAATCTACCCTGAAAAAATGCTGCGCTAATGAAAACTGTTTCTCCTAGCTGGATGAAGATTACACCAAATTAGTCAGCATCTTGTCATATACCCCGAATTTGACTATAAAAATAATAATGATGTTGACATGAACTACTGTCTTCGTGGACGTTTCGAAAACAACGACTACATTACGATTGCTACTGACACTGAAGGAGATATCAGGAAATACAGGAAACTGCATCAATCAAATTTTCTGTTTGTGGTCAATCACACATCGATGAAAAGTCAAGACCTCTGAAATAGCAAATAACTCGGTACAAGGCGGATATCAGAAGCAGACACCTTGGTGGTTCTGAATTAACAGAAAATGATTCTAAGGAACAAATTTGGAGAAAGTTACAAAATATCTCAAGTCTCTGACAGATTTCCGCAGTGCAAGATTCAAAAAATATCATTGAAATGCCAATTCATTTGAAATAGATCAGCTTCAGATTGACTTTTAACGATGGTGTTTGGTGTATCTCGTGAGAAAGTTCCCCAAATAATCCATATACACATTAAGTAAGAAAAAGTGACTTCTATGAGATTCAGCTTCCTTAAAAATGTCTATTTTCGATACTGTATCCTTTTTTATGATTAACTCAAAATCAACAGAGGCTATTCGTTAATTTTCCAATATCATTTCTTGCATAAAAGTTTTGTAGTTCTTCACCTGGAAAATAAAAAGCCCGAAAATTATTCCTCGAAATAATTAAGAAGTTACTCGTGATTCTGACAACAGTACTCCAACAAAGAGAGTTACCCAAATAACGATAGATGCGTGATCGAAGCGTGATCACCACATACATTTGCATCTATTGGGTATAACAAACACGCCTCCTTACGCTGGCCAATCGAAATCGAATGCAATCGACTGGTGGAATTCGCCCTACAGTGTCGGAGTAGTCAGTTACGTTTTAACGCTTGTGGTGTGTACATATATTGTATTTTGAAGTTTGAAATTTTCAAAATGTCGAATACTGATACGGCTGAAGGAACTGCTAATATGTATCCCTACAGTTCACGCAAATAGAGACCAATAAAACTGCACCTTAAAAAAATACAATTTCGCTCGTTCGTCAACGCGACTCTGTACGAGCAGCCTTGTCTAAGTGATCACGTGCACAATGTATGATAATGTTTTGGATCACTCTTTTGTAACAGTAATTCTATATACCACCCAGGAAGTAGTTACACTCAGGAATTGCTGAAATTCCGTGAAAGGATTATTTCTGTCATTTTCACAATCAAATACCAAAACTGTGGGTTCAACGATAGAAGGAAACAAGTCCCAAACACGATCCCTGAGTAACACCTACTTTGATATTCATTTACAACTATCATTTTTCGCTTGATCACAACCAGTTTGCTAATGAACAAATATCAATTTTTCTTGATTTTTTCCACCACTCCCCAGTCTCCATGTTGATCGTTGTAAATTGAAACCACAAGTTTCCCATCGGAAGGTGTGACTAACGCCGGCGCTATGTCGCGAGAATGCCGACAATTCTTTGCTGATTCTGCACTTTGTTCTGCTGATTATCGAGATTCCTTGATGAAGTGGCTAATGCATAAATGCATATCGCGGTTCTCATGAATCCATTATGCATTCATAAATTACTTTATTGATAATCGAAGTCGCTTGAATATTATTTCCATTAAACATGGCATATCATTGTAACTTTTTTGTATCTCATCTCCATCGAACATGTGGAGACAGTATATCACATAAATCCAGTATATCGATAAACATCTCTACCAGCCCATCTATATTAAGATAATCAACAGAATTCAGCCTCAAAAACGATAATTAATTTGATCGAGAGTTTTCTCATTACTACCAAACAAATTAGGCACACCCTATGTAATGAAAAAATATGTTTGACGAGTTGAAAGTATCAGGTTAGAGACCACCAAGAGGAAGTATGATGAAATACCGAAACTCATCCAGGTCATGAGAAGACAGATGAACCAGACAGACCCAGTGAAAAACATATCTGAAATAAACGATTTCCTGTTGTTAAGAAGGGGCCATAGGTATTGAGTACTCATGGCATGCACAATAGTATATTATGCAACGATCATGCAATGATGGTTAACTATACACGTGCATTAGCTTTCGGTTCGTTTTGTATGGTTTTTGCGAGTGTATTAATAACCATCACATGGGAGTTGCATACGTATTTTTTTACACTCGATAAGTAATGAAGTACTATGAATATTCATTTATTGTATTGTATTCTATTGTATTGTGAGTCCCACTGATCTGGATGTGAAAGGAGTATTTGGATGTATTACATAATTGCTAATCTCAATAGAGTTTGAAACTGTATACAAAATACTGTTTCAAATCTGAACTGAATTTTAAATGTCGCCTTCCGCTTCTGAATTGGATTCCCAAATGATTTGAAATCTGTCATCATATTGACTTCTTTATCATAATGAACTAATTACGATACAGATTTTTTATTGACAAAATAGTTAAGGCTTTCGCGGCCGAGGTTTTCAGTATCACTACTTTTATTCGGGTTTGAAGGCCGTCGTTTTTTGGAATTTCTTCCAAATGATAGATTTAGATCTTCCAAATGATAGATTGATAGATTTTTCATTATTATACAGATTTTCAATCCGTTATATAATGGACCTCATTATGAAACTAATTATCGGCATATAAGTGTATTATTATAGTACGGATGTTAGAAAACATATAAATTAGGAAATAAATGGTAACTATTCAATGAAGAATCGTATTCAAACGCTCAACATGAATTTGATATATAGTGAGAGTAAGAGTGAGAGATTTTTTGGACCGCCTGTTTTTCAGTGGTAATAACCCAAGGGCATTGATAATTGGTCGAAAATTTCATAACAGATTTCGCAAGCTTTTTGCTAGGAAACAGACCAACGTCACGTCGTAGGCCTACGGCGTCAGTTTGTTTCCTATGAGCAACAAGATTGAGAAAGTTGTTATAACATTTTTGAGCATTTATCAATGTTCGAGGATTATTCGGATGGGAAAATTTCTGATAATTCTTGACAAAAATTGAGAGAAAAATCAATTCATCCTGCTGAGTTCATCTTGGTTTTGACTGTAAACTCTCTACCATCTTTTGTTCTCATGTTCACAGCGCAATACTTTAAAATTGACGCCAATTCTTCCGCTTTCCGATTTCCATCTAACTGATACTTCCTAACATTGCAGAAGTTCATGAATTCTTCAAAGACACCGCGTGAATCAAAGGAGGAGATGCGAATTAACATTCACTTTGAATTTCTGAAGTTTGTAAGCATCAGGAAAAACCCCTTTTGGTAAGGAATTCCAAAGATCAGCTGTTCTATCGAAAAAAGATCCCCTGAGCAAGAGAAGTTCGACAGGTTTCCAAATTCACGACAAAGGGGTGGGAATTCTGTACTCTTCGAGTCATCCGTGTAGATATTGCCAAGGGGGGAACGATTGATAACAATTCGGAAGAGCATCGACCGTGAAAGTATAAGTTCTATTATTTTTACCAAGTCGTCGTTAATTTTATTGACGTGAATGTTTCTTTGAATTTTTGTTTCTCGAGATGGTATGGGGACTCTGGAAGAGAAACTGGTATGAAGAGTACTATCGTCCGTACAAATTCTTGGCTGTAAACTGTAATTTTTGGTATATTTGATTCTATAATTTCATTGATATTCCAGATAGTATTACAACCAAATGGTGACATTTTGAAATATCGAATATTTTAAACGTCAAAATCGAAAGAAATCGATTTGTATGTATCCATGGCAAAAACATGATAAAGTGAAAAGAGCCCATGGGATCTTTTCAGTATAATTCTGTTCTGATTGGTTGTGTTCGATCAGATGAATTTGAATCAACTGATATCATTGAATTTCTACTTGAGGAAAAAATTTGCTAAAGGAGACTGTTGATAGCTGAAATGAATCGTAATGTGCAAATATAATTACGCGCTACTAGGTACTTCATGTGAAACCCAGATGTGGAACCCAGTTTTGAAATTATCGTCAGTATCACGATAGAATGATTTCAACTAGTGATGGGCATATTGTAAAAGGTTGGTATTCATTGCATTATCTCGCAACACATTCATGCTAGTTGTAAGTCGCCTGGTATCACTCGAAACAAAATGTATTGATTATTTCTCCTTATAGTCCAGTCTATGACCATTTTCCTGTGTATTTATCCCATACAGCACCGATTCGCATGAGAATTTGGATTCAGGATCTACATACCCTTTTTTTCAAATTCTACCCTGTGCCGAGGGTTGCTTTCTCCCTGGGGGTGGATGCTACCACTTCTTGGGTATGAAAATTTATTGGAAATAAGTACGGAAATCAATAGATTGACTGATTCTAAGCAATTTTTGTTCGATACAGTTTTTGCTGAAAAGCAATACTTTTCGACTTATTCGCGAGTGAAATTGTAGGTTTTCAGGCAAAAAAAAACACGTTTTCAGATTCTCTTTCGCGAATAACTGGAAAAATATGCATCTAATCGAAAAACCTGCGGAGAGCAAAATAATAGCTTTCGAAAAAACAAAGGCGATCGTTCATTTGTGATGTATGCAAACCCACTACAAACTGAATAATTGCTTGTTGAAAGTTGATTGGTATTTTCAAACGCCAAAATGGAAAGTTTTTACGTACAATAACCAAAAACCAATGCATTTTTCGGGAAAAACTCATTGAACCTTTTTTGAAGTCCTTCAAAAATCCTTCATTTGTGTTATCCACAAAAGTTTCTAGCATCAAAACTGACCGAGGTATGAAGGAAATAATGTTGAATCCTATTTTTTCGTTGAAAAAAATATTTGAATAACTCATCCTCTCTACCCCCCCTTTGAAAAAAATCGGTGTTACTCCATAATTCACTTCATTCATGTTCTCATAATGAGTTCTGAGTTTTTCATCAATAGAAAGTACGTAGTTTAAAAAAAAAATGAGATTGAAGAGAAAAAATCATACATGTAAATCAGCACAAAGTCACAATTTCTTCGAAATAACTCGAAAATTATTGATCACATGCAATATCCTCTAGAGTACAAAATTGAAGGTTATTCTTCTCTGAAAATTTTGGTGTTTCATTTTTTCTGCAGAATGAAAATAGAGTAAGATATGGCCAGTTAAATATTGTGAGGGTTCGCGCAAAGTACCTTTTTTGAGCCCTTTCAACATGAACCTTTTCAAAAATATAATCTGAAACAAAAAATCATGTGAATGAGCTTATAGCTCTTGAAAAAAGCTACAAAATACTTTTTTGATGGATTTGATTGCTTAAAGACTAAGCGAGTTATGGAAAACATACAGTTGGGTTTCCCGGTTACTCAATAACAATTTCAATATAATTTTTTAATGAAAACTATCATAAAGGTGGTTTTTAGTGGTCGAAACTGTTCAATAGATCAGAAATTATCTATCAAGGTTATTTCAACGTATTTACAGATAACTGCACGCTCAAAACTAGTATTTTGTATTTTTTTTTAATAGTGGTAGTTTTCACCTCTGATGAATGAAAATCAACCACAGGCACAACCTCAACTTTGAAGTAGATGGTAGATAGAAGCTAAATCTCAAATCAAATGCAAATAGATACTAAAAAAGTTGAATAACTGCCAAATAACATGTTAATTATTATTTTCTGATGATATTCTGTCATAAGGGGGGGGGGTGTTAAGGGCTGACACTGATTATTGAACCATAAATTATATTAAAAATTATCAATTGATTGATTTTACTGATATAAATATGATTTCAGTTCAATACATGCTCCAACCTAAAATTTTGATATTTTTTTTCGAATAGGGGTGATTTTTACCCCCCTCCAAAAAAGCAACCCTCGGCACAGGGTAGATTTCGAAATAGAGGGTAAGTAGAAGTAGAACCTATATCCAAATTTTCATACGAATCGGTGCTGTATGGGATAAATACACAGTTCACACTTTTTTTACCGTCATAGACTGGAGTATAGTTGAGCGATGCTTCCGTATAACAGATGCAAGGCAGCCTGTAAAAAGTCTTCCACCAAAATCATTGTTCAATTTAGCGAACGCGAAGTCTAGGTTTTACATGAAGATAAAGTTTTTCA
This sequence comes from Zygogramma bicolorata, assembly GCA_032362365.1. Lineage (NCBI taxonomy): Eukaryota > Metazoa > Arthropoda > Insecta > Coleoptera > Chrysomelidae > Zygogramma > Zygogramma bicolorata. Next base: position 216,861 of record JAVJAQ010005487.1, read on the forward strand.
CAGATTATTATGTGACGCAGAAGGGCTACCCCTTTTTTAGATTTTATTTTTCCATATTCTCGACTTCAAAGTAGGAATCCAGACTTCCAAGACGGAATTTCGCCTTTCATCTCGGAGAATTCCAAGTTTCATCCCAGAATTCCGACTCCAAAGTAAGAATTCCGACTTTCACCTCGGACTACAAAGTTGAAATTTCCTACTCAATTGAAATCGGAATCTCGAGATGAAAGATATGGCGTTCATTTGCTTCTGTATGCTTTTTCTGAAGCTATCCTCTTTCAAAGGCCGGTTGCGAAATATTGCTTCAAAAAATCTTTCACATCCTGTAGGTCTGATTCTACCAAAGGAAGATGTTTCTTTATACGCGTCCTATTTGAATGAAAAATGGGCCGAAAGACAAAAATTTGGAAATCATAGTAATTGGATGATGAATTTTTAGTAATGGAAAGGGTATGTGGAAGAGATCTTAATGGTTTTCACTGGCTCTATCAGACTATCATTTGGGGAAGTTCTTTCTGGGTGTGTGTGGGGTTGAATGGAGGACTTTATCATAAAGCTGTTATCAAAATATCTCATTAGGATGGGCAAACTGATTAATGAGGATCAGGAACTGTTAATATCGAGTATATGTTTTACTCATTGAAATTTATTTTCTGAAGTTTGACCATTACCAAGCTCGACTCTATCTGGTTTGATAATTCTTTCACTTGCAGAAAAAATTCGATCTGGTCGATAGTGACACAATATGAATATTCTAATAATAATAATAAATGCAGTTTATTGAACAAAACGCAATTTTGCTCAAATGGCTTTTTATCACAAACTTGAGAAAAATTGCATCATATGAATATCATCATTGAATTACCGGTGTGCAGCTTTATACTTTCCTCGAATAAAAAATCCAATATCAATTCATGAATAATCATGTCTCACACTGACGCCAGGAATTTTCATCGAGAACTTCATCAAAAAAATTGCGAAATGCATCGCAAGTGTCGCCGCAACAGCGGCACAATTAGCATACTTGATTTAAATGTTTACTCGCTTTCAGAGCAAGCCGGTACAAGTGAAAAATATTTACCACTTATTGGAATTTCACGGTGGATAATATACTCAATACTAAACAGTGTAACACTTCAATAATTACACCGGAGGTATTATATCTGCACGACAAACAAATAATAAAAATAAATAATTAATCGCCGTTATTAAGTTGATTTAATACTGAAACAGGTTATATTGTGTATATCGCTGTTCGAAATCAATAATATGTTGAACAAGTTTGCGCGGACTTGTTCGAAATCCATTACTGCTGCGTAAATAATTGTCCTGGTATGATTTGCGGCAGATTAATATAATCGTGGTCGAATATCTGGCGGTGTCCTTTAAACAAGCTGAATTATTGCGTAAAGTAAACTCGAAAGTGGTTTGAAGACTTACTGATGTAAGTGTCCGATGTTTTCCAGTTGATATAAAATGTTTTATAATAATAATTATTACTCTGTAATTAACTGTATTCACAACTAATTGAAAAAAACTTGTAGATATCCTGTAGGTTCGAGGAGAGGATGATGATGAATAAGCTGAAAGAGATGAGTACAAGAAGTCCAGTTTATTATTATTTTTCTAGAATGATAATCAATAGATTTGTTTCAGGGTACGCTGAATTCGGAACGGAAAGCATACATACATACCATGTCAATCAACTTCTACTAAAAAAATCCAAGTTATACAATAGGAAAATGATAAAACATAATCTCCCAAAATCATATTTTCTGTACTATGCAATGAAACATCATTAAAAATTTGGACAGAATAACTATTATTGTTTTTACATATTGGTTGAAGAAAATCTAGGTTCTGATGATATGAAAGAAACGACAGAAAACGCTCTACAAAATATATTTCATTCGAAGAGTTCATATAAGTCTATGATTAACGCTCATGGAAATTGAAATCCAAAGAGATAAAGATATACTTGTCATTTCAAAATGGGATGAGACCGCAGTTTCTCCTACCCAGTTAATCCAACCAAATAAAAAATGTTGAAGGTGATCCGAAGGATAAGAAGCAAATGACAAAGTGAAGACTATAGCGCAAAAGTCTTTTCTGTAACATCTTGAAATTTTGATAATATTATTATTATTATTATCAGATGGCGGCTTGGCACCATCAGGAAAAAAATTAAATGGAAAGTGAGGTCTTTTGATAAATAATTTTGAAGCTCCTGACGAATACTTCACAACCCTAGAATATGAAGTCAATATCTTCCCCTGCTACAAAATGGCAAAACATTTGATAATTGCCTGAATACATCCATGTTCAACTTCATACTTTGTGGAAGTGAGCTGGGTTCAGTTCAAAAAAAGCTCGAAATTATTGCCTAAAATGTCTTGATATAAGAACAGCCTATCCGATATTTCACATCAAACAGTCTTGAATATAGCAACGTCGGTTTTTCTACGAATATTTATTATTTCTTGCTGTATATTCAATAAATGAAAAAGTCTAAAGGTGTCAAATCTGGCAAGTCGACTGGCCATGCCGTAGGACCTCGATGGCCAATCCAAAGACTATGGAAAGTATTATCCAAAAAGTTTCTTACTTATCTGGAGTAATGGTTTATGTTCCATCTTGTTGGAATATTATTATTCATATGGAATTCATTAGGATTCACTTCGACGAATTCGGTGATTAGAGAATAAACATTAGTTTCCACCATATTCAAATACAGTTCTCCTGTTGAATTTTGTTCAAATGACTATTTTGGAGATAGTTTACTCGGTACCTATCTACTCAGGATCGAAAACTAAATGAGAATATTTGAACTGAACAATGATGTTCGTTTTCATACCGCCATTTTTGTCGTTTTTTATGAACAAAACATAATCTATGAGAACTTATCGGGTTGCTGGGATTACCATATGGCCGAGAAAAACGAATATTTCCCAAAATATTTATATCAATAAGTTTGAATTCGGATAATTATTAAATGTTCTGCCATTTTGTAGTGGGTGAAGGTTTCGACTTCATATTCCAGGGTAGTAAAGTATTCATCAGGAGCTTCAAAATGATTATCACACGACTCACTTTCCATTTATTTTTCTTCCAGATGGCGCCCAATCGCCATCTTGAAATTTTAAACCTGTTAATTTTACTCCAAAATATAGTATTTATGCATCAGTTTCATTACCCCATGTTTCAATGTTTTGAGTTGACTCGTTCGAAAATTAAAAGGGGGGAAACATTAAATAAAATCACTGTATAAAGACAATATGTGTGTTCACAATCATCATAGTAATCAGGATGTTGAAGGGTTAGGTGTTGTTAAGATTGTGAAATTTGTAGCATACAACTATTTTGATACTTTAAAGGCAAATAAATATCCTAATGGATTTTTCTTCACCACAATGAGCATATGAGATATATCATGTGTGATTTTATTGTACGAGAATGCTTTCATATTACTTCTCGTAACTTAGTGATATAAAGTTATCCATTATACAACTGACTGAAAAATCATGTATGAGTATTTCGGAATTTCCGTCAATTTTTTAAATTGCCACTTTATGTGTCAAAATGTAAAGATATACTATTATAGGATTATAAAAAAGTCGAATAAATATTCTATTCTCTATATCTAAATTCGTTTCAGGTAGATTATTTTGCTTTCTTTATGGTCACCACTACTGCACAACCAACGAAAAGAGCCCACCTCTTGCCAGGGGGAATGAGTGATCTGTACTTTTTTTACGGCAATACAATTACTTTACAATACAGTTCTGAATGATTTGAACTATCAATAATTGGCATACCAATCTCCCTGAGTTAGGTATCTACTACTCATCCAACTAATCATGACAGCTGAAATATAAACGTATTGTGCAAGCGTAATTTGCAATTTTCACTGGCAAGTTTCAGTGGACTTGCTGTATCACGAACGTGACATGATGGGGAAATCACCAAATGAGCGAAATCCCAATTTCCTCAAGTCGTAAGAAAATAAACGAATCCTTCTATTGAATGAAGTCGGTGCTTCATCAATCAGTATATCGATATAACCGTAGTAAACAATAGCTGATGCAGCGATCGTCGATAACAAACAATCCATGAATGCAACAATAGACAGCAACCCAAACCTTCCTAGTCTTGCATTGATCAAATGAAAGCTATCAGTGTCTAGCGATCGTCTAGCGTCCCGCCCATGATGAAGACGTCCGTCAAAACATTGTTTCATTTCGCCAGTAATTTATGACGGGTTGTTGGCGTTAGATTTATGAGCTATCAACTCTTTGGCGGCACTTAGAAATGAATGAAATGATCGCTACTCGATTTCGGAAAACAAACATTTCACAAATACGATGACATCGCCGTTTAGTTTCGAATGGTCTATTCGCGTCAGTTGAGTCATTGATGATATATTCCGACGTCATCAAGTTTGAGGAAGATAAATTTGGACACTCTACTTTCTTATAAACAAAGTTTATTCGTTCAATGATAGGTTGTTGACCGTATGGATGCGGCGATTTCGGTCACAGTCAATGAACTGGAATGCATCAATAATACAAAAATAGTTATTGATTTTGACGTGTGAAGTGACGCTTCGCTAAAACGACACAAATATTAAAACGTCTGACAAAAACATCCAATCTAGGCCAGTCGTCAAAAGGCGGCCAAATGCTTCTTCGCTTTTCGAGAGGGATTATAGCCGAGGCCAATCCGGCCGGAGCAACCCGGGTAAAGGCTACTTGCACACACACCGATTTTTAACGGCCAGAATAAAATCGGCCGATATTTTATTGGTAGCGGGTGCTTGCAGACTCACCAGATTTTTACCGGTCAAACAATCAGTTGCTTTGTTGTCGTGACACGAGGTTATTGAATTATAACGTATCCTAAACGAGTTGTTGCTATGTGGTAATTGTATCGCCGTATTAAGAGCCGTGGGATTAAGCGCAAGTACTGGATTCATCCTAAAAATCAAAGTAGAGAACACACAGGAACATTCTATATTCTCTTAGAAGAACTGAGGCGTGATGGTAGTACGTTTTTCAACTTCTTCAGAATGTCTATTGCATCCTTTGACGAATTCCATGAGAAGTTGAAAAATGAAATCCAACATCAGAATACCAAAATGAGAAACTCTATTACTTCACGAGAAAGGCTTGCTCTTACACTAGTTTAAAACGTAGTACTTAGTATCTTCAATTTCACCAAGCAGTCGATTGGAATGGTCGGTAAACAATCGGTGGGTGTGCAAGCGTGTATTTAGTTACGTACGCCACTACTTCCTGGTAATACCGGCCATGCAGTGGCAGTGAACGGCTGCTAACCGATATTTTACCGGCACCGATCAGCGGTCGGCGTGTGTGCCAGGTCCCGTTCCCACATGTGGTAAAATATCGGTTAGCAGCCGTCCACTGCCACTGCATGGCCGGTATTACCAGGAAGTAGTGGCATTATACATTATTTTTCAATGACCTCGTGTCATGACAACAAAGCAACTGATTGTTTGACCGGTAAAAATCCGGTGAGTCTGCAAGCACCCGCTACCAATAAAATATCGGCCAATTTTATACTGGCCGTCCAAAATCGGTGTGTGTGCAAGTAGCCTTACGGTAGCTTAATACTAGTTTGGGGCCTCTATTGCGGCTGCAAAATGCTTATTTTGCGTTCGGTTGCGCGAAAAGCATTCATTTCAATTTAAAGAATCCATTTCATTTTCTGTGGCAAGTGTTTGCAAGTGGTCGGTGATAGCCTTCACCATCGATCAAAAAAATGCCAACAAAAAACGTCTCTAAGCATAGACCTGTATAATCACTAGTTTTCGAGATCTGAAAGCTGAAAGGTCGACCTAAAATGGTGAAAGTCACTGAAAAGCACCCACTTTCAATATTTCGACTAGTTCATTTTTGTGTATCGGACAAGAAAAATGAATTTCAACTTTCATAAAACAATGCGATAAAGTGAAATACCCTGTGATGAATAGTTGTTGAGACAGAGTGCGTCATGACTGACTTCAAAATATCAAAAAAAACGTGCTAAAAGGATACTCTTTCCATTTTGTCTCGTGGATCATTTCTAAAGCATCTGACGGAAAAAAATCATACTATATTTCACAAAATAGACTAAATAAAGAAAAATAAGATGCTAACCGAACTTCGCAACGACAATTACTTATCAAGATAGAGCAGGTTGAACTTTAAAATTGTTCGAAAACTATGCGAAATGGCTACTCACTTGATTTTGTATCGCAACTCTTTCTAAAAGTTCAACCCGCTCTATTTCGGTAACTAATTGTCGTTACGAGGTCCAATTAACATCTACTGAGAGTTGTTCAATTTATAGATAATTTAGTTTATGTTGATGTGGATTCCTACCATATCAAAACTCAACCGTATTAATTGAGCTTGCTACCAGTGTTTCCTCAAATTCTTTCCGAAGACAGAAATACCAAATGATAAAAATAATCCAATGAAATATGTCATCGAAATAAATATTTAGACAACTTCAAATATATACCTCGTGATATTTTGTTAATCTAAATCGGTAGTCGTGATGGACCCATTAATGGTACACTTAGCCTAATTCTCTCTCAAAGAGATTGATTACAAATTTCATAAGATATTTCCATCCAAACATTAGTGTCACCTGCTGTACCAGAGATAAACCAAGTCCCCTTTCAACACCGAAACTTTGTTTATGTGATGAGAATTGAAAGGTTTTTTCCGACTTTCTGATATAAACAGTTTCGAGAAAGAAATTTGTAGTTTGCCTTCATAGTACATTTTTTGATCATATATTTGGGATCAAATGAGCCAATAAAATCGGCTTATTGTTCTTTGCACTCAATGTTCGAATCAATATTAGTGTAATGAAGAAGTGTCATTGTTGAATCCAAACAGCACACCACTGAAACGGAAGGCAAAAAAGGTCTACATGGCTTTTCTTAAAAAATAGCTGATTATCTGTCATGAGGTCGAGTCTTATTGGCTTCGTTCAGCGGTGCTCAACCGTTGAGTGATGTGCCAACTTGCTCGGCTGAACGGACCGCTGCACCATTGATCACTCTCAACCGTTGAGCAGCGGCTCAACACGTTTAGTGATTATTCTCAACGGTTGTGCACCGCTGAACGAAGCCATTGAAGTGATTTTCTTATAAAAAAACTTCCAGTTGTAGGTCCGTTGTTTGCTGCTATTCTAATAGGTAATTATTTTGTGGTAGATGAATTTTCACTTTGTTTTTTTTTTAAGTTGTGAACCAACAACAATCTTAAAAAATATATGGTAGAGGAAAATTATGGTCAAAGGTTGTTGGATTTTGAATATCATCTGCAAAGAGATATCGATACAAGTTCATCCCAATCAACAACTGAAGGTTTACTGTGAAAGATTGTGCTCAGACACATATAATGATGAAACACTCTCAATTTCTGTTTGTTATCGCCTCTCAACGAAACGCTTAAAATAATGATCATATTTCAACATTCAAAAACATTCCTTGCGTGAATAAATCCCACTTCTCATTGGTCCTAATCTGCATCTTCCCCAGGGGATTAGTTTTATCTAAGATATGCTTATTCTGGCGCTGTTATTAGCCACATTTTACATTTCTATTATGCCGCGTCCACTGAGAGATCTTATCGAGCTCTTATTATACGTTGAAGCCTTTGGAGAACTGCTCGAATTACATAAGGCGTGGACAAAAAAAAACGAATTTGCATCGTTGTATTCGTTAGCGAATAAATATAGGGGTAATCGATCCCGAACAAGCAGGAGTGAAAGATATTGATGCAAATGTTCAGCGTTATTTTTTTCTTCTTCTGGTCCAGGTGTTGAGAACGTAGGTGCGGGTGCTTTATGGTACATAGTGGAAGACGGTATTGTTTTGAGTTTTACGAGAGTTGTATGACGGATGGTCGTGGAATTCATGGTGGTACCGTGTGTAATGACAAAGTGTAAATCAAGTTGTGAATTGTGGTTGTATCATGCTCAGACTGACGTTTACTACTGGTGTGACAGAGAAACCATTTCACTATTGATTCATATCTTGGATCGTCCATGAAACAGCTACGTTTGATGTGGAGTCGTTAGAACTGCCGTGGGAATATGACATACGATATCGGATTATTTTGATCGAATTTTCGAGAGAACTCTATATTTCTTTCATGAAAGTAGCTTCTGTCCAATAGTCGAAGATTTGCCATATTGTAGAAATTGACTTTCTAACCAAAGAAGTGACTGGAAGCAGTTCAGCATAATAATATGGAAAGTTTTAACAACCACTTACCATGACATATTTTTCAACTACAAAATAAAAATTATAAAATTGGTTAATGAGATTATCTGACATAGAAAAAACAGTGAAAATTTCATCTGTTTTCGATATGAAATTTCATATCAAGTGTGAAAATACATACATCAAAATATCATTTGTGAATTGTCGAATGCCACTTCAAAGCAGTTTTTCATGATTAATTCAATATGATGTTCTGAGATTGTAATTTACTTAAAAATAATTCTCATGATGAGAAAATATGACACGATATTTTCTAGACATTCAAACCAAACATGACTAAACCTGTCACTCAATGATCATTGTCAGCAACTTACTTCTATTATTATCGCTTTTTTCTATTGATTTTCATTTTCGGCATTTTTATCCATTGAAAAAATATGCGATGAATCACATCCTTTCTTCCAAGTGATTGTGTACTTTGTATTTACACTTATTCCTTTTGGAACTTTGCCATCAGCTTCATGAATTTGTAATGAGTTTTTACGAGTAAATATTATTATAACTTCCGAATTGGATTATATTTTTCAAGATTGAACTCCTTGAAAGTATTATTTTTTCGGTTCAGTGAAACAGACATAATATAAAGACAATTGAAAAGCCGATAAAAGGGGAGATAATATTATAATAGTTATGAATATTTTTTACTTTCATGTCCCAAAATATCCTTCTATGGGAAAATAAGTCCGACTTGCGGTGGTCTTATCTAGAAGGCTCGGCTGCTAAATGGTAGTTAATTTACGTGAGAAAATGATGGAAGGATACTCTACCACTCCCATTTCACACTTGACACAGAGACAATGAGGTATACTATTTTCAAGAGCGGTGGAGAGCTATCTCAGCAACCCTTGACTTAATATATACCTACAGAGTGAATGAAAAGTATTCAGGGGATTCCTATGAGATGGCAACAAAATGCGATCTAATTATTGGACTAGATCTCACAACGACTTAGGTACATCAATACTATACAATAATGTATTTCAAATTTGGCGCCTGTTATTATTTGTCATTTTGTTGACAGCTTTCTCGATGTTGCCGCAATTTGTTCGGAGTCTGACAATTGTCATTCAAAAGTGACAGTTCTGTGTTTAAGTGTTTTTGGTATTTCAAAACAATTAATTGTGATCGAAAACTGTGTACTTCGATGCTTCTATAGAAAGTATCGGTCTCAGGTTCTTCGTAAAAATGTCAAAAGAGTGACATCTTCGATTCTTTTTTTCAAAAGAGAGCTAAATACAATACAACGTAGTAAATTATATTTATAATCCACAGACAGATATTTACTTTTACCGTGTTGCAGCAGATATGAAGTCAAGTATGTATACTGTCAGTGCGATTTTCCGAAAGATTGAAGATAATAGAGCTCACAAACCACCAAGTGACTACAAATACTGCATTACTGGCTATAGGAGTTGAGCGTAACAATATTTATACTATGTATTGATTTCAATGAACTTCCGAGAGTGATGTATCAAATTTTTTGTACTGTAGAATACTGTTTTAGACTTATGTATCGAATTGTCCTTGATTGTCTGTGTGGAGGATGTAGTATGGCATAGAAATTATTCTCTATAACAATCGAATGGATAAGTACGTGATAAGATGCCTAGGAAACCCTGGTGTATCTAGTGATTCGATATTGTTTAGAATTTCTTGGCGAAAAACAATCGACGATTACAAAAGCTTTCCAATTTTTGTATTGGGGGCGTTATATGAGCATTTTCGAAAATCTGTCAAATGTCGGTTTTGTCAGATTGACGTAACTTTGAGGTTTATTGTTGTCAATGAAAACTGAAATTATTTCTTCGCATTCAACAGTGTTTGAAAGTCTATATAAGTAGAATAAGTTTTGAAGTTATTACAAGTACTTTTTCACGATGTGTAGAAGATTTCGTATTTTGTGTGGTCAGTCAAAATCTGGGGATCCAAATATTCTTTATTCAGTACCTAAGGTAAGTACAAAACAAATCGCCTCAAAATAATAACATGAATGTAGCGTTGTGGCTAATTTTATTCGTTTTAGCTTGAGCGAAAGTCTTATATCGAGGAGGAAACATCTGTAGCTCTTATCAATGAGATATTGAAAACAAAGTTTTGTTTAAATAAAGGAAATATCGATGTAATACGTATTTTGAACCGTTCCATAACTGTTGTGTGTATCCCCAATTCCAAGACAGTCTATCACTTTCAATACACTAGCATGAACTTTGTCGTACATTCTCAGGTGAATGCGGGCGAAGTAAATTTTACTCGGAATCAAAGTCTAGTCTCACAAACTGATATAAATACACTAGAAACTTGTAGAGGTAGCAGGTGACACTGACAGTATTGACAGGTTGTTAACGGTAGGATTCCACGTTACATGCACGTTTTCTGAAACGCATTTGATTGGCTGTCAGGGCTGTCAAAATCTCAGTAGGCAAAAAATAAACAGTGATAGAATATTCGGTTTCACATTCCTCTCTACTGAAAATTAAGCTTCATACGGTATATGACTGATCGCCATCTATAATAGCGATCTGAAGCTTTTGCTATCTCAGAAATCAAGCAATCGGTTTTCGCCAAGTTTATCCCAAAATTATTCAGTTATAAGTAGATACACCAGGGTTTCCTAGGCATCTTAGTACGTGACAAAATGATGACATTCACATGTACAGGAATAGCTGAATGAAACTAAATCAACCTTATATTTAGCGGTTAATGCCATTCAACCGAAAAAGTCAGCAACGTTGAGTTTGTTTCGATGGGCACATTTTTAACGTATAATTATGTTCAAATGATTTCTTACCACCCCCTGGCAGGGAGTGACTTTTTTCCCGAAATGTCAGATAGGAAAGGTTGGTTCGTCAATTTGAAGTTGATCCAAATTTTTGACGATACTCAATTTATCGATGTGGTTCGTATTCGAGCAAATATTATTTGAGGGTTATCCACCAAAATCCATATTATTTGAAATTGATTTAGCCACAACCTTATTTTTTGCAGATAAAATCCACTCATAAAGCACTTTTTTGGTGGATGGTTTGACCAAAGGGAAGTGCCCAGCAGGGTCAGCTGATTCCATCTTAAAATACTTTTATCGTGGGTCCACCTTGGAACTGAAAAATATTATACAAAATCAGAATTCTCGAATATCCCACGCATAATTAAGGACTGTCAAGAAATAACTCAAGAGTATTCCAAAATCGATCTCAACAAAATTCCTAACACTGTTTGGAATTATGGTCGGAAGTGAATTCATGATACTTCTTCAAATTGAAACCTTACAGAAAGCGCTTTGAAAACTAAATTATTAGCAAGCAGAATGGGTAGCTTTTGGTGAATGAATCAATATATTTTTTTCTCCAAATTGACAACTTCTAAACGGAGTTTTTGTTGGATAAGGTCGCCTCTTCCAGGATGTTGATGGATAAGGTCGCCTCTTCCAGGATGTTGAAACAATGCATTCGAAAATATTCGTTAAAAATATTTATCCTTGAAAGAATGTAGGGCTATTAGAGATCAGGCTAGGTTCGTTCTCATTGTCCCACTCGGTACAAAGTGAGAGGTAAAGTTGTTAATAATGGGAAGTAGTGTCTAAAACTCGATTTTTTTATTATGCCCGTGAAATAAATCGAAATTTTGAGTAGTACTTTTTGAAATTAGCTATGAATGGCAATGGTTCGGACTTCCCTTGTTTATATTATTTACTCTATTGAAACCTGCAACAGGTTTCAATACAGTTGATAATATGGACAATGAAGACCGAACCATAACGATTTAGCAAGGAACATTGTCAACATAATTCAAGCGAAAGTAGCTGTAACCAACACACAGTATCATTGGTAGATCATTTACCTTGCTATAAAGGTTGATTGCAAAATTCAAGAGTCATGTTGAATATTGTTGCAACAAAGACGAAGTTGGGGGTTACCAAAAAAAGAACGAGGAAAGGAGGAAAAAGCATGTGAATTTCAATTCGATGAAAATTATTCGAAAGTGATGAGGTTATAGCTACTTTTGATACTGATCAGAATTTGAATTTATTATACGGAAATAATCAAAAAAAAACATTTTCCGAGTTTTAAGCTTCCTATGAAATTGTACTATATTTTCCAAAATGGAGGAATAAATTCATCATTTTTCATCCTGCCCTGTAAACTGTTTAAACTTAATTCATGTAAGTTGGTTTCTGAGGAATCTCCAGGATGATTATATTTTTTTTAGTCATGAAGTTTTTGAAAGTTATCAATCTACGAAACATGTGACAGTACTCATAAATAGGCATTTTTTATAGATCCAGCGCTTCTGAGATTCTTCGATTTTCTCTCTCAAACACACTGAATCGGAATCAACATGCACTTATGCAAATACCTAATACCCACTGACGATAATTTAAGGTGCCTCGAACGTTCGAATAGGTTGCGAGAAATCCAATCGAAATCGAAGAAACAGGCATATATTTAACTGTAAGGTACGCGTATAGCGGTAATAGCTATTGGCCATTGGATTAATTACACGACAGGACTTATGGTATATACAGCCCATCGCTATAATTAGAAGACTGGCATCATTTGCATCGGAGCACCTGCTTGATATGCATTGGCATCAGTAATGCTGATAAGGTAAAGTGTTGGAATTCGGATTTGGAAGATATATGAATTGGAAGTGAGGAGAAATGTGGATCACAAATTCCGGATTTGTGAAGAGTATTGTTGTTTTTCCTGTGGGTTCGATAATAAATGACACTCTGTATAACGAAAACCGAACTAACGAAAGTACCCGAACACAAACTATTACTCAGAAATCAGTAAAAATCGCTTGGCTGCAGTGTTGCTTATCTATCGCTCGGGAACTGTTCTATTCACTTGGAACTGTCACTGTCAAGACTTACTTCCTGACTGATTACTCCGTTATCACTCCCCGTATACTAGTTTTTTGTTCGCTCGAATCTTCACGTTGCTCTAGAAATATTGGAATGATTAACAATAAAATTATTCAGGGTCTACCCGAAAATAATGTTTGCACTTGTAATACCCCACCAGTGCTCGAATATTTTTAAAAGTAAATAATTTTCTCAAAATAATCGTGAGCAGAAAAAATTGTCCAAGGAAAATTCAAGTACGCGTGGTATTCAGTAAGAGAATTTCACACTCTACCTACATACAAACCTAGAGCAGTTTTGAGTTGGTACGTACATTGGAACTGGGTATTTTTGCAATCATTTCGATGAAAAAACCATCATTGGATCTTGTCTCAATGAAGACTTGGACATCTGTTGAGACTCTTAGTTCAGAAATGAGCATTCAAAATAATCATAGTACTAATCCCGATTCCACCTACAGTAAATATATCCTCAAATTTCTATGCATTTCAGGTTGAACCGATTCGAAAAATAACGAGTTTTCTGCAAATATTAAGGAAAATAAGTATCATGGGAATATATCAACGCCCCAAAAGGCCAGTAATGCAATGAATCACAATAAAAGAGATAGTAAAGTGTCAAGTGGCTCGTAAATAAAGATGTGACTCAATATTGTATTTTTATTAGTCTGCTAAATTGTTGTGCCAAATTTGAACGTTACATTTTGTTCAATACTGCTCAGAGTGGGTGAGTGACATGTTATGTCGAACAAAATATTATATTCTGAATCACCTTCGAAAATCAGATATTTTGATTTTTTGTAGACGTTCTATGAGTTCAAAACATCAAATTTGTTCGTGAAATATGCTGTGGTACAATGTCGAAAATTCAAATAGTGTTGATGTTGCATCCACTGGACACTCACATTCAACAAGCAACATGGATTTACGTCAAAAACGTCAACAGTGACAAGCCATTATATTTTTTTCAGTGTGGCAATTCGAAAAATAACGAGTTTACTGCAAATATCAAGGAAAATAAGTATCATGGGAATATATCAACGCCCCAAAAGGCCGGTAATATAATGAATCACAGTAAAAGAGATAGTAAAGTGTCAAGTGGCTCGTAAATAGAGATGTGACTCAATATTGTATTTTTACTAGTCTGCTAAATTGCTGTGCCAAATGACCACGCACACATCTTATGGAAAAAAGTCTTTCGGTGAAAATGGCTGGATTTTTGATATGTTGAAGCTGGAGCCATCCTGAGTGAATGTCTCCATTGGCCCAACTTGATCGTATGACCAGATTCGGCGCTAGAGGGCTCCAAATCATGAATTTTGTGTTTTTTTGAGGAATTCGACTGGATTCAATAAAATATCAATATTCCATTTGTATTCAATATTGGAATAGTGTATGACCGGTCATTGTTAGAATTCACGAGAAGAATGTTTCAAAATACAAAAAAACGCAACTGATTCTCTACAGGGTGGTCCACATATTCAATACTTCAGTGAATTAATTCACTTACGAGGCGAATGAATTGAATGCATTTATGACGATCAATCGGAATGTAATATGATCGATGAAAAAATATGCTATGAACATATAGTTAGTGTTTCAAATGATGAGTAGTCTATATATTATATAATATATGATTGTATATATTTGTCAATACGCCAAGTTGCTTTATTATTTTTGGATGATTTCAGTTGAATGTGAATCATTAACATCTTCATGTATTCAATATTCAACTTTGTGAAACTAGTGGTTACTAGCAGATTCACTAATTAAATAATTCTACAATACGATGAAACAAGGCCCGAACCGAACACCTAACCTAGGCTAGGGCCTAGGATTCGTCTTTTATGGATCACTCGTTTTTACTCAATTTTTCTCGTACTATTGAGAAATAAACTCAACTTTCTTTTAAAACTATCATTGGACACCAATGGTTTGAATACATAGTTTATATGCCGACACTTTCCCATTTTTCCTCAACTTTTCCCGTACTATTGACAAAAAACGATATCAACTTTCTTTTAAAACTATCATTGGACACCAATGGTTTGAATGCATAGTTTATATGCCGACACTTTCCCATTTTTCCTCAATTTTTCTCGTACTATTGACAAATGATATCAACTTTCTTTTAAACTATCATTGGAAACCAATGGTTTGAATACATAGTTTATATTCCGACACTTTCCCTTTTTTTCTTAATTTTTCTCGTACTATTGACAAATGATATAACTTTGTTTTTTGTCATAGTACCCACTCATCTTGTATTTGAAAGTTACATATCATTGTCAATTGATATCAATCATTCCAAAGATCCGAAATATTTTTCGTTTATGTGATTTTGGAATTCCAGTTACGTAGTGAATGAAGTTTAGATCGAAATGGCATTCAGAAATATAGTTCCCTGTTTCGTAGGTAATACAGCATATAATGTGCAAAGAATGTCCAGGATTATTGGTGATGTCGATGGACAGCGATGCAAAATTGCAATAATCAGACGTGATGATCATGGTTTACCATTATTAGAAATTAATGATAATACCAGATTATGTTTCAATTGCCGTCAATCCATCAATGATGAAATAGTCGCAACTGAACAGGATCCTGCTTGTTTAAGGATGAATGTTTTGACGCAGAGTACAAGCAATTCGTGTGTCATTTGTAACGACCAAATCAATTTGCGTAGATTGAGTATTGAGTGCAGAGTGAGAATATTCATACAGAGGGATATTTATATTCCCGAGTATGTTAAATGTTGTAGACATCATCTAGATGACCGAGGGTTTCTTCTGAACCAGTTGATACTGGGACTAAGATATATTAATAGGCCCTTCATCATAAAGGGGCAAGAATTGCAATCATTTCTGAAGGAATTGAGAAGCGAAGCTGCAAACAAGGATTTATATACAGATGAAAACAACATATCTGATGATGAATTCAAAACAATCACACCAGTGACAAAAGAACAATTTCAAGAAATATATACATATTGTCATCCAATTGCTCAACCTGGTGAAAGGAATAGACATATTTCCAAAAAAGATCTCCTCACATTTTTATGCAAACTTCGCCAGGGTTTGTCCGATGAATTTCTAAAGATCATATTTCATTACAGTAGTAGACAAGCTGTAAGTATGGCAGTCACTTCTGTACGAACAGCTCTGGTCCAACATTTTGTACCACAAAATATCGGATTTCAAGCAATTTCCAGAGAAAATTTCATCACCAGGCATGTTACTGAATTTAGTAATGCTCTATATAATGCGGAACCTAATGCACCAAAAGCAATAGTATACGTTGATGGGACATACTCCTACATACAGAAAAGTAGCACCAGATTCTAGCACCAGATGGATATATTTTAGCAATTCAAGGACCTTATTTTTCTGATTCTCGGAATAATGATGCAGTCATTCTGAGAAATGAGTTTGAGAGAGATGTATAGAATATGCGACAATGGTTTCAGAATGGTGATATATTCATTGTGGATCGCGGGTATAGGGATGCTGAACCTCTACTTGAGAATCTAGGCATCAGTTATAGAATGCCAACCTTCTTACAACGAGGACAACGTCAAATGACAACTGAGGATGCAAATGAGTCGCGCATAGTTACCAAAACCCGATGGATTGTTGAAGCACGAAATGGTCACATAAAATCCATATTCAAAATATTCGCTCAAACCATTCCCATACACCATATCAGTAATCTTGGGGACTTTTATCGTATTGCAGGGGCCATAATAAATAGATATCACGCCACTATATCCATGGAGGGGGCGAATGCCCAATTAGCAAGAGAAATGCTGAATCGATCCCAGGTACCGAACGTAGTACAAGCACGAGTGGAAGTAGATAATCTTCACTTGAGAAATGCTCGTTGGGTACCACTCGATCATCATCAGGTACCAAACTTTCCTCGTCTCTCCTTAGAAAATCTTCGAGACCTTACAGTGGGCATTTATCAAGTTCATTTAGCCCCTTCATATATTCAGGATAAGATGCAGCGAGAAGGAGCAGAAGAAATACATATTGACGAATTGGTCGGTGATCCTAGATTGATAAGAATAAGGATATATTCTCAATTCAGAAACTCTACCAAGTATCAATTATGGATCGCATTCAATGATGAAATACAAAGAGTTGATGAGGGAGTCCAGGAACTAATATGGGATGATTTGATAGATGGGTATAACTGCACATGTAAACAAGGCTCTAGGACTCTGGGATCATGTGCACACGTAGCGAGTGTATTGTGGTTCCTCGGATATGCCAGATATGAGGCTAATATGAGATATCCCAGTTCCCAACTACTCAATAAGATACATGACGCTTCGAACCGAGGACAACAGCTAAACCCAAATGATGCAATGGATTTGTTTGCAGACCAGGCATAAGTATGAAGTGTTCCAGAAATCATTTCGAAAAAACTTTTATGGGCGACTTCCTTGAAGTCAAATAGTCACGTCATAGTAGTATCAGTTCGTAGTCATCATTTCCACTAGAAGTAAAAAACTGACCTAACGTCAACTGATTACGGACAATAACAACTATACGTTTCTTCAACTTCTCTACTCCAGTTATAATTCAATGAATAAATGTTCATACGTTATTGAATTATGTAGTATTACGTACGATTGTTTCTTTGTAGTATAGGATTGTTTTTTCCCCGAAATCCAAACAAATATATCCCTAGTTATACAAAGAGAAGCAAGGAAGGAATAAAAACCATCACTCTTTGTCGACAAGAAGTCGTGATTGAATCCTCGAGAAGAATAATTACTTATGCTTATAATGTGGGGGACTCTGTATTCTCAATTGCTTTATATCTTGATATATCGAGTTTCGTTATGGTCTATCGTTAATAATCGCATGGTCTCGTTCATCCGCGAATTCATTTACCTAATAGAAATTCTACCAGATATATCTTGTGGAAAAACACTCTTGTTTCATCGTATTGTAGAAATATTTAATTAGTGAATCTGCTAGTAACCCCCAGTTTCACAAAGTTAAATATTGAATACATGAAGATGTTAATGTTTCACATTCAACTGAAATCATCCAAAAATAATAAAGCAACTTAATAAATATATACAATGATTATATAATATATAGACTACTCATCATTTGAAACACTCACTATATGTTCATAGCATATTTTTTCATCGATCATATTACATTCCGATTGATCGTCATTAATGCATTCAATTCATTCGCCTCGTAAGTGAATTAATTCACTGAAGTATTGAATATGTTGTGGACCACCCTGTAGAGAATCAGTTGCGTTTTTTTGTATTTTGAAACATTCTTCTCGTGAATTCTAACAATGACCGGTCATACACTATTCCAATATTGAATACAAATGGAATATTGATATTTTATTGAATCCAGTCGAATTCCTCAAAAAAACACAAAATTCATGATTTGGAGCCCTCTAGCGCCGAATCTGGTCATACGATCAAGTTGGGCCAATGGAGACATTCACTCAGGATGGCTCCAGCTTCAACATATCAAAAATCCAGCCATTTTCACCGAAAGACTTTTTTCCATAAGATGTGTGCGTGGTCCATGAACGTTACACTCACTTCTGCTCAGAGTGGGTGAGTGACATGTTATGTCAAACAAAATATTATTTTCTGCCTATGTCAGAAATTTTCCACTATAATCCGCTGTAGGTAACCCCTTAGGGAAAAAAATAACCTATGAAATATCTGAATTGCCATGGTGACGCAAAACAAAATACAATTTTTATCAGTCGAAAACTGTTGGTGTGAAATTTTTGCCAGAATTAAACATAGTGAAGGAAGTTTCTGAACAATTTTTTTTGTTTTTTTCATGTTGGTTACTGCCAATATCACACTGACGCAAGATCGCGAATAATTTCCTGGAGTCATTTAGTAGATTTAGTACACTTTATTTATCATATGCGTATGCCCTCTAAGACGGTCCGACGGTCGACTTTATAATCGTTGGTTCGAGTCTCTCCCAACCCGACTTTTTTTTTGTATTTTGTTTCAATGATTGAAATATTATATCGTTTCAGGTACTATTAATTTTTGGGATTTCCAGAGTATGTCATCGGCAAGAATTCAATATTGAATTCAGTAAAGTTTCTTTCCTCTGAATTTTTCATAAATATCGAAAAAATACTCTATATCCGAAATTGATTATCAATATAATACTTGGAAGAGAGTTCTGAATTATTCAACTGGCCGAAGAAAATTTAAGTGTAAAACTCCTCTTGCGATATATATTCATCCGAAAAATATTTGCCGCATCTTGCGTAGAAAAAAGTTTTTATATCAACCCACAAATATGTAACTTTTTCATTCGTAGAGTTTTGTACATGAGAATTTAATAATTTTATATTATAGATATTAGGGAGCAACGCTATCAGATGAGATTTGATTGGAAGCAATGCTTAGTTAATCATAATATAACTCAGGGTGGTTCTGATATGTTTCTTTCTGATGGATCTTAGTGACATCAAGGCAACTGCTTTCGAAATATTTGGCTGAATCATATCTAAAGAGATTTATTTAATTCTATGAATAATTCGTGAAGTACAAAATCTCTCGAATCTCAAAAATCACTACCTGAAATAGAAAAGTGAAATGGGCGTCACAAATAATTGCCTATGCTGTTCTTCAAGCATTTACATTGGTACGTTATTCAAATCAATATAATCATAACATTATCAATGCAGATACACAGTGTTACGTAAGTTTATCTATCGGAGATTAATGTTATACAGGAAACGATCGGATGAAAAATTAGCAGAAGATAACGTGTTCGATAAAATCCGTACAAAATCACGTTACTGAGAATGTGTGTGAAACTAGAAAATTAGCACCGACACTTCTGGTGTTACAGGTATGGCTTCAGGAAATTACGTCATTAGTTTTCCAGGTCACTGGTGTGTCTTTTCAAATAATTGGTAATTATAGGTAATCATTTTAATAGTTATAGGTACTAATTTTTGTAAGAAAATTGACCCACCAGTTGGCTGTACTCCAATCTTTTGTTCGGAATTCAGCTGATTAACACCTATGGACATAGTCGATATCTTAGTGCGTGCACAAAAACTATTTTAGTGGTTTGGCGAATGCGCCAGGGTTTTCTGAAGTTTTATTTGATCATTGTCTCAAAGAAAGAAAACGATATTATTCACATCCAATAGATTCACAACTTATGAATAAAACTGAGACATCTTTCGAGAATGCAGTAACATATTTTTCTTCATTTTTGAAGGTGGACTTTATATCTCGGTGAAAATAATGAACACAAAAATGTTAACCTATGCTGGAAAACGATGTTTTAGGTCTTACACTACATCTATGTGGTTTTTGGACAGCCACTCGATGTAAAGATGACACTTTCTCAACTTCATTAAAATTTGCATCCCAAATAACAGAACCTTCTATCATAATTTGGGCGGAATTTGATGAAATGATTCCATAGTCCCAAGAATCACCTTCGAGAATCAGATATTTGATTTTTTCTAGACGTTCTATGAGTTCAAAATATCAAATTTGTTCGTGAAATATGCTGTGGTATAGGGTCGAAAATTCAATTAGTGTTGATGTTGCATCCACTGGACACTCACATTCAACAAGCAACATGGATTTATATCAAAAACGTCAACACAGACAAGCCATTATATTTTTTTCAGTGTGGCAATGTGGTAGACCTTTTGAGGCAAAGATAAGATTCCCAAAAGTTTGAAATAGTATATTAGATTACTAGGGCGGAAAGTGACATTTTCGCACAAGAAATGTACTCTATTTTTCCTACGACCTATTTTATTGAACAATATGAAAATAACAGATCGTGTATATGTAATATATTTATGCTACAATATGAATTCACCTCAACACCAACTCGTCAGCTGACACTCACTAGAGGGGTACTTGCAGTTGACTATTGATAAATATAGATTTACAACGGCGTCGGCTAGAATCGTTGCTTCAATGTAATAATTTTTGTAATAAATACTTATAATTCACAATATAACTGTTGAATGAACACTATTGTTGTGAACTGTGAATACCCAATTAGTGTATTGAATTGCCTGACTAATCAAGTTTTTCTTTGTGTTAGACTACGTTTGAATATTGTTTCTATAAAAAGTGAATATGAATTTGAAATAATGTTTTTAGTGAAATGAAGAAATAACGATAATTAACGTTCATTTAAAAATGTGACAATAAGTAAGTACTTATAATACTATACTTTTCTTTTCTTTATTTTTTATGAATAATTAGTAACCTATCAGTCCAGTTTTTATATAAATAATAACAATAGGGAGGAGCAATTAATAATTGCACCTGTGAATCTTACAGGATTCACGGGTTTGACGGCTTATCGACAGCCGTGCAGAAAGCAACTTTCCGCACGAGTGAGAATAAAGATCACTTTCCATGAGAGTAGAGAGTGCGATATGTGTCACTTTTCTATGTGGTCGTAGGAAGAAATGTTTTATGATAGCTTGTATCAGGATCCTGAGATGAAATTCGATTTAATGATTATTCATTGTTAAAATTATTATTCTTGGTAAAAACTTGGTGCTTTATTTATTCGAAGAAATTGTATCGCATTTAATTTGAAAATATGGCATGGTAAATAGAGAGACGTGAATACTGCTTCCAGTATTCAAATATCAGGTACACAATTCGATTCAATTTCAAGAGGATGTTCAAATATTTCCGAAACTCTTAAAAAAAATCGAAGAGACCAGAGGTTTTTGATATAAAATGAACGCAGCCGGTTGGAAAGACTCATTGAGGAATAAAATTGTATATCACATAACAAGGCGAAAAGTGAATAATTTCTTTCGAGAAAAATAAACGGCCTACCGAGGACTTTTTCGAGAGATAAATGTTATGAGATTCATTTCAATACATTTTGCATTTTTCGAAGGCATTGCACTTAGACGAATTTCATGATTTTAGTACAAATGTCAATATTGTCTTTCTTTGTACTTATA
The DNA here is from genome assembly GCA_032362365.1 of Zygogramma bicolorata. Lineage (NCBI taxonomy): Eukaryota > Metazoa > Arthropoda > Insecta > Coleoptera > Chrysomelidae > Zygogramma > Zygogramma bicolorata. Next base: position 239,008 of record JAVJAQ010005487.1, read on the forward strand.
ATATGTACACGAAATGCTTGGGATATTTTTCCGTTTTAGCTTCGTTTTAATGAATCCGTTCGAAATACCAGTCATATCTCATGAATCTCATTTATCTATCACGAGTATTGTTGCAAACAGTGGCGGATCCACGAGGGGGGGTTTCGGGTCCGGACCCCCCCCCATTGGGAAAATGAGAGGTTTTTTCAATTTTTATCGGCTCCCAATTTCCAAATTTTGTTAGGGAACGAAAAAATATCACATGTGCAAGACAAAAAAATAAAATAGAATAATTTTTTTTGCTTCAAAATTAAAGAACTTCAATAATTATTATTACGTTCCATTGAAAACTAAAGAGCAGGCTACATTTGAATATTATTTAATTTTCATTTTTCAACAACCAATTTCATCAATTTATTCAATTCAATAATCCTCCAAATCCTAAAAACTACTACCTATTGTGTATGCCTGTAACGATTTGAATATACTATGTATGAGTAGAATATGCTGTTGATTAAATCAACTCGATTCGATTTGAAAAAAGTAAAGTTTCGAACCTACTTTACCTCCTGGCTACACCTTCAAATTTTGCTCATGTCAATCTCTTTCACCGTTTTTTTGGATCTTGACTAGTTGTTGCTATACCGTAGCTCATAATTTTCTGTTATATATATATATGTATATATATATATATATATATATATATATATATTCTGAGTTATAAACCCCCCCTTGACCTGAACCTGGATCCGCCACTGGTTGCAAATAAGCATTTTTAAATTACCTATGAATGATGAGCGACAGACGCAGTTCTTGCGAAAATGGGGTTCTGAGGAAGAAAGTGAAAACCTAAAAATATGAGTTCAGTATAATTTGTAGGTTATCACTGATATAGTGTGTGGTGATGGCAATAACGTGTTGTGGTTACATTGATTTTTTTTTATATATGCAGATTCACACGAAAGGAAAGCCCTGTAATGTTCAAAAAACACTGTGTGAATTAAAGGAAAGGAAATACGAATTAACATTTACTTTGAATTTCTGAAGTTTGTAAGCCACAGGAAAAACTTCTTTTGGCAAGGAGTTCCAAAGCTCAGCTGTTCTATTGAAAAAAGATCCCTGTGCAAGAGAGGTTCGACAGGTTTCCAAATTCACAACAAAGGGCCACCCCTTTGTACTCGTCGAGTCATCCGTGTAGATTTTGTAGAAATACACTGGTGTGGCTTAGGTAAAGAAACTTCGTAAAATCTGATGACGATTCCATTGAAAAGGAAGAGATCGGAAAGTTCCAAAAGAAGTTGAAAGAGTCCGACCTGAAAATGAGTAGAAACAGACAGAATAAATGAATATTTGTAATTTGTGTTTCGAGTAGGCATTGCAAATACGCGAATGTCAACATTATCATTCTTTGTAAATGTCATTTGCCTGCATAGAAGTTGGAATGTTTCACAATTCAACTTTTTTACTTTTCAAGATATGCGTTCGGTCAATATCTTATAAATTTTTGTATTGTTTCACGAGCATTGTTGTAGATAGCAATATTCAGAATACGTGCTGACGATTTCCACAAGCCGAAATAATGAAAATTCATCGATGAAGTTTAATGCGTGCAGCTACGTGATGCCTGTTTTCACCTCTCCACGTTCTCTATTTCTCCCTCACTCTTCCTATATCTATTGCTCTCTCACTCCGTCCCCACTCTGGTTTCTGTTGCCATGATGCCATGACAGTTGATCCAAAGACTCGTTGATGGCATGATTTTGTTTACAACGAATATCCAACGTTTTAAAATTTCAAGAATTCAATTGCTTATAATTATTCTCTTATAAATGAAAGTATTCTACTAAAAAAAAACAATCACTTTTTTTATTTGCATGCTTCTTCCCAAGATTTTCAATAAATTATCTTAATCTGAAGCGCTTGTGTATTTCGAAATGACGATTTTTTTTCGCATTCTAATAACGGCTGCGAGTCTGCGTCACATCAAAACCGTCAGATTATTATATGAGAGCTTTTTTTTAGGTTCACTTAACATCCCCCCAGAAAATCTGACGCGCTCGAGATTTTTTTTTTCATTTTCAACCCTTACGTACGACCACCGCCATCATGGAAACAATTATATTAACATACGAGCATTTTTAAAAATATGTAGGTCGTAGGTGATATCAATAACTGACGCGCTCGAGTATGTCCATGCAACAGTTTTTTTTTACATTGGTGGGCTCCCCCCACCGATGGAATGTTATACATTATATAATTTTTTTTTCTTTTTATCATCTAAGCTTCGCAACCCAATAGGTATCTATGACGCTGGATTGAATCCCCATTTAGCATCGTGGAATCCTGAACTAAAGGAAATGGTTAATAAAACGGTAACGTGGCACTATTGGAAACAAGTATGTTAGTTATTGAAGAGGCTTGAGGTTTTGAATGGAATGAGAATATGTAATAACTGTAATATCGTGTTGGGGATAGATCGCAAGGTACAACGTTGATGTGTAGAAGTTAGCGGGTATGTCAGCACTTCATGAATTCCGCTGGGCAGAACGACGTTTCGTATAAACGAACAATACGGGTCGGAAAAGTTATTTCCTACTTCGTCTCCTTCTGAATGGACACCTGGCCACTTTCCAACGTGAAAGTAGAATGGAAATGGCACATTTTTTATTGATCGTGAATAGAAGATTCTGCGAAACCGTCAGCTTGCTGATCATGCCCATTGAGAAATGGAAATATGCATGTTGTTATCGAAAACAATGAACAAAACCATTCTAGACGACATCCGCACCGCATGCAACAGCATAAAAAACGCTCGGCCGACGTGAAAAAGTGCAAGGCAGCGTATGGGGTGTCAAATTGTTTGATTCATTCGCCGTGAATGACTGCTGAATGAAAACAAACGAGAAAGGTCGGTCGTTCACTACGACACCGCATGAATGGATAATGTGCAGACGGCTGGAGTCATTCAATTTCAGTGTACGTTCGCATTGGTGCATGTTCATGGCGATTATTCAGATGGAATTTCACACAATCGAGAAGAAAGGTACGAGAGGGAGGCGGCACATTCAGAAATTTTATACCCGAATCAAGATGTATATATTCCTGCTGAAATGACTAATATATCAGAACAATGTTAATATTTTCGTCAAAAACGCTAGACCAACAGCTCACTTGATGGTGACATCGAGGGAAATTCGAGTTCTTGAAATTTCTTTACAGATGGCGTTAAGCGGCAACTCTAGACACATGACATTATGAAATATGACGAAATTTCTATTAGCGAATTCTCTAGAAGAACTCGTGCAGAGTCAGTGTATCACTTCCTTTTTTTCAAAACTCTACATAATGAAGGATAAAGAGTTCTGTCAAAAATTGCACGAGTTCTTACCTTACCATTTTGGTATATATATTACAGATAAATGCATTTGCTTCATATTCTCGATAAATGTTATGAGAAATAAGTATAAAAATTCATAGAAATTCTTACTATTCGGTGCTGAAAATTTTCAGATAATTTGATGAGATTCTTCGTAATATCGGTATCGACGCGACGTGAGAGGAGTAGAGTTGGACTGCATGGAAAAAAAGGTGCGTCAATATAGTTTCTTGAACATTGTAGTGTTCAATTCGAAATGAGTTGGATCCTCCACAGTCCAGATCAACCTGAGTAATTTCAATTCATCAGGAAGAGTGCTGTAGTGCAGGCTATTATGGCACTGTACAAGAAGAAGAAGAAGAAGAAGAGACTGAGCTAGATGAAATTTGTTTTTATCAGCGTCAGTACATGTGTATTGAATGTTTCGTAACCATCGAAATTCGATATAGATGATTGATTATTTCGTCCATAAATAATACAACAGCGTTTGATATCCATTATGAAACACTATTCAAAACAACACTTGAATCAATTACTTAACAAACGGAAAGTAACAAAAGCAACGGCAGATAAACGATAAATAACTAAGAAAATTACGGTAGAGAACTGAACTAGAAACGACAAATCGCTAGTTGAGAGGAACAGTAAAATTATGGAAAACTTCGAGCAAAATTCCAATCAACCTGAATGCAAATGTCAAAATATGACAAAATGATTCTTGCACCATCTACTGGCAATCACACTAAATTCCGTGGATACAATTGATCGTGTCTAAAGTTTTTGACGATACAGAATCGAATCGGAGATCGCACCAGGAATATACGCATCTTGACCCGAATCATAGTTTATAGAGAACAAGATGCATTTGAATTCTGGTGAAATCACTTGGATACCTTTGAAATGTTAATGTTTTCGTCAAAAAGACTAGACCAACAGCACAGTTGATTATAGATATCGACAACAGTTACCATTCCTGAAATATGTTAACAGATGGCGCCAAGAAAAGTAAACCCTAAATGGAATAATATGCAGTTGCCTGTAAGAATTTCACATATAAGGGTTTACTAAACCGCGATATGTGTTTCGCTATACAATAGCTTCCTAAGGCAAGAACATTAAACTAACTCTAACACTATTACAATCCAAATTTATACAATGAGTTATATCCGACGGTAAATATACTTATGGTCCGATCTCTTCAACTCGGTCTGATCATTCATTAGGTACACTTATTTATTTCTAAACTCTTCAAGAGATTGACTTTCAAACTCTTTTCCTGGAAATAAAGGAGTTCATATTTGGGGTTGAACTAATGTCTCTCTATAATGAGATGAGATGCATACGTAGAATTTGTTTTACTATTCTGTAAACTATTTCTATGTTCTTTAATTCGTATATCAAAGGTTCTTTCCGTTTTATTATTACACCATCTACCGAATGGTCTGTAAACCTCCACAATCTGATGAATTTTGTCTATAGTTTTTGACGAAACAATATCGAATCAGTGATCTCACCAGTGATTTACCTCGGTAAAGAAATCTGGTGGTTAGTCAACCATGTGGAATGTTCATTCAAAGGAATGTGATTTTCACAATCACTTATACGAGATGCCAAAAGGTTGCAAATATTTGAAAAACAATAGTGGAATCATCTGGTAATAACGTAGATCGGTAATACTTTGGTTGCACTGAGCATTTCAGTTAAGAAAATGTGTAACATACTTAATTCTGTCTCCTCAACAAAATACCCCTATGAAATTTCCGGCAGTTACGTCTATTTTCAGAAATAAAGGTACATTCTGTGGTGAAATTTCAATATTTTTCACATCAAATTTCCGTTTGTTACAAAAAATGTGATCTTCTTTTGATCATCAATCACTTGTTTGCAACATTTTTAAGCAGAAAAAATATTTTTGTTTCAAAAGAATCTTTCTCAGTCGTCGAGACTAACGAGGGCGGCAACATTGCAAATAAATCAGTATTGAACTTAGATATTCCAACGACTTGTTGACGTTTTGAAGTTTTTTTGAAAGTAAATGAGACATGTTCTAAAAATTTTCTTGAGATTGTCCGTTTCGGTTAACCAGCTGAAGAACGTCAACCCTAAGAGTTCAAAACTTGTGCGAGTAATGGATCAACGAGGCCTTACCTTTCAACGTGCGATTACCCATCACGGCGGCCCGGCGGGAAATCGAATCCCGTTCTTCCAACAAATTATAATCCTCAAAAAATTCACGCACTTCGAGCTATTGAAGTACATCGCAGTAGAACCCAGAATTTGTTCTGTTGCGAAATGAGACATTGCCACAAATTCAAAGATGAAATGGTCGCAACTATCCATGATATTCTTGTTTCATTGGTTTCTATTTGAATATTTGAAAAACACATCCTTGGGCAGAATTGAAATGAACTGCGTGACATACCCGTTTCTCAGAAATTCCGATCTGCCTCCTTGATGAATTTTTGTGTCAATGAAAAATTCAGGACAGAAACAATGATTCCAATTTCGTTTAATATTCATGACTGATGTTACAGATAGCATCGGGGGACATTAATATTTTAGTGAATGCAGGAATGTGACATCAAAGAACTCGCCCATCAATAAATACTTGTTTATGTCCAATTAATACCGGAAAATGTTGAGCAATACTGGAAGTTAATAAATTAGGCTAGAATCAAGACACGAGGTTGAGAGATTATAATATGGACTTTGTGGGAGAGAGTGCCGAAGGTTTCGGAAAAGACAAATGTCAACAGAAATTGTATGGAACTGATTATTGGAAAAAAGTCAAATCACACATCATAAACTTTTTCAAATCTCATGTTACTTATTACGGCTTTCATCAGATTATTTAGCTCATCACTAAATGGAGTTCAATACAATGTTCTTCATTAACTGATAGAAAGTCTTGGATTATTTTGAGTGTTTCTACATGAATACTCATCAAAAGGTAAAGATACCTATGGGACAATAATTTTCTTGTCTAGCATTATGCCATTGACGTAATATAACATGGACTGGGTGTCGCTTAACCCTCAAACACAAGTTCTTGCGGCCCGAACCAACTAAGGGCATCTGCGTCATAGTCGTCATCGTCATAATGTGTTACGTCATCAGTAATATGTGTTGCATATTTAGATTCCGTAGTTAATCAGTTCTTTTCTGGTATCCTATTGATTCTTAAATACTCACTAGATTATTGAAAAATATTCAAGAATGGGACCAAATTTTCACTGCAAAAAATGTCCAATGAAACTCCACAAACGCATAAACACTGAAAAGATAATCGAAAAGGTCTTAAATAACCATAGAGATAAACCAATACACTATTGAACTCTTCGAATAGCTTCAAAAAATCGCAAAAACAAATCAACAGATCAACAATTCCCTAACTGCAAAACGGATTTTTGGCTATGCAGATATGCAACAAGTGATACATTGTGACGTCACTCGTAAGTGGTGACGCAGTTGCCCTTAGTTTAATATGTTCATGCCGTTTTAGGCGTGGGGATCAATCCTCTCACTCTAATGCCCAGTCCATGTTATATTAGGTCAATGCATTATGCTCGGAGAGATATTGATTTTCATTAAAAGACATCAACAAAGAGGAGTAGGCAATAAAATTCATATTGAAATTTGAAGAAATTCTCGCTGTAGATGTGAAAAGAAAATGGACGCATCTTTTGAAACGAATATTTGAAAATGTATAGCTGTTGCGAATAGCTATAAAAAACAAATGATCAACTGAGGAATCTACACTTGGACGATTTGCCTGATTAAGAAACATTTTTGTGTAATTTCGGGATTCTGTTCAATATCGTTGCAATAAACAGGGAGTTATCGTTTACCTAAAATAATAAACTAAGGGCCGGTCTTTTCACTTACAGATAAAGTCCTTGATAACTATATCTTTGAGATATTCTTCTTCTACCGTCTTTTCACCTTCAAGTAGACATATCTGATAGATAAATACAGGGTATTTGTAGGATAACTTGTCTGGCACTTTGGGTTGTGGATAAAGCGGTATTTGTGAGATAAATGCCACAAAACAATACTGTTTTGAACATAATTTTGTGTTTTATGCATGAATGAGTGTGCAGGCAGATTATGCAATGCATAATTTTTGACAAAGCTGTCCCTCAAGCTGTTAGAGTGCTGAGATTAAAATTGAATCAGAGATTTTGTGAATTTTGTAATGATGGACGTAGTTGAAGATATAGATTTGCTGTTAGACGACGATTTAAATGAAATAAGCAATATTGCAATGCGGGAATATACCATCAGACCCCGAACAGACCATTTCAACTATTGAGATAATCAAACATTTAAAACGTTTTCGACTCTCCGAACCAACCGTCACTATATTATTAGAAGAAATTAATGAAGGAATCCGGAATCCCACAGAAAGTTAAATAAGACAAAATACTTTCTTTATTTGGATCTTTTTACTGAGGTTTCATGTGAGAGAGCTCTTACCTTTGCTCACCCATGAATAAATTATTATCGACATTAAGATATTTAGCACTGGAAGTTTTTATATAACAGTAGAAGATTCTGGAGGCATTCACAAATCATCTGCTGGAAGAATCATCAATACAGTTATCACTGCTATTTGTCGCCTCAGAGAACGATACATCAGATTTTCAAATATATTTTCTGCCAAGTAGCATCTTTCAATTTCCACATGTTGGAATCTGTTTATGTGTTTGATATTCAAACACAATTTTACTAACAAGAGGGTCTCGCGTTGTGTGAGATTTGGAGCCCTGTCCACTTTTTTCTTAAAGCTTTCTTTTCCCATATTCAAAATCAAGAAAAAACCAACTCGTACCGGCGAGAATACGAAATATTTGAATATTTTCTGTCCACTGTTAACACTAGCACAAACAAATATGTTGTTCTTTGTTGTAAGGCCAGACACTTATAAGGGTACAGTATACAGTTTTGACAGCAACATGAAGTTAGGTACAATTCCAAGTCCTAGATAGGTACCTGAAGGATAGAATACCAAGAAAAGACGAAAGAAAGTTGTCCGTTGGATAATTCTTTCTGAGATATTTATCCGATAGATAGGTACCAGAGACTTTATCGGAAGATGAAAAGACCGGCCCTAAGAGTGAATTTCACAAATACGTAAGTTATGTCAGAGTGATTTCTATTACAAATCATTCTGAACGACATCTTTTTGATTTTTTGATATGAAGATACTTTGTCTCAAACGAATTGAATTTTTTTTGTCATATTTCGATTGTACAACTAATAGGAAAACATCCACCTGTTATATAGTAAAATTTGGTTTTGAAATGTGATATTTTCTTCATTAGCTACATAATAGTTTACTTTCCCTGCAAATTCCGAGATCATTTCAAACTAAAACATACGAAACATTTTTTAATACAAGGGAGACAGGAAAAGTGATAGCATACCCCTTAGCTCAGGAAACTTCCACTGAGAAAATGCAAAATAATGAGAATGATGAAAACGTGAAATGAATTATGGAAAATTGACTTCAGAAGTCATCAAAATTACCTGGGGCATATCCATCTTGGCCTCTGGAGCTAATAACATGACCGAGATGACATTATCATGTATAGCATATCTCCCTTACCACGGGAAAAAAGATGCCCAAAATGTGTGTTTTTCTTATAATCCATGGGAATATCATTCATATTTCAAGATCACTCAATAATGAAGAAACCTCATATTTTTTGTCGCCATTGTATCGTAGAAAAGTATTGCAACTTCAGTATTACTACTTTTCTTCGTATTTGAAGACCGTCGTTCTCTGGAAGTTCTTCCTGACATTTCGCCAGCGCGAGTGGCTAGCTTCTTCAGGGCTCACTCATCTTCACTATTATTCCGATTACTGGAAATTTCGATTTCGTGAGGGGTATTTACATTGATGCAGGTAGTCTGGCGTGATTTTATTAGTTATTCTTGATTTTCTCAGAATGGGATTCCAAAGTCTGTTGAGACTCAACGCTTCTTCTTTTCTGTTAAAGTTGCTGTGTGTTTGTGGATCTTTATCGCCTCCCGTACCAATGGTAACCCTGGTTGGAGGCAATCAGTTTTGTATTTTCAAACAGAAACCTTTGGTTACCCTCACTGAGTGCGTGTTCCGCAACAGCCGACTTGTCATTTTGCCCTAGCCTGCAGTTTTTTTCATGCTCTTTGAGCCTTGTTCTCATGGATCTTTTGGTGGTACCGATGTATACCTTCCCACAGGTACACAGTGTGCAATGAACTCCTGCTGCTGACAGTGGGTTTCTTTTGTCTTTAGCCGACCTGACGCTTTGTTGGATCTTCTTGATCGGTTTGAAACCTTTTGTATGCTATTTCCCCAAGAGTTGCCGAATTATGTCAATGACCCTCGGGATATATGGCAGATATGCATTTGCAACTATCTGAGAGTCCATCCTGTTTTGAACCGTGAAACAAAATAAATGTGCCTTACGAAATCGAAATCTCTAGTCATCGGAATGATAGTCAAGATGAGTCAGCTGAAGAAGCTAGCCACTCGCGCTAGCGAAACGTCAGGAAGAAAATCCAAAGAACGACGGCCTTAAAACCCGAAGAAAAGTAGTAATACTGAAAACATTGGCCGCGAAAGTCTTAAAAATTCTGTCAGTATTGCAACTATCCCTATTTACCCTATATCATTCCCTTTCACCTTCAATGTGGCTATATCAAGAGGCAAATCCATCAACTATGCCAGTTTCGATAGATGAACCTTCTCCCTGGTTTGTTCAATATTTTCTGAAAGTCATGGAACACAATTTATCTTCCACAGCAGAAAATGAAGAAAAAAATGGCCCTTCAGGCTATTAAATCACAATCATCACATTCTCGCATCTTTACTTACTCTCCGTTGGTTTTCGCACCATATCTTTTCCGTCAATGTTCCCACCACAAATTCTTCGCTTGGTGAGTAGCACCGTATAATAAACGTCCCGTATGCATAGATAATGTGGTAATTCTATTAATTTCAATATGCAGCAAATGTAAATAATAGTCTAGCTTGTCCTAGAACTGCATTGGCAGTATTTTATGTCACGCCTATTTTCATGTACACTTCGCTTTCATACCTATTATTAATAACGTCTCGAACCGCCTTTCTCTCGTTGGTTACTTTCGCGCACGCGCAATATTTATTTATAACGATAATGGATTTGTGAATTATTGTGCAAGTTGTTTGTCGCCACGAATTAGCGATTTATAATATGGATATTGCAATGAATTAGCCTGGCGATTATCTATGTTCCATGCATAATTATTGATTGTTTCAGGTATCCCGCTGCAAAATACAGGGTGATTACTCAAAACAAGTTACCAAGTAGGAAATAGAAAATGGTTGAACAGATAAGTTTCGAAAAGAGTATGCAGAGTGTTTCTAGAAAAATGCTTATTTTTGTGATGAAAGTGAAAATTTGAGAAACATTCTTTGGTTTTTCCTCCTCTAGATCGAAATGATGATATGAGATTCAAAAATTTACATTAAAATTTTGGAGAACACTTTTTGGCGATATGTTTAGATCATTCATAGAGAGGTAACTCATGGACAGAAACAAGATGAAAGAAAATAATCTATAAAAAAACTACTACCCTGTCTGTGAGACGCAGCAGGCTCTGAATCACATATAAGTTAATTTCTCTTAATTTCTATTATCAACTTGAATCAAAATTAAATAAAATACATAAGATATTTTTACATAACACAAAAGAAAAACAGCCGTTATCATTAAAAAATTACTTCCTAGGGTAAATAAGTTCACTCCTCGAATCCAGGAGAGCTTGTTTCTGCTTAGAAAAAACCATCTCGTTAGCTCTTTATTGTGTTCGAATGGATTTAAAATAAAAAAATCAATCTGTGTTTCTCGAAATACATTAAAAGAATGAAAATGGTCGAAAGCAAAAACACAATTAGTGAAAATTACAATGTTGATATGATATTTATGTGGATGGAAATTGGTATTGAAAGTAGGTCAAGAAATCAAATGAATAATAAATTATATCAAAATGAAAATCGTTAATAGCAGTAGTTTCCAAAAATTTATACGATCACAATTACAATCATCTGCAGATAAGAATGGCTTTAGGATTCGAATTGTCAATATCACAATTAGTGAACACAAGAAAATGTCACCACCTGTGAAATTGGTTGAGAATGGTAATTATCACAATTCAAATTGAAAATCATGTAACAAATCCATTGTCAAATTTATTGTCATTGTCAAGATCGGCTAGGAAGTTGTATCGAAGTAACAGATTCTTTACATTATATCTGAAGAAGGTCAAGGTATTAATTTTTTTCAATGGACATCGGAAGTTTGTTATATACATTGAAACAAATTATTACTCATGAAATTGTATAATGAAATTATAACTTTCTCTCATAGTATATCCCAAAGGGAACCAAGTATCTTTCCTGGTCTGGAACTTGTCAAATACACATAATAGATAAAGAAATCGAAAATACAGAATGATATGACAGCTAAGATCCCCAACTCCAACAATAATCTCTACATGATTCAACATACTTTCCAAAACTCACCGTTCTAATATCTTACTGTGAGTAATCCGTAGTCATTTATTCTACTGTAATAACCATAACACTAAGTGATGATAATTGACTATAAAAGGAATATATGCATAGTAATGATTCATTAAATGCCCAGAGTGACAAAATTACAAAGATTCTAAATAAAAAAGTGACTAGAAAGTTAGTTCATTTGCAAAAATTTGGCACATCTTCACTTTTTGAATTGACTATACTTGTCAGCCTTCATAGGAATTCTGCAATACATATATTCGAGAGGAAATTCAATGGTATTCGTTCTTGTACTATTTAGCATCAGACCGTTTATAGAGCAATATCCTTGAATAACAGCATCTACTGACAAACCTGCACACTCAGTTGAAGTGAGTCTAAAGAAAGTATCATCGGCAAATATCGGCTATAATATGAGTTCATATAGAATTTTATTAGCGAACAAATTGAATAATGATGGTTCCAGAACACTGCCCTAAAAAAACCCTGTCATAATATCATAGACTTTAAAATGAATGTATCCAGATTTTTTTTTTCCTCCTACAAACGGTTAACCTCAAAGACTAAAACTTTTGCGAATTGAAGGTGAACTTAAGCCTAAGCGGGCATATCATTGCACATTATATTTTAGACAATCATGATTGATGAGGAATTATTCCCAGCATATTGACTCTTGTCATCACACCACACTTCAAAGTGATAGTTGATCCAATTCCTCATAGGTCCAGTATATAATGGACCTCAATAAGTTGTAAGACAAATGGATATGATTGCCTCTACGATGATGTGCAGAACAGCAACTACGCCTATATATGTAACGTTCTCAGATAAAGCCAGTGTAATCGATAATTGATGTATAGATTTTATGAAGTGGAATTATAAACTTTCTAATTAAACCCAGCAAAAATAGAAGATTAACTATCACTCTGGTGAAGTTTAATAGGTCAATAAAATTGCAATTGAATGTGATTATAAAAATCTTCAAACATGGATTTATTATGATTAGTTGGACAAATATACATCATTATTTCATTCATTTCTCCATAAGAAAAAACAGAAGAGAAGTTTCCGTAGTATAATGATTTCATGTTATATTTTGTCCCATACTTATCTTGCTGAAAAAATATACATGCAATTTCAAGTTATGAAAGAATTCAATTTTCACCGAACCCCTCATCTATTTTTTGTTGGCATCAACTGCTTGTCCATGGCATAGCTTGATTGGTAAATTTACTCACTTTTCATCCTGTTTTCCTTTGTAGAACTGTCATATCGATCCGTATATAGTATATAGTTTTATAATGTCTCAATATTCTTGTACCAACTATTAAATCATATTCTCTCGAATATCCCAGTAACCTTAGTTTTAAATGAATGCAATACATGCTAGGACAAAAAATATTAGCCGGCCTTACATCTTACTTTTTCTTGTTGTCATAGCTTCTTGAAAATTATAATAATGGCGTGTTACCCGCTGTCTTCGAAATAACCTGCTGTTATCTTTCAATTCCAATGAATATATTCAAATATAATATTAATGTGTCACCATGGGGTGCTCATGTTAGCCAAATTAATTCCTTGGCTACACTACTAAAAGAAGTTTGGTGAACTGAAATGTTAGTTAGGAAGCTTATTTTTGGATACTCTTATATCGTTCTCATTGAGAAAATTACATACAATATACAGTCAATGTTCTTCTGTGGATCTTCCATCCTCTATATAATCGAATCCCGTTGCCTTCGAAATCGAAATTATGCCCAACTAGCAATTTTATATTTTATAATAGTTGCGAAAATGTTTCGGAGAAACAAATTATAAAACTGTATTCCTCTCAGAAATCTTTTCAATATGTTTATAAAACAGCTATAAGTAGTAAATTGGCACCGTTTTATATAACATTATAGTCTTTATTAATTATACTTCGGTTGGTCCCATCCGAATAGATCACCTTGTAGTAGTACCTCTATGACTGAAATGCGCAAGTTGAAAGGAAGAATTGTTAGGAAGGCCCCACTGGCTAGCCACAATATTAAACACTGCACTTCACACTTAACACAATATTTATTGATCCACTCCAGAACAATGTCAGTTTAAGACTGACTCACCTAAAATATCCTCAACCTAAAGAAAGATGTGTATCATCCTTATATAATAACAGATAGTGTACAGGGCTGTACTGAGCACTGATTCTAATGTAAAGTCCCTAACATTCGGCCATCCTGTTACTCCATTTGACCTCAAATGGATGCAAACACCCATCAGGATAATCTGAAACAGAACATTTCGATGAACACCTACGTGTACGATATTTTGTATATGTGTGAATGTGCCATAACTCAGTTTGATCCATAAGTTATTTGTGTCCGTTGGTTTAATCCCCAACTTCAACTAGGTTAGGTTAGGTTAGCACGGTGGTCCGGGATGGAACCCACATAGGCCAAAGGCCCGTTGTGATGTCGTTAGGGGTGGTTACCACCCCCTCCACTACCGTGGGAACCAGTAGCTGCTGTTGATGAACAGCATAAGGCATTTGATACCAATCGACTGGAGATCGGATAGGTTTTCAAAGTAGGGCTGACCCAGAGCAGAAAATCCTTTCCTGGATAGGGCAGGGCAGTGACAGAGGAAGTGGACCATCGTCTCTTCCTCCTCCTTGTCTTGACAGCTTCTACAGAAGTCATTCCGTTGTAGGATTCCCATACGTGCGACATGGCATCCTCCAAGCCAGTGTCCAGTGATGGCCGCAATCGCGTTTCCAATGGAGTTCCTTAGGCCATGGTGAGATTGCATTGAGTCTGAGAGCAACGCTAGCCGCGCCCTCTTTCCCATATAGGTCTAATGGAGTCAGATGTAGGATCATTTCCAGGGCTTTAGTAGGAGTTGTCCTAAGACACCCCGTCGTGAGAGTGGCAGCTAATCGCTGTACCATTTCCCACCCTTTTTCGGTTGACCTCTTTACATAAGGCTGGCCGCCATACTAGTGATCCATACATGAGTGTGGGTCTTACGACCGCCGTATATAACCAGTGGACAATGTTGGGTCTCAACCCCCATTGTTTGCCAATGGTTCTTTAACAGGTATATAGCGCAACTGTCGCCTTTTTCACCCTTTCCTTTATATTTCCTCTCCATAACAGCTTTCGGTCAAGGACAAGTCCTAGGTACCTAGCTAACTTCAACTAACAATCATGAATTTAGTTTAATCCCTAAATTATGAATGGATTTTTTTTTCATAACTTAGTTTGATCCCTAAGTTATTCTTTTCGGTTGGTTTAATCCCCAACTTTCACTCCTGATCATAAATTTAGTTGAATACCTAAATTATGATGGGTTACTTTTCATAACTTAGTTTAATCCCTAAGTTATTCTTTTCGGTTGGTTTAATCCCCAACTTTCACTCCTAATCATAAATTTAGTTTAATCCCTAAATTATGATGGATTACTTTTCATAACTTAGTTTAATCCCTAAGTTATTCTTTTCGGTTGGTTTAATCCCCAACTTTCACTCCCAATCGTAAATTCAGTTTAATCCCTGAATTATGACTGGATTTCCACTTACTAATTGTCGTCTCTCACTGTGAACGGTTTGAGATGTTCCACACCAATAACTTCCTCATAGAGGTTTGTGTTCTGGCAACTTTTCCGACCCTAATTCTTCTCGTACCTTATATCTATCATTTCCTAAATTTTCCTCCATTTCGAAAGGTCTTTTGTATTTTTCGACTAATTTCTCACTGTTTCCATCAGTTTTGAAACTAGTTACTTTTACGAGCACCAAATCGCCTATTTTATAAATCGGAGCTACTTTTCGTCTCAAATTGAAAGCTTTATTCTGCCTTTCTCGATTTTCCTCCAATCTTTTTGCAACATCCTGCCTCAGTTTGGCTACGTCAATCGTTGGGGGCTCGCGGACATGAGCCACATATCGGTCACTCCCCAAGTTCAACCGAAATCCGATTAAAACTTCACCCGGAGCAGCTTGTACTACTGTCCTATCAAATGTACTATCGATTGCCAACTGAATTTTGGACACATCTTTGTTCCAATCTTCTTCCTTCAGACCTGAACCTACTGTTGCGGCAGCGTCCACAATAGTCCTGCTGTATCGTTCCACCTGACCATTTGCGCGAGACACCGCTCTAGAACCCTGATAATGGCGAATACCTTGTTCTTCGCATTTTTTTAATTTGTTGGATGAAAACGCTTCGCCTGCGTCCGATATCATACGCAGTGGCACTCCAAAAATAGCCACCAATTTACGCAATTCATTCAGAACCGATGAAGTCTTGGTATTGGGAAGGGCACTCACAATTATTGTGAATCTTGTGAACGAGTCAACCATAAGAAATATGTATTTGTTGCCGTTTCTTCTCTCAATAAATAGACCAACATGATCAACATGAATAGTATGAAAAGGACGAGGGCATTTACGAATGGAAAATAAAAATCCCGGCTTTTTCCCTGCGGGCACTTTATGATATTGGCAATGTAGGCATGATTTAATATACCTTTTTACAAAATGCCGCATCCGAGGAAACCAATATCGTTCTTGCACTCTATGAAGAGTTTTTTCTACCGAGAAATGTCCCAAATCATCGTGGTTGGCTTTTACTATCTGCCAACGACAGTTTTTCGGAACAAGCCAGCGCCGACCATACTCAGTGAGCTTAAAAAAACTCGCTCTGCCCTTAAATCATAATTATAAATGATATCTCTACCCACATCACCTGATTTCAAATTTTCTTCAATTTTAACAATTTCAGGGTCTTTGGCTTGAACAGCCGTCAACCAATCACCTTCAGATATTTTCATAATGCTATCTGGTTGTATATTTTCACTGCTTACGCATGGGTAACCACTCAAAGCATCCACGTGACTCATTTGATTTCCTGATTTGTGAATAATTTGAACATTATATTCTTGTACTGAGGGGACCCATCTGCCAATGCGTGGATTTATATATTTTTTTTCAATTGTTCCCCGAACTGCATTACAGTCAGTTCTAATAACAAATTCGATACCCAATAAATAATGTCGAAACTTTTGCAGTACAGACATTATTGCCAACAACTTTAACTCGAATGAATGGAATCTTTTCTCGCTCTCGCTTGTTTGTGCAAATTCATTGATGAATTTTTTTTTAAGTAACTCACCAAACCCAAGAACTGTCGTAACTGATGAATGTTTTGTGGAATAGGAAAATTTTGTACAGCTCATATTTTATTGTTACCGGGACGAATCCCTGATTCACCAATCTCATAGCCTAGAAACAGTATTCTGCTTTGTAGAAATGAACATTTGTCTGAATTTAACGTTAAACGATTTTCCCTTGAGATTTGGAGCTACTTTCGCGAATTATTCCTGCTGCTAACAATTCAGACACCAACTTTCTGACTATTGGTTTTTAACTTTGTGCCAACCTGTACGTGCAATAACTTTAGAGTGGCATAGTTGAATTTTCATCAAGAAATGCTCAATACCTTCAAGTGAAGAGAGAAGAGGCTACACAGTCACTATCAAAATCAAGAAATGCCAAAAGGGAAGGGTCATTGATCCTAATGTTTCTATAGAATTTATCTTCAGTAGAGCTCTCAATGACATTAATTTTTTTGCGGTTTTTCTCTGAACTTCTCTAATTTTACCTCGGTCTGTCTTTTTTGTGAATAACAATCTGCTTCGATATGACCTTTTCTATGGCAATAATTGTATTTCTTATTATTATAACTTCTACACTCACTTCATTCGAGTCCACGTTTATTGCAATATGAACATTTAATTTGATTGTTTTGTATTTTTAAATACTTATCATGCTTCTCAGCAGGCTTTGAATGTTCTGGTTTGGTATTTGAAGTATTGTTACCTATTTGATTGTGACTGGGTCCTGCCTCAGCATATGTTCTGTCCCTCAAATAACTTGCTAAATGATTGAGATCCGTAATATTAGCTGCTCTCACAGCCGACGCAACCGTGTCATCTGCGATTGCGCGAAGATGAGAGATACTTTGTCAGCGTCGGAAAAATTCGCTTTCAATGCTTCTATTTTAGCTAAGTGATCAAAATGAAAACTGTACAATGATTCCCCCTCTAATGACTTTTGATTCGCAACTTTCATAAAAAAAAATTATGAGTATTCCTAACTGACTGAAATGTGGTAGAAAGAATTCTTTTCCATTCAACCCATGAATAATTCGCCCAACCAATTTCCGTTTGAATATACGTTTGAAACCATTGTGATGCAGTATTTCTAAGTTTACTCAAAGCAATAGTTTTTGTTGTATTATCGTCCCATTTAAAACATGTTGCATGTTGATCCACAATGTTTAACCAATCTCTAACAGAATCAGACTTTCGGCCAAACTCCAGAATTGTAGAAACATTTTTCGACTCACCTCGTTCACAAAAATTAAAATAGGTGCTCCTTACCCTGGACCTTCGACCTTTACGGTTGCCCAATTTCTTTTTATGTGCTCGTCGTTTGGGTTCACTGCTACTAGAAGAAACTTCAGAACTTGATGAAGATTCTGAGGAACTCGACCTTCTACGGCGTTTTTTTGATCGCCGTCCTGCCATGTTCAAACGTTGAGTGTGGAGCGAAAGAGACAAAAAAAAAACGATGCGTATCCCACTTCTGAGATGTTAGGAAGGCCCCACTGGCTAGCCACAATATTAAACACTGCACTTCACACTTAACACAATATTTATTGATCCACTCCAGAACAATGTCAGTTTAAGACTGACTCACCTAAAATATCCTCAACCTAAAGAAAGATGTGTATCATCCTTATATAATAACAGATAGTGTACAGGGCTGTACTGAGCACTGATTCTAATGTAAAGTCCCTAACAGAATGATTCACGATGCCCCTATCTCACGAGTCCTCACCCGAATATCCGTCAATATACTTCTTGCGCTGAATGTGATAAGTTCGAAAGTGTTAATTAGTTTAAATAAGTGAATTGAAGAAAATTTTCCATATGTACTATGGGAAACAAAACAAACGATGCTCAGTGAAAACAACGTAGAAACTTGGCGAACACTACGGAAACTCGAGGAAAAACTCCGTTCCTACTCGTTTAGTAAGTAAGATTGTTTTTAATGTTTTTTGTCATGTTTTAGAAAAACCAACGGAATGAGTGGACATATAATTGGAAATAGATGAGACTGACAATGATTTCTGATCATTGATCATCGGCAGGGGCAATCTACCTTGTAGATCAACATACGGCTGAACTTTATTCATCATCCTAGGCCGTTTTCTGCCCTGCATACTTTTTGAGTTATGCTAGCCGAGTGTCTCGCGCCCAAAGACAATTTCTCTTTGGTTGGCGCAGGTCCGTCTTCAGATTTGACATCGGAATTTTCTACCACCAACAGTGAATCTTTCCGTAGTGATAACGCTGTTACTACTATACTGGGAGATGATCCGACTGAAGCAAAGTTTTACGGTAGTGATATCCAGGATGATTTCGCACTGCAGTGGTGTACCTATCTGACACAAGCACAAGAGAACGACAACGAGGAACCTAAAAACACTCGAGGACAAACTCTGTTCTTACTCGTCGTAAGTAAGTTTGTTTTTCATATTTTGTCACGTTTTAGAACTGAACCAAAGACGTTAGTGGACGTATAATTGGAAACAGCTGAGACTGACAATGATTTCTGATCATTGATCATCGGCAGGGGCAATCTACTTTGTAGATCATTCTACGGCCGACCTTCAATCATCATACGCCGTTTTTTTGTCCCGCACACTTCCTGAGTTGTGCTCGCCGAGTGTCTCGCGCACGAAAACAATTTCTTTTTGTTGGCGCAGGTTCCAGGCCATTACACTACCTCATATCCACCCCAACTGAATCCGGTAGTTCAGACCTTTTTTTTCGGCATCTGAATTGAGGTTTTCTACTGGACCCTCAAATTTCGTTGGGCAAAGGTTTCTCAGCCCTCAGTACAGCTATGCCTGATGAGTGATCGATATGCTGAAGCATTCAAGACTACTTTGTCTGACAAAGCCGGTGCTGATGAAGCATTATGCAACGTTCCTCCCTCGATTTTGAACCACAGGAGATTTCTGCTTGCACTAGACCTGAAGGTACAACCTTTCCCTTCAAAACACCTCGAGGGCACTGCTCATCGAAGTCAATGGCAGTCTTAGAAAAATCAACAGAGGGGGGACACCTCAAGCAGACAAAACAGAGGATGGTGAGAGCGGTTCACGACGTACAACAACAAATGGACGAAATAACATATTTGAACTTATACGCTGGTCGCATTTAATATTTGACAGCACGTGCCAATCTATAACAAACAACTCCAACATTTTGGAATGGATTCAGAGATATAAAATCCATTTTTATACTCTACCTTATGGAAAACTGGCACCTGAACCCCGACAATTCCACCCAGCCGGCTAAACCTATGTTGTGAGTGTTTAGCTATATTACTGGAATTTGACCACATTGGACCAGCAGTCAATGTCAAGAACAATTTTTGGTTCAGCTATTTTCTCAGGTTTGAGTCTTACTGATAGCTATAGATTTCTTTTGAATCTGAAACATTTGCATGAATTCATCACAGCCCCTCACTTGGAGCTGTGAAAAATCTGATGTCTGAAAATTGTTTTTTAACGTCAGTGGATTCGACAGATGCCGATAAACATATGAAGTATTTGCGCTTCCAATCTTGACACAAAATTTTTGAATTTAAATTTTTTGGGTTTTGGCTTATCTTTGCACCTTATATATTCACAAAAATCTCAGAAACGGTTATACATTTTTTGAGTTCAAGAATTTTCTGTATCTGTAGCTATTTAGACGACATCTTTTTCAATTAGTATTACCAAGATGGAGTGTTCAGGAAACATCCAACAAATTTGAGGTATCTTGGTAATCATTACGATTCAATATTAATGGAAAATAAATTCATTTGACACTTGATTTCGGCTTGCCTTGTAGTTGAATATAGGTGGCCGTCTACAAAATTATTTGAGGGGCACCGATGTATAACCTTGCAGACGGATCGAGGAGATTTTGACAATGTAAATTTCCACCGAGTTACAGTGACTTTTTCATGTTAGGCAACTAGAAGGTAAAACAAGGCCTGAATTTTCCAGAATATTACATGCAACAACGAGAAAGCCAAAGGTTTCAGTGAAGCAGGCCAAACTTCACATTAATGTTCAAAACCTTCAGACAGTTCTCCTCAAACTGTCACATTTTGTCGCATAGAGACAACAACACCGTCAACGCGCAGATCAACCGGATGTCTGGAATGAAGCACCCAAACCTCAACGGACTGGCTGGTGATATTTGGAAGTGGTGTGAAGAATTAAGCATAATGATATTCAGGAACTTGAGTTTTCTGGTGGAGAATATATATGTATATGTGTGTATGTGTGTATATATGTGTATATATGTGTGTATATATATATAAAATTATCAACTAGTGATGTTCGTCTCATAAATAAATTCGAAATATGAGTTTATAGCAGATCAAAGTCCATGATGTGTCACCTTCGGAATGCAATATCGAGAATACGCCTTCCAAGAGCGGGCCAAAAAATTTCGATAACCTGAAGTTGATCTGTTTACTAACTACTCCAACACATAGGGTAAAACATTTTTATCTTTACAGCCAAACCCCATAAGTTATGCAACTGATGCATTACATTAACTTGGTCTTACACAAACATTTGTGTTTTCCCAATCATCACCACTTCCACATTTTCCTAGAATATTGAAAATGATCGAAGGGGACAAAGTAACATGTTTTGTGTTTCTGTTATCGCAGTCCCAAACTTGGTTTCCACAAATTGATATCAATTTTGAATTCCATTATATTGTATTTTGAACCACAATATATAATTTTTTCAGTTTCGTTTAAGCACCTACATCCACTGTGGTGACATCTTTCCCTGGGTGAACCGATTTTGTCTGGCATCCATTTTCCAGGAGAAAAACTGAGGGGTGAACCTTCAGCGATTCTGATGGCATCACTGATTGCAAATACGATGAAACCATACAATTTATTTTCGTCTCATTGGTGGATATTTGTGAAGGAGATGTGGATAAGGTAGATCGCCCATGGGTGCAGCTAGGTAAAAATTATTGTACTAGAAAATTACATAGATCAGCTTGAAATCTGATATCTCATGCATGTAACTATGATACAATGGAAATGTTTTAGAGGGGTATTTTCAAAATACGATCCACTTTTTTCCCGATATGAGAAAATCTGGGACCCTTACCAAATGTTGACCAAATTAGAAAAATCGGAAAACCTCATTTTGAAAAATATATCACAAACTTATTGTTATGGTTGCTCTAAAGCTTGCTAAAGCGTAAAAATATGATTCAAAATCAGAATGAGTAGCATTTTTATTGTATGATCAGCACAAAAAAAAAAAAAAAAAAAAAACGTTTACCGGTTGACGAGTGTCGCCCTTCAGAAGTCGAATCTTCCGCAGAAAATGTTTTGACGAGGCATCTTGCCTCTTGGCGTGTGAGTCCCAGCACAGAAGCTCGATGGAAAGTTGAACCCGAGTCTTCCGCTTGAGGGGCAGACGTGCTTGTCTCTTCACTGCCGAGAACCAAATTATCCACAGACGACCAAGAGAGCAACAAATACAAACATGTATATTTTTTTTCACCATTTTCCACGGTGAAACGTGAATTGTGTATGACATCCACGATTATCAATTAAAAAACCGCACACATTCAATTAGGTTTTTTTCTCATTTTTACTTATAAAAATCCTCATCACCCAGCTACACCTCAGCACAAGACATGCTGCCATTTCTGCGGCCAACCAAATCGATATGAGCACGGACACC
Organism: Zygogramma bicolorata; assembly: GCA_032362365.1. Taxonomy (NCBI): domain Eukaryota; kingdom Metazoa; phylum Arthropoda; class Insecta; order Coleoptera; family Chrysomelidae; genus Zygogramma; species Zygogramma bicolorata. Next base: position 261,740 of record JAVJAQ010005487.1, read on the forward strand.
ATACGATCAAATGAAGGCTAAAATTGTTCTAAAAAAATTGTTCTAAAATTGTTCGTTTCCGTTAACCAGCTGACGAACGTCAACCCTCAGAAGTCGAAACTTGTGCGAGCAATGGATCAACGAGGCCTTACCTTTTAACGTGCGATTACCCAGCACGGTGGACCGGCGAGGATTCGAACCCCGGCCTTCCGCTTGATAGGCAGATATGCTAACCACTACACTACCGAGACCACGGTCTACAAAATTATTTGTCCGAAAAATAAAATACTTTTGGTAAATTCTACATAGACCAGTAATTACAAATGGTACATTTGCGGATTACCTCCGCAATTTCATTAAACGAGTGTAAGTTTTCTGGTTATTTGAGTTTTGCAACATTATATTGTATTAGCATTCAAATACTGTCTGTATCAAATTCTTAGTTTATAGTGGTGAATCAAATGACATAAACAGTTCATTTAGACTACTTCATTAGTATGAGATCAGTCTGAATAAAATTTTGATCGCCTTTTAATAATTCTTTGAACATCTACAAGGTGATCTATTCGGATGGGACCAACCGAAGTATAATTGAGGATTAAACGACTTACCTGAAGGAAGTTCAATCCAAATTATACGAGGTTGGTCACATCCGAATAGAGAGACACCCACCCATCTCAAAAAAAAAAAAAAATCCAATATATTATTTGTTCTGTCATCCCGACCCAAAAAGGCGATATCATCGCAAGGTATATTGACGGATATTCGGGTGAGGACTCGTGAGATAGGGGCATCGTGAATCATTCTTTCTTTCAACTTGCGCATTTCAGTCATAGAGGTACTACTACAAGGTGATCTATTCGGATGTGACCAACCTCGTATAATTTGGATTGAACTTCCTTCAGGTAAGTCGTTTAATCCTCAATATTTTGTTAAGCCTTTCACAAACACTACAAAATAGTTTTATAAACATTTCGACCGATACTATAAAAGTTTTCTAACACTCTTAAAAAGTAGTTTTGTAAAGACTTCTCTCACTGCACTTCTGCAACATATTTATAAAATAATTAAGAGACAATTTCATAAAAGTTTTTTAGTAGTTTTGAGTAAGCGTTATAAAATATAATGCAGCCTAAAAAGATACCGATAAAATAAAAAAATTTTAAAACTGTTTTCTTAAAGGGACAAGAAGTAATTTTGTATTGGACACTAGAAAAATATAATAGATATGTCCCCAACTAATAACCAACAAATAGAAAGGTTGATGCCATTTTAATAATTTCCCTTTTGGACTTATAAAACTGTTAAAGACATTGTTTATGCTTCAAAGATTGATATTTCTATTGCAAATGAAATTTTATTGACAATATATATAGCGTATTATTAGCAAAATTTAAGCGCGCCACTCATTCATTGATGTTTTTGGAAAAAAATATTGATTATACAAAAATGTACACTGTCGAAATATCAATTTTCTACCCGCAAACCCAACTGAGTTTGTTCTAAATAACTTATAATATTTATGTAATTTTCAGCTGTAAATATCACTACAGTTGCGGTATTTCATATCTTCAACTTATCTAATGCCGGTATTCCGGACTACTATCATTTTTAAATGGCGTCATTTTATAAAATAATTTGGTATCAATAGCAATCATTTTAACGCATTTTAACTACTATAAAACTCCTATAAAACTGTTAAGAAATACTGAGTTCTGGAAGTGATGGTATTGCGGCAGAGTCGGACTACTTTTAGAGCTATAGATTCCTACAAAAGTGATTATATGAAGATATTGCATGGGATTTCTCACATAGTTTGGATGTAAGTATTATCTATCAGGTTGTTTTGGCTAGGAAGCTTCTTCCATTGGTTATGAAGGCTAAATTTCGAAGGAGCTTTCAGCTAGTAGTTTGAGGCTATATATACATGGTGTTACACTCAAATCGACGGATTTAATAATCATTAAATTAACCTTTTCCTGTTTTTATCAAGAAAAAAATGAAAACACTATGTATTACGTAGGAGATTTTGAAGTGTTTTGTTAGTATTTTCAATAAACAGAGTAACTCAAAAAGTTTCAGAATATTTTTTAATGGAACACCCACGCTTCGAATTGAGTCTAAAGCTATTACTGTATGATATTGTTTGTTGATTCTTTTGATTCACCTAAGTGAATCTGTTTTTGAAAATTAACGACAGAGAAGCCTTTATCACTGCACATCATATTATCGTAACATATTTTCAGTCTTCGTCTAAACGAACCACTTTTTTAATTTTTTTTCCACTGACCAATATTACACGACATCATGCGTTAGGTAAGTTATTGGGACACACTTGTCGAATAAAACTTACAAATCATACTTCATTGACCTCTAAAATCAATGCCAGCTGGTTCTTCTTAAAAGCTGCATTTCATTCTTGGCGACAGCAAATATACATTCGCGGAAGCAATTTGATTGTATAACAGTTATTTTGTTGTGTTAGAATTGTAGTAAATATACCATACTATAAAATAGTTGGGAAATTATCATTAATGTGACAATATGGTAATAAAATATGGTAATAAAAACAAAATTGTGTTTGGAAGCATTCCAATAAAATTTCATTGAAGCTACAGAAAGCAGTTATAAAATAAGCTTCAAATAGTTTTATAAAGATCATAACAAACTAGCAGAAAAGTGCTATAAAACTGCTTCCAAACGATTTACTTTTATAGCGAAATATGTTTTATAAGTTAGTTGTTAAAACGTTTCTGTGATAATTTCGTGACGTAATTTTATAACGGTTTTTCAATTTTATTTTATAAAAACATATCGTGTGTCGACAGCTAATGGAGTAGACGTGTTTGCGAGTGCTGCTTATTTTTGCCAAAAATTCAAAGTAATCGTACGAATAAAAAAGTCGAAAATTTTGTACGAATGGTGTGATTGACAAACTACATAATACTTTGACTTTGGAAATTTGGCTGCTGTGTGAACTCGTAAGTCGTTTTTTATTTAGTCAAAACTTTGGTGACAAAATTATGTACGTCGGAGGAATTCCTAGCTCAGCTGACGGCTACGATCACTGAAACAATCAGCAAAAAATTTGTCGAGGAAATCGAATTATTAAAAAACGAAAATTCAAAAATGACCACAATTTTGAGAGATCATGAGCATTTAATCGAGACACTTACGAATAAACAAGAACGGTACGACCAGCTATTCATAGCGAAAAACATAGTAATATATGGAGTGAAAGAAAATGAAAAAGAAGACTGCTCGCTGATTGTCTTGGATATTTTCCAGAGGAAGATGAACCTAGATATACCCCCTGCTGTTTTGGATTCGTGTCACAGGATAGGCAAGGTTCTCAAAAACAAGAATCGACCGATAATAGTGAAATTTTCTTCACTTTACTACAGAAGTGTCGTATTCAAGAGCAAAAAGTCTTTGAAACAAACCGGCATTACAATTCGGGAAGATCTAACACCAATACAACAAAAATTGTTGAAAGAAGCCCTCAGTAAATTAGGCACAGATGGAAGAGTATGGACCTACTCAGGGAATATTTTCTTAAAATATAATGAAGAGGAAGCGGTCATCAGAATAAAAACAATTGAGGATGTTAATAAACTGTAAAGGATTTTTTTTTTATGCATTGGTCATTCTTTCTAGTTCTCTTGTTCGTTCTTTTTATTATCTTAGTACTTATGTTAATCCACAACTAATTGTCCTTTATAAGTTCCTGAATATTATCGATTACGTATATTTTTGATTTTCTAATCTCTTGGGTGTTTTTCATTTATTCCATTCTTCACACAGTTAATTACAGTTATTTATATTTTATTCGCACGATAATAAATAAATTGAATCCCCTGAATAAGCGAGCCATGTGCAGTTCGTCTATTCCCTCAATAGGAAGTAGTCCGTTTTTGTGGAATTGTTTTTTTTTACAAAAATTTCTTCTGATATTTAGATTCTAAAAACTAACTAAATTGGTTTCGAGAGTATATTTGGTATTGTGGGTATTTGTTGTCATTGATAATTTATAAATTTATGGATTATTTTAGTTTAGCTTGCTTAAATGCACGATCCTTACTTCCGTCGCTTCGTGAAATAAAAACAATACTACAGCGATATGAATATGATGTTTTTTTGATATGTGAATCTGGGCTATCTGGGAATATAACTGATGATGTTTTGAATATCAATAATTATAGTCTCTACAGGGGAGACAGAAATGCACGAGGTAGGGGTTTATGCATTTATGTAAAAAATAAATATGTTTGCGAGTTGATTGTTAAAAATGAAGGTAATGTATGGGAACAATTGTGGATAAAATTGACTATAAATAAAAAAAGTTATGGTATCGGGGTGATTTACAAACCTCATATTCAAGCTGACAATGACTTTCTTGATGAATTTGAGGATTCTCTAGGGTCTATATTCCCAACTGTTGATGAATTGATTTGCTTAGGTGATTTCAATATAAATTTTCTTGAAGAAAATGCCATATTTAATAAACTTAACAATATTTTGGATGTCTTTGATTTAGCAAAAATTATAGATGAGCCAACAAGGAAAACAGTCACTTCTGAGTCTCTTCTTGATTACATAATACTTAGGAAAGAACAATTGATTGAAAAGGGTGTAATAGACCATAGTATTTCTGACCATTCCATAGTCTATTGTAAAACTCAATTTGAAAAGGGTAATAGTCCCAAAGATGTGTACCTATAGATGTTATAAAAATTTTGATGAGGAGTTATTTATTAATGATTTGAGAGATATATCATTCTTCCGTATATTCGACCAAGAAAATGTTGATGAAAAAGTATCATACTTGGTGAATTGTTTAATAAATTTATTTGATAGGCACGCTCCTATAGTTACTTCTAGAATAACGAAAAATAAAGCCCCATGGCTAACATTTACAATAAATCAAATGATACGAGAGAGGAAAAAAGCTCTGAGGAAATTCAAGCAGACAAAATCAGCAGCTCATTTACAATTTTACAAGGATTTGAGAAATTTCACAAATCAGGCTATAATAAGAGAAAAAAGGGCTTATTTCCTTCACCAATTTAATAATTCAACTTCAAAAAAAATGTGGCATACACTTAGATCATATAATTTAGTTAATGATAGAAAGCGTGAAATTCCTGAGAACTTAAAGAATCCTAGTGGGATTAATAATTTTCTAGTAAATTCTATTCCTAATGTTGCTCCTCCTGATCATCTTCTGGATTATTATAGGATGAACAACATCGTTCCACCTATTTTTAAATTCAAGGAAATAAATGATACATTCGTTTATGATAATATTTGTAAAATAAATCAAATGCAATGGGTTGTGATGGGTTGAATGTTATGTTAATCAAATATTGCTGCCCTCTTATAGTTCCATATATAACACATATTATAAATTTCTGCCTCATGAACGGTGTCGTTCCGTCAGGTTGGAAGAAGGCTGTAGTAAAGGTACTACCCAAAAATCAACATCCTGTCGAATACAAAGATCTTAGGGGAATTAGCATTTTACCTATTCTGTCTAAGATTCTTGAAAGGAGTATCGAAGTACAGATAAGAGAACATTTGTCTAACTTTTCATTACTACCCACTGTTCAATCGGGCTTTCGAAAAGGTCACAGCTGCACTACAGCTTTACTTAATATTGTTGATGATATAATTACTTCCATAGATAAAGGTCAATGTACAATTTTAGTTCTTCTTGACTTCAGCAGAGCTTTTGATACTATAAATACTGACCTGCTACTCAACATTTTGGGTTATATAGGTTTTTCTGATATGGCCACCCTTCTTCTACAAAATTATTTGAGTAATCGTGAACAGTGTGTAAAAATTGATACAGTTCAATCTGAATATTTGGCATTGAAATCAGGGGTGCCTCAGGGTTCTATCCTGGGCCCGTTGCTTTTTCTATATACACTCTCAATTTGATCAAATCTCTGAAGCTATGTAAGATTCACGTATATGCAGATGACACCCAAATCTATTACAGTTTTCCTCCCTCACTAGTAGATAATGCTTGTGAAATTATAAATCAGGAATTAGTAACCTTCACTGATTCAGCTTCTGAACACTGCTTGTTGATTAATTGTTCTAAATCTAAATTGTTGTTGTTTGGTTCTGCTTATAATCATGCTAAAATGCCGCCTATAAACATTAAAATTAAAGATGATCCGTTAACTATAGTTAAGGAAGCCAAAAATTTAGGAGTCATCCTAGATTCGGATTTGAGATTTGAAAAACATGTAAATAAGCTTATTTAACGCGCATATAGCTCACTAAAATTGATTTATGGGAACCGGCAGTTTTTTCCTCAGAGTGATAAAATAACATTATGTGAAACCTTAGTTTTGTCAAATTTTAATTTTGCTGATTCATTGTATGGCCCAAATTTGACTACTGTCTACATAAATAAAATCCAGAAAATACAGAATTCCTGCTTAAGATTAATATATAGCATCAAAAAGTATCAAAGAATATCACACAAATTGGCTGAAATCGGATGGTTGAATATGGAACATAGAAGAGTTCATCATGCAAATTCATTATATCACAAAATTATTTTAACAAAAATTCCCATATACCTCTATAGAAAAATAACATTCAGAACGGACGTGCACAACTTGAATTTGAGATTCAGAGGTTGGTTGTCTCCACCAGTATTTAAAACTGAAATGTTCAGACGTTCGTTCACTTACCAAATTTATAAGTTGCGTAACTCCGTTCCGGAATCTTTGCAAAATCACAGTATTGAAAGTTTTAAGTCAAAGTATAAAAATTTCCTACTTAAAAAATAATGACAATTTGATCCTAACATGCTATCCTGTATTCTCTCGAAACTCAATATAAGTATATATGTTAATATTTAAATTATCAATCAGAACCTGCTACCTTATTGATGTAAGACACACGTTATAGGGTTGAGTGGAAGAACATTTTCCTGATGGAGTAAGCGATTGCTTCATTAGAGAAAATGAACTCCGCCTTTTATTTTCCAAATTATTAAAAATCATTGTTAATTTATATATATATATTGGTATATACTGTATGAGGAAAATAATAAAGACGTATTATTATTATTATTATTATTATTAAGTTTCTATGACAAATTTATAAAACACTATTATTGCCTACAACTATATTGTGTTCACAGGTCGTCTAATATATTATATTAGCATTTTGGAAGAAATTATAAAATAACAACAAAATAAAACTGTTGCAGCACCATGAAATTATAAAACAATTTTGCTGGTTGGGTGTAAACCAACCAGAAAAAAAGTAATGCGGAAGTATGAAAGCTCTTATACTTTTCATTACATTATAAGTTTTAAATAATTGTCTGTGACGTTTATCTTTGGATTGAGACACAAAATCTAATGAAAACATATTTTATTCGTTCCATCTCTACTACTTTTTTCGTCTAACTTTTGCTGAGCAGCATATACACCTAATCAATTATTATTACGAAAGCATTCATTTCATATGTCGCGCCTTTCGATAATTTTCCAAATGAACTGCTTTATTTATTGCAATCGCTTTTCGGAAACATTGAATTCTCCATCGCCTGCGGACATCGATGGCACTTCATTTAAATAATTGCTTCTGGACACCTGTAGCGTCTAGTTTTTGTCATCTGATCACTTCAGTCTGACCTTAGTTTATTCATTCCAGAATTTCCTGCTTGAAAGAAACTAGATATATCATACATTCGATTTGCTTCTTTTGGTTTTCGGTTTAATAAAAAGAACATTTCAAAATGTTTATAAGGCATAGTGAGAACCAAGGTAGAGGTGTATTAGTGACGAAATTCTGAAGGCTTGTCCTTGGAACACCACTAGAAGTGTTCTCTGACTCAAAATTCTTTCTTGCCGATAGATGTCTCTTTACACACCTGTTTATGGATGGTTTTGCACTCCATGTCATTTCTGTCATATTAAACTTCATTTGTCGAAAGTAATTTATATTTAAACACACCGAATTTTCAACCACACATGTATTCACCTGTTGAATATGCAGAGTTATTTTTATAATCTTTCAAAAGAATTAATGTTGTTTTGAATAAATATGCTTGGCACAATATATTTTTAACGTCTGTGACATGTTCAACCATTCAACAAATATTTGGATACGAGTAAACTCAATAATTACAGTAAGTAATATTTCTAATGATCATTTCAATTGGAAACTAAGGATAACAAACTTTGTAGCTTTTTCCTGAAGATGATAATACAAATTATCGAAATATTGGAAAAAAACTTGTGTTATAAGAGTACACTTCCTTTCTGCTGCTCACCCAAAGAAACTTCAAAGTTTTGTCCTACAGTTGCTAGCACCAAGTAGGAGCAGTAACATTCTTGAAAATGCCAACTGAGATGTTGGCGAAACGTCGAGACTCAATACCGACAAAAATACAAATATATATATATATATATTATATATATTTGATCGGCTAGGCTTCCGCGGTTAGAAATGTGCTGGCTGGAACTTCCGGTTGATCCGCGTCTGGAAAGATTTACTTGTCTACGTTTCGGCTCCCATTTCGGAGCCATTTTCAAGACTGAGTGACCTTGCGTCTAGGTCTGAGTCGTCTTACTGGCTGGCTATCATCACTGGAGATCGAGGATTGGGGGTTGGTGGGATTTAAGGGTTCATTAGTAATTATGGCAGGATCCGGGATCGGACGGTCGATGGGAGGTTCGAACGGATTAGTTCCCAAGTCGGAGTAAATAGAAGTATGTCGGACCAAGAGTGGTTTCCAGGTATTGGGGAGTCTTTGAGAATCGTCGCGTTCATTGAGACAGTTGGGACGTTTTTCGATTTCAATGGCTTCACGGGTGATTCTGGTTTGGAGGGTTTTGGCTGTGGCAATGGTTTTGGTGTTTTTGAAATCTATTTTGTGGCCTGTTTCTAAATGATGTTGGAATAATGCTGAGTTTGTGTCAGATTTACGGACTGCTAGTTCGTGTTCATATGCTCTACAGGACACTCGTCGGTTGGTCTGGCCGATGTATGTTCTGGGACAGTTAGAGCATGGTATTTCATATATTCCTTGGGTTTCATTGGGGATTGTGTCTTTGGGTGTTCGAAGGTAGGTGGATATTTGGTTGTTAGCTGTGAAAATGGTTTTGATGTCATGTCGTGTCAGAATTCGACTTATTTTATCAGTAACACCATGAATATATGGAAGGAAAGCTTTTTGTCGTTCAGGTTCGTCCTTCGGGGGTCTAGGGTGAAGATCTCGGGTTTGCTGGAGTTTAATAGACTTGTGGATTTGGGAATCGGAAAAATCGTTTTGGGTAAGTGCGGATTTGAGCTTTTCCATTTCATTGGATCTATTGTGGTTATCGGTGAGTTTGAAGGACCTATGTATGAGAGAATTCAGAACCGAATTCAATTGTGCTGGGTGATGATGAGACTTGGCATTGAGGTACCGGTTTGTATGGGTTGGTTTGCGGTAGACGGTGTGAGTGAAAGAATTGTTGGACTTCCTGATGAGAACATCCAAGAATGGGAGGGAGTCGTCCTTTTCTATTTCCATAGTGAATTGTATGTTGGGGTGAATGGTGTTAAGGTGGGTCAGGAATGTTGGTAGGGTTTCAAACCCATGAGGCCAAATGGCAAAGATGTCATCTACGTATCTGAGCCAGCAAGTGGGCTTGAGTTCAGATGTGTCAATGGCTCTGGTTTCGAAGTCCACCATGTAGAGGTTTGCAAGAACTGGGGAGAGGGGGGAACCCATCGGAGCTCCTTTCACTTGTTTGTAGAATTTGCCCTGGAATAGAAAGTATGTACTGGCAAATTCTACAAACAAGTGAAAGGAGCTCCGATGGGTTCCCCCCTCTCCCCAGTTCTTGCAAACCTCTACATGGTGGACTTCGAAACCAGAGTCATTGACACATCTGAACTCAAGCCCACTTGCTGGCTCAGATACGTAGATGACATCTTTGCCATTTGGCCTCATGGGTTTGAAACCCTACCAACATTCCTGACCCACCTTAACACCATTCACCCCAACATACAATTCACTATGGAAATAAAAAAGGACGACTCCCTCCCATTCTTGGATGTTCTCATCAGGAAGTCCAACAATTCTTTCACTCACACCGTCTACCGCAAACCAACCCATACAAACCGGTACCTCAATGCCAAGTCTCATCATCACCCAGCACAATTGAATTCGGTTCTGAATTCTCTCATACATAGGTCCTTCAAACTCACCGATAACCACAATAGATCCAATGAAATGGAAAAGCTCAAATCCGCACTTACCCAAAACGATTTTTCCGATTCCCAAATCCACAAGTCTATTAAACTCCAGCAAACCCGAGATCTTCACCCTAGACCCCCGAAGGACGAACCTGAACGACAAAAAGCTTTCCTTCCATATATTCATGGTGTTACTGATAAAATAAGTCGAATTCTAACACGACATGACATCAAAACCATTTTCACAGCTAACAACCAAATATCCACCTACCTTCGAACACCCAAAGACACAATCCCCAATGAAACCCAAGGAATATATGAAATACCATGCTCTAACTGTCCCAGAACATACATCGGCCAGACCAACCGATGAGTGTCCTGTAGAGCATATGAACACGAACTAGCAGTTCGTAAATCTGACACAAACTCAGCATTATTCCAACATCAACATCATTTAGAAACAGGTCACAAAATAGATTTCAAAAACACCAAAACCATTGCCACAGCCAAAACCCTCCAAACCAGAATCACCTGTGAAGCCATTGAAATCGAAAAACGTCCCAACTGTCTCAATGAACGCGACGATTCTCAAAGACTCCCCAATACCTGGAAACCACTCTTGGTCCGACATACTTCTATTTACTCCGACTTGGGAACTAATCCGTTCGAACCTCCCATCGACCGTCCGATCCCGGATCCTGCCATAATTACTAATGAACCCTTAAATCCCACCAACCCCCAATCCTCGATCTCCAGTGATGATAGCCAGCCAGTAAGACGACTCAGACCTAGACGCAAGGTCACTCAGTCTTGAAAATGGCTCCGAAATGGGAGCCGAAACGTAGACAAGTAAATCTTTCCAGACGCGGATCAACCGGAAGTTCCAGCCAGCATATTATATATATATATATATATATATATATATATATATATATATATATATATATATATATATATATATATATATATATATATATATATATATGTGTGTGTGTGTTAGCATGAAGATTCTCACGGACGAAGTATGATGCGTTGTTTTTTCGGGTTTCATTCCGTGTTCTGTGGTTTTGATCCTCTGAAGGATAATTCTCACAACGTTTCGGCAAAGTCTCATTTGCCATCTTCTAGATGATGTCTAGAGTTTCGATCTCCGAATTCGACTTCGAAGTCGAAATATTAACTCCTAATTTTTCCAGAATGTGGTTAAAACCATGAAGAAAACATTATTCCATCACAAGATAATGAGTTTCAAACACCTCCACAAAAATTCTCAAGTTCCTAACTTTCAAACAGTGCTAAGTAAAATCACAAATTTCTTTTCTGAATATCTACCCTTACTTTGGAGCATACCCTTCTTCAGCTAATCATGAAAATATTCTTGTTAAAATTATATTTTGTTCCATCCGAAATAATAACAACATATCCAGCGAACAGAAATTAATATCAATATATGATAACAATGAGTTTGGTGATTCCTCCGCTTAACAAGAACTATTATTTATTCATCGCATATTCATCATTACTTTTGGATTTGTCATCATCTAAAGCACCGAGAAACAGTTCGTAAATGATAGTTGTTTGCTTGATATAAAGTGAATTGAAATCACTCGTAAAAGAACCTCGACTCGAGATCATATCCCATTCAAAGGGTAGTTGTCAGGCAGAGGGAAGCTCAAAAAAGACATCGTGCACCCTGCCCAGTCAGTTCATTATACATAATCAATCATGCAATACCCATTGAATTGTCCTTTGAGAGAATAATGATTGGATTGAAATCATTCATCTACTGAATTAATGCAAAGTTTAGTCGAGCGCACAAAAAAAATCTATTGTACAATCATTAATAATAGTTGTTACAGTTGCCATTATATGAATTCAAATGCATTCACATCTAAAGTGGTATGTTTCCTTTATATTGATAGATGAATATTTGTTGTCATTTTTTGATAGTTGATTGAATGTTGTGTGATTGAACTATGAAATAATGAGCACATTATAAGTGGGTTCTCCTTGATTTCTCAAATCATTTATCATTTACCGTACATGCCATACGATTATGTCTGATCATTCACCACATAGTTGAAGCCTCTAGTAATCAAACAATCTTCCTTTGTTATGACAGGAAGGTCTACTGAATGGTAGTTGTTCAACTCCCGTGGTTCAAATTAACCCTATTGAGTACAACTGAATAAGGTTAATAAAAGTTGTGAGGGTTTTTGCATACAAACAGAGAATGGAAAAATGAATTTCATGTATTCATTAGGGAGTTTGTAATTTATATAACTGAAAGTCATCCACAAAAAGACAGAAGAATTTGAGATATCCGTTAAAACTCATAATTGATTCAGATGCATTGATTTGAATGTATTCAAATGTTTCAGTCTTGAATCTTTGAATGACAGTTAGTTCCACCCTCTATTTATAGGAACTGGTGGTTATTGTTCATATTCTGCCTGAAAAAGGAAGTCTAAAACAGCCGTAGTTATTCAAACGCTCCTACAGAGACGTCTAGAATCAACTTTGTTCTCAAATGAAATAAGGACTAAAATTAAAAGAGAAATATTTAAAATTCCCCTCAAGGCTGATTCTCCTGAACAGGACACTTTCCTATTTCGTATTCGATAAGGAACCTCAATTTTAGTGTTGTTTTACAAACTGTGATGATTTTTGGAGTGTTGGAACGAATTGTAAGACATGAAAACAACTGAAATCTATCAATTACACAATCATCAATTTTTCCAAATGTGAATCCCAATGACTGCTGATCCCTGACTCCGTTATAATGGACGAAAAGTTCATAGATTATCGAAAAAAAAACTTAATTCATTTTCTTTATCCAGTCTCGGAAGAAAATATTTGAAATTAAATATAAAAAAATTGACGAAATAAAAACGAAGTGATGGAGAATATAAAATTTGAACATCTTAAATTCACTTCATTTATTACATGTTGGAAATCGAAAAAGCGTCTTCACTGTTCGGAAAAATGTAACATATTTTTCTTCATTCTAGAAGATGGGTTTCACCTCCAGTTTTTATCCAGTTATGCTTATGTTTGTCGATTTGAATCTTGTATCATGGCAAAATAATCTAAAAGACGTTTTTGTTGGGAACTTGGAAGAGCATAGTAGTCATGTATCACCAATTTTACAGGACAGGAACAGACAACTATGAATGCTCATATCTTCAAAACAGTTATATGAATTATGGGAGAGAGTGTGGCTGCTTTCTGGGGGAATGAATCTTGACTTATTGCATCTGCTTCCTCACCAATATCCTTGATCGATTGTAATATCTTTCGTCAATCAACTGACTTGAATAACTAATTATTGCCGGTTAATCAGCTCAGACACGAGAGTTATATCTGCCTGTTGATTGTTCAATGTCGAATTCATTATGATCATGAGATGTAACGATAACAAGTATACTCATTTAACAGTGAAACCATGAAACTCAGGTATTTTGGTACACGCAATAAATGTTTATGTGTTACATGTCCTCTTGATTCATATCATTTCTAATCTGTCAAGACAGGACGCAACGTCTGAGCACTTCTCATTCAGACACTTTTGACGTTGAGCCATCTTCACAATGAGCGCACGTTGCCAACTATTATGGCAAAAAATAAATCATCCTTTTGCGATGCAAATAGAACATGTGCTATTTCCATCCAACTTGTCACATAAAGATGCAAACTTATAGCTTTATTCCGCGTCTTCGTGTTACGTTGTTCCGGCACTGAAATGCCATGACTGTCGTGATTGAGATATATCAATTCATTTGCGGTTGTTACTCTTTTCGAGATACGAGGAAGGATCACTTCATTTCAACTGACGCGATAACAAACACTTTTATGGCTTTAGTTGTTTTTCGAATAGCAGAAATCAGCTAAGTATCATCGTAACAGAGCTCCTGATTGTTCCCTCACAGGAAACCTGAGCAAGATTCAACAACGGAGATCTTAGCAAGCTGACTGATCACTCACATTAGCAGGCAGCCTTAGCTGCAGGCATTTACTGCGTTCTTTTTGGGAGTAGACGTGGTCAAGACTCCAGCAGGAGTCGTGTAATAATCAGCATTTTGTTCTAACATGAGTAGAAATTCTTACAAAATAACCGACAATTTCTTCCTCACTCTGAAATATGGACTATACTAAGACTACGTCATCACCTTGATAATGGACGATAGAAGTGCAGCTCTTCTATTACTCTCGAGTGGGAATCACTCAATCAAAAAGTGCACTTTTTTAACGATTTTCATTATCATTGTGTTGTTTACCGCCTCATCATATTTCCAAGACAAGCTTTCATAGATTTTTGTTCAAAAAATACATCATTCTTCTCATATCAGTTTCTCGAGAAAAAGCTGCATTTATGGAAAGGTCACCAAAATTCAGAAACAGCTATTATACAAGTATCCATGATATTGATCATGATACAGCCATACTCGAATTGATAAATATCAGATATGCACTAAGTACCGAGTCATAAAAAAGAAAAGGTGAAAGAATCATAGTATATTCGAATTCAATAAATGGCTGACATCGACCATAATTGAGTCACACATTGACTTCAAAAAAAAAGTGGTCGGACCACATGTCATGATCTATCAGGTATTGATATTGATAGCTCAGAGATCAGAGAAAACGTCTAGAAACAAGAATAGTTGCAGGTTATTGAAATCTTTTACAGTTAATGTAGCAAATTTACCTTCAAGAAAAATTGAGTCGTCAGTCTCCTTCAAAGGCATATCTTGGTGAACCGTATTCGATATCTTCCCTTACAGCTATTCTGAAATTTATCGTGCAAATGAAAATATTAATGAAAGTAACAATTCAGAAACATATAAACTCAATTCCACCTCATTTTCGATTAGGATTTCGATATTGAACTCTAACATAGAATCCACCTTGTGAAATCGTTTTTCTAACAAGAGATTGCTGGAGAAGCTTTCGAATGTGAGTCATGTTGTCAAGGCGGACAAGAAACAAATTACAGACGTTGTAAATTAATGCACGTAATATCAGCTAGGAAATATTGAAGGGATCTTGCCACCCACAAACAAAAACAATTCGTGAGTTGTCGATCTATCAGAATATGCCGTTTTCTGTTCGTGGATGAACTTGAACAATTATTTTCAAATAATCTGTTCATGTCAGTAGAATTGTGCTGTTTCATTGAATATTTCCCTCATATATAAAATGTCCCATAAGAGCAATGCAATTATTGAAAACTTACAGCGGTGATTGCATTGTATCGAAAACTTACAGCGGTAATTGCATTTTATCAAGTCACCATAACAACACATTCGGAACCGTATCGCTAGACGTCAGTAAACAACACAAATAAATGTCAGATAGACTTCAAAAATAGAAAAATATTTCGCGTTTAGGTGAGTACTCCATACAATCTATAGAGGAAAGTATAAATGAACAAAAAATAACATTTCCTTGAGAATTTCTTTATTCGTGGAATATTCCAATGAATTACATTTGTGCATAAAAATGACCAGATAATTTTACATTCAAGCGTGATATCTTATACAAATTGCATTCGGTTATTTTCATATTTTGTGAAAGAGCCCTCGTCCTTCGGAATCAGTCACTTTCGCCAAAATATGAAAACAAACTCTTGCAATTTTTAGATATCACGCTTTCTTGCAAAATTATCGGTAATTTTTATGCACCCGTGCAATTATAACCGAAAAGGTTCTCAGGTATGAATGTAATTCATTAAAAAATTATTTGAAGTCGAGGGTTTCAAATTGTTTGGATCGTGGCCTCGGTAGTGTAGTGGTAAGCATATTTGCCTGTCAAGCGGAAGGCCGGGGTTCGAATCCTTGCCGGGCCACCGTGCTGGGTAATCGCACGTTAAAAGGTAAGGCTTCGTTGATCCATTGCTCGCACAAGTTTCGACTTCTGAGGGTTGACGTTCGTCAGCTGGTTAACGGAAACGAACAATTTTAGAACAATTTAGAACAATTCGATATGCTACTTTCAACTCTTTCATTCTATATTCAAACAGCATAAGGAGAGAAAGAAAGTTCATTTTTCCAAATTATTCGTCTCGGAAGGGATTCAGTCAGTGTAATCAATGGACTGGAGGTATGAATCATCATTGATTTTGAATTTCTGAAGTTTGTAAGCCTCAGGAAAACATTCCTCAAGGGGTTCAAGGTTCAGCTGTTCTATTGAAAAAAGGATCCCTGAGAAAGAGAGGTTCGACAGGTTAAAATCGTGATCATACCTTGGAATAATGAAACATTTTCTTTTTTGATATTTTCTCGTATGATCTTCCTTCTTAAATATTTCAAATGCATAATTTTGGTGAATTCTGACAAAACAAAAATCCAATCTATTGATGAAAATTTTTGACTACTCGTTCTGTTTTGTGAGGACAATGAACAAGACGAAAATAGTCAGCTCAGGTAACTGTGAAATCGGGCAAGTGTGAAAAATGGCATTTAATGGGCGGCGAATGGACCAATTACAGCGCTAGCTAGCATGGACATGTTATAAATCTCTGTTTGACCTATCTACTATTATATTATCTATTGAAAATATAAAAATTTGTGTTGAATTGATAGTGAGTGGATATGTATCTTTTGGATTATAGTTTAATCTGGTTTCTCTATATTCAATGATTGTTCTAAAAAATTGTTATTCAATAATAATAATAATAATATTTATTCAAACCATTAAATTATTTACACACACCACAGCAAATATATAATACCACATACATTTCTATTCGTATACAGATAATATATCTGAACATATTTACACGTGCTCAAGACATATTACGAGATTTATTGTGAATAAATGTTATGGCACCCCGATAAAAATGAGTTCTGGGGTAAGTATGATCGCATGGATTTCTTTATCGCGTATACGTTCACACTCAAAATGGAAAATTTCACTTATAAAAACATTTTGGTTGATTTTCATTTTTATTTTTCTGAAGTTTATAACTTTTTCTGCGTTCCCACTCACCTCAGAACTATGGAAAAATGTGATCTAAGGTTCTGATTTTCATAAACTAATTTGTACTGAATTCTAGTTGTCACATCACAATATAGATATGTAACTTTCTAAGCAGACATTAGTTTAGCATATGACGATTACTTCATTGTGAAATTTTTGAAACAGCTATAATGACAAAAAAATTGCTGATATTTTTCACTCATGAAAAACTGTGTATTCCTTATGCTTCCTAGAAAATGAAGTGTTCGTTGTGGAAATGCAGGAGGTGAGAACCTTCATTTCCCTTTTCCTTCAAAGAGAAAAGTTCTTTCTCTGAATTGCAATTAATAGATATCAAATCCAGTAAAGTTAAGTAATTTCATTAGTCCATATTGAAATGCCACAGAATTGCCGTTATTGTATGTATCTGCCTTTATTTTCTCTATGTTATATAATAAATGATTGGAAATATAGCAAAGGCGCAGATGCAATTAGTGAATATCAGTAATGCAAAAAAGTTCAAAGTTAGGAATTTCAAGGTAAAGCTGATGTATTTTACCAATACATTGTAAATTACTTTTGAAGCTGTTCGCTGAATCTACCATGTCTAGCAATTCTGATGTATCACATCAGAATTACAATATTATAGGTTATATAGTCAAATCCTAGTTCACTTCCACATTAAATTACAAATGATGAGAATCAGGAATAAAAGAAAGTATTGATGCATGACCCAAACTGTATTTTCGATTGATTGAATGATTTTACAAGCAAAGTAATCGTACATATTTTCAAAACGCGTATCGTCATCAAGAATTATGGAACATAAATCGAAAAAAAAGGCTTCAAACCCATCTGAGAAATTGTCATCAGTTACAATAATATTATCATTTTTGTACTAGCTCACCCGTTCATAAAAACGGACCTCAGCCTTCCCAGTTTTTTCGATAGTGCAAGTATGTCGTCATCTCCATTCATTATACAATTCTTCGAGTAAATGAAAATATAATCAATAGACTCGTTTTCTTGTCTCCAGCAGCAATCGGATTTGCTGGAATGTCGCGAGAAACTCTCTGAATGGGGAATCTAATACGTATATTTTAATTAATAAAACTGAATCTACCAGCTTTTTGTAGTTGGCAGTGGATTCTGTGATCCGTTAGAGATCACAGCAATCGGTGTCTGCAACACAACCGCTGGGCACAATCGTGAAGTTGATTTGTTTTTGAGCTCGCCACCAGCGCCAACTTGTATCCGCAAACATCGTTCGTGAAATAAAGAAAAGTTTTTACTGAGAGGAACTGAAAAGACTTGTTGAAGTGAGGTAGCTCAAAGGGTGTTGAGACCCATACTATATTATTTTTATGTATTTAGTTCGAACTCTTCTTGTGGGTTTCAATTAGGAGTGTAAATAGTGTTGACTTGACATGGATAGTGTATTAATTGATCAACAATCCTTGCTAGAAAAGAAAATGGACATATTTTTCGATGTGGAACAGTGGAACACTGTGAGTATTCTCCACGAGTTCGTGAATATCAATATTATGATCCACTCTGATGAACACTTGAGAACTATACAAGGTTTGCAAACTTTGAATGTTTCCTTTATATTCATCTCTCGAATTCCCTCAAACATTCCAAATCACTGGGGAAACTGATCATCAGTTCAGAAACCTAAGAAATGGGGTAATAAAATAATATATGGATAACAAAATATTTCTCAATATTGTTCACTGTGTGCTCTTGAGCGATACACCTGTATCGTATATATAAAGCATGATATTTTTCGAAATCTTTATAACAAATCAAAATAATTTTTGAATGATAATCAAAATTTGGTTCTTATTCAATCAGACAAAGGTAATGTCACTGTCATCATGGAAAAACATCAATACGTAGATTTATCCAATGATATTATTAATAACAGTACTTCATATGTTCAACTGAATAATGATCCAACTTTTCAAAGACAAAGACAATGCAATAATTTGATCAAATCTCTCAATGAAACTCACCAACTTGATGATAATTTTAAGAAAAAACTGTTTATAATGGCATTTCTCCAAAGTTTTATTCCTTACCAAAAATTCATAAACCTAATTCATCGATGAGGCCAATTATAGCTTGCATTGGTTCTCCAACAGAAAAAATTGCTTCTTTTTTAACAAAAATTTTGTCTAATGCTTATGATTCAGATAACATATATTCAATCAAAGATTCCTTTGAATTTTCAGAAAAATTTAACAAAATTGAATTACCAGATAATTATGTCCTGGCTAGTTTGGATGTTGTCTCACTTTTTAGTAACGTCTATCTAGATATTTGCCTAAGAGCAATTGATGAAAATTGGTATCGTATCAGCAATCACTGCACTATTGAAAAAAGTTATTTTATAAATTCAATAAGATTCCTCTTCGATAATAACTATTTTTTCTTTAACAAAAAATTTTTCAGACAAACTTTCGGAACTCCAATGGGATCTTCCATTTCACCTATTTAAGCAACGTATGTTATGGATGAAATACTAGACACAATTATCCCTGTTCTTTCTTTTAACATATTTTTTATAAAAAAATATGTAGATGATATTATATTTTCTTTACCTGAAAATGGTATAACTGAAATTTTGGATACTTTTAACAGTTACGATCCATTCATATCATTTACCATTGAAGTAGAAGATATCGATTTTTCAGTACCTTTTCTTGATACAAAACTTATAAGAACAATCGATTGATTGATTGGTATAGAAAACCATGTAGTTCAGGTAGGTATTTGAATTTTTTCTTCCATCACAAATTTTCAATGAGAGTGAGTTTGTTGAAACAAATGAAAAACAGAGTACTCAAAATTTCTGACATGTCTTTCCACAACAAAAATTTAAAAATTTTACAGAACCTTTTTATAAAAAATTCCTACCCACCAACATTAGTGAAGAAGATTTTGTTTAGTCCTACATCTCTAACTGAAATTGATAACAATATAATACAAAATGATATCACTAATAGTAATGAGATTGCTGTTATAAATCAAATTCCAAATTTCTTTGCATCATTACCATATATCAAAGAGATAACACCTAAACTCACCAGGATTTTTCAGTCTATTGACAACATCTAAATTGCTAATAAAACAGTGAATCCAATGAAACGTATCTATTCAAAAGTAAAAGACAAAATTCCTATTTCCTCACTTTCTAATGTGTTTTATACTATCCCTTGTCAGGATTGCAATAAGAAATATATTGGTCAAACAAAAAGATTAATGAAAGATAGAATTATTTCTCATAAAAGTGATTGTAGACTGCATCCTGAAAGATGTGCTTTGGCTCATCATGTGAATAATGGATCATCGAATGGACTATCATTCAACAAAAATAATAGCAATAGAACCACATCTTTCAAAGAGAAATTTCTTAGAAATGTCTCTCATATCACAAGAAACTGATTCCATAAATAAAAAAAACAGATATTAACCATTTGAGCGGAATATATTCCTTTTTGCTTTCACTTGACATAAAATCAAATGAACAGAATAACCAAACACAGTTATGAAACTAACCAAAATTTTTTCACGTTTCGGGTGGGGACTTTTAGGTCGGGGCATCTTATTCCTTGAGAATCTTAGGGAATGAATGAGAACGACTCGGCGGTTTCCGTTTGATTCGTTGATTAGAAGTTTACCACATAGTAATAATGTCAAATGTCATATGAATAGTGTCTTTCTGAACATCGAATTCATTTATCGAATTGTAATTTCAAATTTTGAAATAAAAATGAATTATGTTTCCATGACTCTATGTACACAATCTGTTTTTTCTATCAGTTGTGGTTCTATAAAACTAAAATTGTACTTCCTGTTTTATTCGAAATGATAATTAAGAAATTTATTTCTCAAATACAACATATATGTAAACATTCTCAACAAAGATGTAAGTACTTATATTTTGTGAATTTTACATTTTATATGACATTTTATATTGTAGTCTCCCTGATGATGGAATGAAGAATTCCGAAAGCTTGAAATAACTTTAAAGAGTCTTCTTTTACACCGCTGCAGACCCTACTATAGTTATACTCTATAATATATATATACAAAACTAGGAAAAGCATGCTGCTTACCCAACTATTTTCCTAGTTGTGTATATATATATATATATATATATATATATATATATATATATATATATATATATATATATATATATATATATATATATATATATATATATATCATACTCTCAACGAAGATCTGATTCTCTGAAATATGAATATTCTTGTGGTGAGAACGGAGTTTTGATATATAGTTATCGGAATTGTCGTGTCGGTATCAATAAATTAAAGAAATACGTCAAAAATTAAGCGGCAATATCATTTATGAACGTTTATTCCATAAAAAGGAAGAGAGAGTCTATGAATAAAAGCTTCCCCCCTGCCTACATGGAGATATCCAAGTAGAGAAGTGGCCTTGATGTGACTTGATCAAACGTCTATGAATATACACAAATCAACGAATTTATTTTTGATTATTTGAGGTCACCTTTCACAGGTTTTTAGTTTGCTGATTTGGAAAAATTTTGGATACGTTCCTTTCTGGCTTTTAGTGAACAAATATATGTACTCTATTCTATTTATAATCATTCAAAAATATGCTTATTTCCACCTACTTTCAGGTCGCAAAAGTTACAAATTGTTTTTTGAGAAAAGCCAGAGTTTGTGAAAGAGAGAAAGAAAACTATATCGACTTCTTGGCACTATCCGACCTAGTTTTTACAACATCCTAACGCCATTCTGCGTAGTTATGAAAGAATAAAGCTAACACTGACATCATATTAACTTATATCTCTGTACCGAACGGTACTCGGCTTTTCCCTTGAAAACTTCTAATATCTTTGATAACTACGACCTCACATCAGTTTCTAGAAAGGAAAGTTTACTGCCAGTTTTTCAGTCAATTTGTCAAGTACAGCAACTACGTATCCGTTTTTGATGTTCGCCTCTCTCGCTGTTGAAAATTCCACTAATATTCCGGTAAATAACATTGCTTATTTGCAGCAATCTGACTGGGATTAAAACGTTGAAATGCCCATTCATGGGAAATGGTTGGGAGTCATCTGTATGTCAGTTTGCATTGCCAATATAAAAAATCCACCTCATTACTTTACTTGATTCCTTCAGTTTCGAAAGTTGATTGAAATATTCAAAATTACCATGCTTCGAAATTATGCCACCACTTAGTTGTGGTTTGTGGCAACAAACTTACCATAGAAATAACTAAGTCGCTGCAACTTATCGTACCAAAAGAGATTCATGTAACCCGAAAAGCTTGCATGAATACGTGCAATTTTCTGGAGTTTCGACTAATTGCATCGTCGATGAAAATAATGACATTTGTTGAAAGCTTGATGTCTAATTGGTCTATTCGCGATGCCTATTTGGAACACAATGAATGAATGTGCCTTGAAGTAATTAATTTTTTTGATTGGATACGAATGAAATGTTATACAAACCTCGGTATGAGTTGACATTCCACCATCAAGGAATGTCTAGGTCTGATGAAATGGATGTTATATCAAAATGAAACTGAAATTTGGAGAAAGTAATGCTCTGAGCACTGTTTGAAAGTGAGTATTTTGTGGTGGATAAATCCTTTCTCGAAGTTTTCTGAGTTTCCAACCTGCAACAATCTGAAAAAAACAATAATTTATATTGGAATCCATACAAGTTTAGAATGGTAGACTTCTCTCTACCCGACAAATTGCTGCGTTTTGAGAACGTGTTCCACAAATTTGAGTTATACAAGAAGTTGCTGACTGATTGGAGATGTTCTATCTGAAAGGATTTGTTTTTCAATCAACACAGAAAGTTTTTTTCAGTATGGAAACGGCTTCGATGTTGTATACAGTAGTATTATGCCAACTTATATTATATCTTATTTACGCCTATACATAATGTAAGTATTATACTTACGGTTTCTGCAGTTAAATGCCGTTAAATTCCCTTAGGGGATAATGGCGAGGGATTAAGAGTCTTTATTCCCTCTTGTAGTCCTATCACAAAATGTATCTAAATTGGATAAATAAATTGGTCGTATATAAAGTATACTACTCGCAATAATGGCTATTATTATTTACTCGTGATATAATCTACTATTATGCAACATCTGGACACAATGATTACCATCCATTCGTGGAGGACCAAGCAATACCACCTTTTTCTTTGGTCGTATATAAAGTATACTACTCGCAATAATGGCTATTATCATTTACTCGTGTTATAATCTACTATTATGCAACATCTGGACATAATGGTTACCATCCATTTGTGGAGGACCAAGCAATACCACCTTTTTCTTTGGTCGTATATAAAGTATACTACTCGCAATAATGGCTATTATTATCTACTCGTGATATAATCTACTATTATGCAACATCTGGACACAATGGTTACCATCCATTTGTGGAGGACCAAGCAATACCACCTTTTTCTTTTGTATTCAAATAACTACATATCATCATTATTTTCAGTGAGTGTTTAGAACATGATACGACCGTTCGGGATGATAAAAAGAAGGAAATAACGATCTACGTTTCATAAAAGGACAGTTGTCCTCCACGTTCACTTAACACTAATGGAACAATTCCAAAGCCATGAGCAGATGTAGACATTCAATAAGCCCAAAATCTAAGAACAACTCATGTTTACAAATAGTTACATTAACATAAATATGTAATTTTCGTAGATTTTCGACGGAAATGGGCAGAGTTAATATGAAGAAACGAACGCAATATCCATCTCGTATCTACTTTGACAATTAAATCGATAATATTTTTGAGAAAACGAGGTACGAAATGATTTGATAATGGAGGCATGTAGGTTAAGTTAATGGTTGAGCCAAAAATAGTAAAACGAAATTTCGAAACTGATTTTCTCCTGGAATCCATTTTTATGGTTTGCTCTCTTCTTGAAGAAAAATCTTCAGATTCTAATATCTGTTTTTGGGGCAAATTGATATATTTACGTAACTGCAATATTATAAAGAAGCAAGATTTCGGGACATTTCTACCTCATCGAAAACATTCAAATAATATTTCTTCGTCAAGTATTCTGGAATTTCTATTTGTGATGAGAGAATTATTGATTGTATTGTCAACTCAAACATATCTAGTCTGTATGTATAATCGTATGGAGTAGAAACCTGATAGTGAATGGCTTCTATCAAAAACCAAAGTTCACGTTATATTAGTATAACTACTTCTCTTCGGGCTTGAAGGCCGTCGTTCTTCGGAATTTCTTCCTGACGTTTCGCTAGCGCGAGTGGCCAGCTTCTTCAGAGGCTTATTCATCTCCGATGACTCTTAGTCATCGGAGATGAATAAGCCTCTGAAGAAGCTGGCCACTCGCGCTAGCGAAACGTCAGGAAGAAATTCCGAAGAACGACGGCCTTCAAGCCCGAAGAGAAGTAGTTATACTAATAACCTCGGCCGCGAAAGCCTTAACCATTTCACGTTATATTTTCGAATTGACTTCATATGGTCTTGTTCCATATATCCCTACATATAACTTCAATAAGGACAGTCGAAATGAAAATAAAAATAATTAAACGAATCAATATAAATATAAAAGTTATGTTATTCATTGAACCCATTTCGAAAGTACCTCACTACTAATTTTGTTGTGAGAGTTCGATGTATAAGTTTTTGGTGTGTTTCAAATTATTTAGGGAAATTTTCATTGAAAATGGCTGAATTCTTAAATGAAATTCATTCGAACAGTTCAGAACGTATATTTCCGAAAAAATGTCTTTATTATTTCAATAAAAACCAAGTTTCATAGAATAGTTGTAGATGGATGCAATGAAAGTTGAACTTGAAGATTTGAACTTTGTTCAGATCTTACCATATCTGCAGAACATATACATATTCGTTACTGAATTATGAATTTCTCCATTACTATTATTCTAACATAAAACTAATACTTCTTGCACTAAAAACGGGTTTCGCTAACAAGGCTAGTATCATTAGAAGAAAATTGATATGCCGGAATTTAGTTTCTGAAAACATATCAACGCCGGTCAGTTTTTCAAAATTTCCTAAGAAGCTTTAGGAATAATTAACCAGTTGCAGGAAAGGCACTATTTGCGAAACAAACATATACGAAACTGGAAATCAAGTATCGGTATAGTAAACGAAATGGGATAAAACTAATTTTCTATTCAACTAGCTTGAACAAATTGAGAGGTTGTGAGCTATAACGCAGCTGCTGTCCTTAAACGAAATAATTTGAATAGTCCGAACGTTTAAAATTTTCCCAAACCGAGTCCCGCATCGATTTATAGCTGTTTAAAGTAACATAACTACATATATTCTACATCATCGCCACTTATTAATTATCTTTCGATAAAATTTTCAGTTTATTCACGTCCATAAAATGAACATACAGGTGACCAATATCGTTGATTAAAAGCAGATACGACGACGAAGACCTTTGAGCAAAGGTATGATAGAACCGCCGCGCCGGTGAACTTTGAAAGCTGTTGACAAATTCGTCTTTCTCGTAATACCGACGCGATGTATACAATTCTGTAGATCGTCCAGTTAGTTTTATTGATAATCGAAAAGTAGAAATCCTGGGAACATACCATGAACTCTATGATCTCTGAGTTTCACAACATTCTTTTTATGATCCGCCGAATAGAAAAAACTTGAAAAATGTCGATTTCAGATCTCGAAAGATAACATTACATGGCGCGAAGAGTTAGGTTGAATTGAGACAGATCCGAAATTCGATCGTACGACGATTCGATAGCTTTCTGATTCGTCTAAATTCAAATTTAGATTCACCCCAACAATAAATTCTTTCAGTTCAAGAACTAGTAAACCTAATTAAAATATTTGATATGGCTTTAATTTAAAAATGGCTGTATATTAAAATGTAACCACTCAGATTGGCACATGACCTTTCGTGATTCTAGTGTATCTCTGGGTTGTACAAAAAAAAGAGTCTCGTGAAACAAACAGTTGTGAAAATATAAGAGGAAATCCAACTTCTCTTCTTCTCTCTCTTTCTGTCGCAATAATAAAAAATGATTAATGTTTTTGTGTAGTTTGTTTCAGGAGGTGAAAGGCATAAGTCGCAGTCTATCTTTCGATATCATTTAATCTATACACCCTTTTTTATAGTTTATCTAAAATTCGTGCTTGTTCTACTCTACACACATTTCATTACAGACTTCCAACGGCAATTCTCTCAAGGTCGTCTGCCATTCTTTCCTATCATAGAACATTAATGTCAATAGGCGTATTTACTGGATATAATGTGACGTCATCACAATGTTCATCTTGACGTTCGGTTCTCAACTGAACACATGTTCGTGGACAGTGAATATAAGGTACAGACTGAATAAGTTCTACTTTAGCTCAAAGTATTTACCTTCTATCCAGGGACTCGAAAATTCGTGAGCACAATTTTCTCTTTCAGTGATTATTCTTATTGATGACCACGTAAGGTGATAATCATTATTCACTTGCTAATAATCGCCTATTTACAATTCAACAAACTTGACATTTTGATTACCGAATGTAAACTATGACATTATAAATCATAACTTAAACACTCATTAAAGCTTATGCAAGCACTCCCCAATGCACACCTCTCTCATTTGTTATATCACGGCATCTCATTAAAAAAATTGTCCTATCAGTTTCGAGAGTGGGCAGTGACGAAACTTCATTGGATATTCATTAAGTCAAAAGTGATAGATCTGGGAGGAATTATTGTTTATGATAATTGATGGATGAAGATTGGTGATCAGGACTAACGTGACTCAGTGTTTCAGTGATAGTGGTAGTAGTAAATGTTCTTTTTCTGGTCCCACCCTTGAATATGCTGATTTCTTTATAGTTCGCTAAACGGATAAGTAGGCGATTCCAATCAACTGAATGGATATTATTTTTTTATTCTATTTTATCACTTTCGAACTTATAATAAATTAAGAAGAAAAGAAACATTTTTTGACGCCAAAAATCGATGCCACAACATGGAAGTTATCGTGCTAGATACAACTGAGCTAAATCAGATTCAAATCAACGATATCATAGATATGAACTTATATCTTGTAAATCGTTTTACATTAATCCAATTACCATATTTCTTGTATTTCCATGTTAATGAAACAAAATTAGGCTATTTTGTAACGGAAGCTCGAAACTGTTAATTTATAATTATTATTTCAGTTGTTGGTTTTAATACGAACTACCTGTTTCTAAGATCGGCAACCAGAGAACCAGACGCGGGCACATTATTTAAAAATTTAAAAAGTTAAATAGGCTTTGAAACGAAGACTGTCACAAATAAAAATTAAAATAAATCAGGCAACTTAATATACACGAATATATATATATATATATATATATATATATATATATATATATATATATATACATTTGGGTAAACATAAATGTATTCATACCTGAAGTAATTTCTAGTTTATCGTGTCAAAATCGTTATGTCACAAATGTTTTTTTTGTGGAATTGAAAGAATTGAATTTACTCCTCGTACCAATAATTAATTAAAATTATACAGTCCAGGTGGCCTGTTGGTTAGAGTGTCAGCCCTCTTCAGATTGTGGTAGGGTAACAACCTAACAAAACAACGAAGAAAACTTAAGCACCTTATTCTTGAAGAAGACTATAACTCCCTACCCCATACCTCAGGGTCACCATGGATATCTGTGGACCTATCCATACTACTATTGTCATTCGTTATAGAAGCCAAATGCCTTACAATCATGAAGAAGTTGAAAATCATTCACATTGGCCTTGGATACAATGGATGCCTTCGATGTGAATTATTTCTCAGATTTGTTTAACGGTAATTGGCCGTGAATGAGCAATGCTGGATATATCTTCGACAGTAGAAGATGTAACTGAACTTACTAGTAATGCTTGTGCAAGAATCAACTCGGATTTGCACTATATATCAGGAATTTCTAAAGCACATAGACTCCTTCTCAATAAAAAAAAAAACAGAGTTGCTGGTAGTTGGTTATAAAAGCATATACATACGTGAAAACCCACACTTGAGTCTTTTTGTCAATAATAACCAATTGAAGTTATCCAATGGATGCAAAAATTTAGGAGTACATTTTGACAATGATCCCAAGTTTTCTAACCACGTGAGTAACTTGTTGAAGAAGTCTTTTTTCAAGCTGAAAACTCTATATGTTCACAAAGATATCCTAAGAGCTGATATCAAATTGAAGCTCTGTGACACTCTCATTTTGTCAAGTATTAGTTACTGCGATATAGTGTATTGGCCAGCACTAACAACTAAAGATCGAAACAGTCTTCAGAAAATACAGAATGCATGCTTGAGATATAGCTACAACCTGCGCAAGTATGACCATATCAGTGAGTCCTTCAGCAACTCTGGTTGGCTAAACCTGGAAAAAAGATTCAGAGTGCACATGTCCTGCATGCTCTTCAAAATCATTACATCGAGTGTTCCCATATACTTGTTGACAAAATTCACAAAAGGATCTGATGATCACAATCTAAAAACACGACATTGCTATAGGTATCTGGTCCCTCCGCGTAGAACAACTCTGTTTCGGAAGTCCTTCTCTTACATTGCGGTGAAAGTTTATAATTCCTTACCAGAAACGATTAAAAACTGTACCTCCTTCCATTCATTCAGGGAACATGTCAGATCATTCTTTCAGGAGAAAAATGTGAATTCTGAAAATTATACTTGTGCTTGAACACCTAGGTTTTCCTGATGAATCAATGAACTTTGATTATATATTGATAGTTATAATTTTTTTCCCAATGTTATTTCAATTAAAGCGGACGAGTAGACATGTTATTTTGTAGCTGAAGTTGTTGGTAGTTGGGGGGTTATATGGAAGAGCAACCCTGTTGAATAGCGCCCTCCATTTGTCAATTAGCTTTTAAATGTATTATTTTGAACTAAAAATGAAGACACATTATTATTATTATTATTATTATTATTATAATGGAGGGCCTTGAGCGAGAGAATATTCCTACTTCAAAGTGCCAAATACATCATACGAAAACAACAAACAAACTAGTATGAAATGATTATTTGAGTTCCTATAGATTTTCTCTCCGTTCTGTACTGATATAGA
This sequence comes from Zygogramma bicolorata, assembly GCA_032362365.1. NCBI lineage: Eukaryota > Metazoa > Arthropoda > Insecta > Coleoptera > Chrysomelidae > Zygogramma > Zygogramma bicolorata. The sequence continues at coordinate 291,045 of JAVJAQ010005487.1, forward strand.
TCACATACTATATCAGAGTTGTTTTATATTTAGATAAGAAATTTTGGTCCCCCTTATTCTTTTTGAATAATTGACCACTTTCAAACTCCAAAAATGGCCACAAATCCAATATATGCATTGACTTTGATGATCTAATGGAATAGACGGACATATATACCTAATCCAGTTTGAGTACTAGGCTTTTCCGTTGGAACATTTGATTCAATTTCCTCTTCAAAACGCACATTCAGCTCAATGAACTCCAGATTGAAAACACTTATCAAATATTAAGGTCACAACTGAACCGGAACTTTGTCTCCATTTACCGAAGGTACCCAACAATAAAATTATAACTGAAGCAGAATTCCCAACGAAAAGATTGTTGATCACTTAACCTCATTCATCATCGGCGCATTCTTCAGGGAGGCATTTGGGCATTGTGCTATTAGGCACGGGATCATTTATCACAGGATATTTCAGTGCTATTAGAATTATGAGCATTTGAAAAGCTGTACAAATAACTCTCACATAACAGGGATAATCCCGTGATTTACAGCAGTTTCATATTGTCGGGTAGATCCACTAGTCACGTGTTGTTCGGATACAGTATCAACATGGTTTATGGACGTTATGGTAATGCTGGTATCATTCAGCTACTTGGTCGGTGAATCTCCTCCATACTTGGAGTGAGAGAAGAATATAATATCATTTCTTATGCGATTAATAATAGCAGGAGCGACTTAACATTTACCATTGAATAACAATAATTAACATTGCGATAAGTATATAATATTAAATTTCGAAAAATATTTTTATTTTTTTTCTGCTGTCCTAAGCCCAAAGGGCGTAAGTCAATATTGACTAGTCTTGAGATATTACGCATTTTGTAATAATCAAATCAGCACACATTTTTTTATCAACAAAATAAAATTGGCGTTTGAGTCTTCATAGGGTAAAGTTGAAAAACTGAGATACGCCTATATTCTGCTAAGGATTTCGATAAATGAGAAATGAACAGTAATAATGATTGGGAATAAAATTTATTTCTCAATTTCACATAACTTACATTACTTAAAGCCACTTAATGTTATTCGTCTACAGGAACAGAACTTTACTGCAAACTTTCAAACAGAAAGACTAACGGCTAACATTCACGGCCATGTACTCCGGATGTTTATGCAAAAGGTAAAATATCCCAAGCAAATAAGAAGTATGTCAGAGATGCGCCCATTTCGCTTGTCACGACTGAGTAACGTCTAAACAGCTTAGGATTTCCGGTGATTTTGGAGCACGATGAGATCTGGCCAAATTTCTCATTAAAATTGAAAAGTGGGTTATAAAGGACTCTAAGCAAGTGAAATCTAAAAGCCGTAAAACATTGATATACGCCCTTTGGGCTTAAGACGACAGACTTGAACTACTCATCCTTCACAACATTTCTTTATCTGCTACATTAAGTAAGGTATATATTCAAATTATACTCAAAGTATTCTATCTTGTTCATTCCGCAGTCTTCTTTCTCTTATATAGGGCCAGTCCATTATCAAGTTTTGATGTATATGGTACCCTAACCGTCTGCATTTGTGACAAGTAATAACAATAGGTTTGTTCTAGCAACACATTTGACCGTTTGGAAATTGGTCTGAAGCAGTCAGAGGCATGCGCAAGATGAATATTGGAGAGCGAAATTCAACAAACCTATTTTCAGTAATTTGTATATTTCATAGTGTATATCAATACTATTGGAGTGCCGTAAGGCGTGAATTTTAAAATCTCGAAATCCAGGGCAGGTCAATGAATTTCCATAAAAACTGTTAGACTGCATTGTTCAAAGCTCAAATAAAAAAGTTAAAACACAAAAAATGTGCGATTTCGATTAAACGTGTGAAGCAAAGAATTATATCGAATAAATAATATTTGCATAGTAATTCTGATATTGATTCATTCATATTTCGCAGGAAAAAACGAGTAACAGCAAAATAGTATATTATTCAACTGGAGAATAATGATGGCTATTATTCACGAGGTGAAGTTTATGGCCACGAGCCGCATGCGAGTGGCTCAATCACCGAAAGAATAAAAACCATGATTCGCGAGTAGAATACTATACTTTATCCACGACTAGTAAACAAATTTGTTGGAAAATTTTGTTATATTACCTACATATTTTCAGAAACAAATATTTCATACAAAACTGGTAACAGGTTTGAGTGAAATTTGTTAGCTATTTTAATATGACACGAACATTCATAATCGCTGATAGCTCAAGGTATATGCTCCTTGCCTTCTTTTTTTATATGTACTCAACTGAATTGGGAATATTTGGTGGTTCACACAATAAAATTTCAAAAATCGAGTGTTTGTAGCAAAACAATATAATATTATACCTGTATCAAAGAAGTATTTGACAGTAGTCAATAGTTACTCATTATTCACTAGTGAATAATGAGTAATTATTAAGGTTGAGCAAACGGATGTATACAATAGTCGTGGATAGAAATTATTATTATAAACTATGAAAAGTGACTTTCTTCAATGTCATTCCTCCTTTTATTTTTTGAACGGGTCATCTCTTCAACTACTATAAAATGGCGGAACATTTAATAATTGCCTGAATACGTCGTTTAAATTTATAAATTGAGGAAATAAGCTGAGTTCAGTTCGAAAGATGCTCGAAATGGTTGCCTTAAAGTTCTTGACATAAGAACAGTCTATTCGATATTTCACGCGTACATTTTCACACAGAAACGTTGACATTTCTTCTAATATCAGATGAAATTTCAATTCAATTTCATTGAATGTCGATATATTCAAGCATTTATTGAATGTTCCTTCATTTTGTATTGTATTTTGTTGTACAGTATTCGTCAGCAGTTTCAAAAAAATACCACAAGGCCCACTTTCCATTCAATTTTTTTTCAGATGACGCACAGTCGCCATCTTGAAATTTTCTTTTTTCAATTTCACTTCAAAATATAGTATTCATGCATCGATTTCATTTCAAAAATTGGAAGGCACAACACTAAAAAAAGCCATTGTATATAGTTTATAAGAATTTTTTTTTCAACCCGTTTTTTTACCAAATATGAATGAATTAACACCAAATTTACTATGCTAATATTATTTATCAGGTAAAAACCCTTGCTTCAATCATTTTTAGCCCTTGTCCTTCTCATTTTTCAGTAAATTGTTGTTACAAATTGTTTTAATCGAGATCGCACATTTTTTGTTTTCAACTTTTTGTTTGAGCTTCGAACAATGCAGTCTAACAGCTTTTATAAACCATGAATGAAGGATCCCAAAAAGGGCAATCAGATAATGATCTACCAAAAATAGACTTATGGTTGCTCATCACTTTTACAAGAAATAGTGATTTTATTGTCGCCGAAATGCGAGCAGTGAAATTGAAAATTTAGGAGTCAGCTACTTGTTTGCTACTTAATAACTATTTAGGAAATCGAATATGTTTAAACTTATTATTTTTTGTACAAAATACTTACCTACGTGCCTTAACGTCGCAGCCGGCAGTGCAACTTAACCTACCTTTTGAGTTCTGTTCGATAGATAAATACTGACGTTTTTATTACCCATTCATTCTTCTTGATGAATAATAATGAATAAATCAACTTACTGCAAATACAGAGTGAGTAAGATAGATCTACTAACTGAACCATTTTATAATAGGTATCCCATAATATTAGAATACGTGAAATTTCTTTTTACATATTTCATGGTTGTTATTGCACATCTAATCCAAATTGTCACAGATATTCGTCCCATATCCGGTTGCGCATTGAACTTCGTATAGGTTTCAACTGGCTGCTTTTCCTTCACTACGCAAAGAGTCATCATACAGAAGAGTTCAAATGGACAAGCTGTACCTATTTCAGAACGGCAAGAAACAATCAGGTTGATGATGCTATTGGTTACTCTTTTTGAATTCAATCTGCCCCCAACCAGTTTATATTTAACACAGGTCTCAATTTCATTCTCGAGCTGAACCAAGAAAAAATACCATTAATTACCACACACATACGCTAATACTTGAACTTATAGAGAATGCTGCCTATATACTATAAACAAAGGATAACACACACAAAGCAGTTGTTTTTAAGTTAGTACATTTGAATATAACGGACACTCTTTGAGATCAAATGATTTTTACTTCTGGTCTGGTATCTAAATTTTTATGTATACCAAACAAATGCAAACTACTCCAGTACATGATAGACTATCATTGAACTCACGACAAAATGATCTTCGCGACAAAATATTTTGCTTTTAGCCCCAAATGGATTCAACATCTTTATAGCTTTTATTCATTTCTTTCGCATTCACACATCCATTCTAACAACTTGTCCGGATCATTGGTGGTTGTGCTCTTGCATTTAAGCACAACATGACTTTCTCGTATTTGAATTAGACATTTGAAATAATATTCGTATAATCTGATAGTGAACCATAAGAGAGCGCGCAACGGACTGCCAGAATGTTGACTTATGACTTCATTTACAATTCCAAATCTCGAAAAGTAATTGACATATCGAAATAATTTTTTGCTCACTATTTTTTTATAGAGAATACGGAAAGCTGGAAATCCGAATAAGTGATAATTCTTCACTAGGATAAAAATAAAATTAAACTTCACAGGCATTTTATTCATACACATGCACATAAATCAATTAGTTGTTGCATGAAAATTCAGGTATGAGGTGCGAAGATGATTCATACCCAGAAATATTCCAGTAGAGTACTGTCATATAAATATCAATTTGCATCATTTTGTGAACATTAGTTCATGAATTAAGCAATACATCCGTAATAGTTTCACTTCAATTTGAAAAATTGTATAGAAATATATTAATTGCATAATGAAAATGATAAAATTAGAAAACGTTAGACATGCATATCAGCTATTAAAGTGGATCCATCTTCCACGCAAGACATAAACAAAAATCGAGTACTTAATCCGTAACGATGTTTTCTTTTAGAGAAAATTCACCTCACCATCTTCCACTCGACAACACGTTTCAGTATTTATCGACTTCTGAAATAATATACAGACTTTCAGTCCGCTTTAGGCACTTTCAGTAGACTTGCTCGACTCCAATCTGTTTATTCTCCCAACTAATCAAAATAAAGTTGTATCTCTCATTCGAGGCTTATAGGAATAATCATTTATTTATCTGGAAATTAAGATGACATTTTACATTTCTCGGTTTCGATACGAAAATAAATTGATGCAGTGGCGTGTATGCTACTCACTTAGCTAAAGTGCATTAGAGAAACTTTCCACTAAGACTACAAGGAATCCCCCTGGTGTCAATTGTAATAACTGTAGATAGGTTGAAAAAGATTATTTCGAAATATAGCCACACCTAGTGTCGAATTCCATATGATTTTAAGAACATTTTTTCAAAAATTTTTAGTTTTTTATGGAGAATTTTTATCGCCGCTTTCCTCACTGTGACTCCTGAGTAGACGGACTCGAGATAGAAATAATAGTTTTCAGTTTTTACTAGAAAATGAACGTTATGTTGTAGTGAGAATTGATCGAGTACTGAAAGAATCTAGGTAAATGGAAAGTATGAAAAAGGGAAACTCTGTCTCGAATTCCATTGTATTTTGTTCTTTCAACGTTTGAGACGCATTTGCATTTTTCCTATAGACTTAGTCAACTTTCTAATCGAATATATAAAATGTCCCATAAGAGCAATGCAATTATTGAAAACTTACAGCGGTAATTGCAATGTATCAAGTCACCATAACAACACATTTGAAACCGTATCGCTAGACGTCAGTAAACAACACGCATAAATTTCAGATAGACTTCAAAAATGGAAAAACATTTCGCGTTCAGGTGAGTACTCCATACAATCTATAGAGGAAAGTGTAAATGAAAAAAAAAATAACATTCCCTTGAGAATTTCTTTACTCGTGAAATATTCCAATGAATTACATTCGTGCATAAAAATGACCAGATAATTTTGCATTCAAGCGTGATATCTCATACAAATTGCATTCGGTTATTTTCATATTTTGTAAAAGAGCCCTCGTCTTTCGGAGTCGGGCACTTTCGCCAAAATATGAAAATAAACTCATGCAACTTTTAGATATCACGCTTTCTTGCAAAATTATCGGTAATTTTTATGCACTTGTTCAATTATAACCAAAAATACCCTTGGCGGTTTCTAGCACTATCATTTGTGAGCGAGCAACTGGCAAAAATTCAGACGTTTGAATATGAAACACCCTAGATGGTATTAATTGCTTATCTCCGATTAGTTAAAATTCTAATGAAGATACTGGTGGTGGAAATTTTAAGCATTTGCAAATTGACCATATACAGACGTGGAAGATAATTATCATTGTTGTGTGACCGAGGCAATAGTCGACCAAGTTACATGATCGCGGTGGAATATCAATTTTCCAATGGACCACCACACTACGTTCTACCGCCAAGAACTAGAAAGTAGGAAGCCAGCAGTCTCCTGCGAGCCAGATGCATGAGTATGTACCAAGGAGATGGGAGTGGACGATTTTACTTTTGAAATTATGGAGTTGAGTTTGTGATCTCCATTTCCGTATTTCTTCAGAATCTCAAACAATAATGAAGAGAATAAGATGTTTATCAAACTCCTGTGATGGCTTTTGAAATAAAGTAATAATTCGCCAAAATAATATATCACGTAACGGGGAAGATAAGTAGCCTATTACGCACGGGCGAAAAATTGTGAGCACGAAGCATTAGCCGAGTGTGGTAAATCGCGAGTGCATGTAACTGGCCTTATCTTCGAGAAGCCAACTTTACTTTTTCCACCCCCTCCATGCTTGTGTCTCCATGGAGAAATTGGCTATCACAGCCCACTTATTCTTGTGATAGCCAATTTTTTTATGGAGAAATTCGAGGAAACAGCACTGAGAACTACCACGAAACGACTCAAATGCTGGTTAAGGTATGTGGATGACACTTTCGTGATCTGGAATCACGGTGTGGAGGAATTAATGAAATTCCTTGGTCACCTGAACAATGTCAATCCAAAAATCCAATTCACCATGGAAATGGAACAAAATGGGCACCTCGCTTTCCTGGATGTATTGGTTAATAGACAAATAAACGGGAAGCTAGGTCACAAAGTCTATCGGAAAACAACTCACACAGACAGATATCCGCATGAGGATTCAAACCACCATCCGCGACAGACAAAAGTAATCATTAAAACTCCAGTAGATATAGCGAAGCAATTTTGCGCACCTGAATCACTGGATGAAGAGCTCAACCACCTTAGACACGCTTTGCGAGCTAATGGTTACCAAAACAGAGAGATAGACAGAGCAATACGACCAAGCCAACTACAAATCCACACCCGCAAGGATGTGACTCCACCCTCAGGAACCGTTTTTTTTGCCCTATCTAAGAGGTACCATGGATCGCATTGGAAAAATATTGAAAAAGCACAATATAAAAACAATATACAAACCAACAAAGAAAATAGAGGAACGACTGAGGTCAGCTAAAGATCCAAGAGATCCTCTATCCAATGCTGGGGTATACAGAATTCCATATAGGGACCACCAAACGCAGTTTTAAGACTCGAATCAGTGAGCACAGTTGAAATTGTCGGTTGGGGCGAACAGACAAATCAGCTGTAGCTCAGCACGCCCTCCTGGACAACCGTAGTAAACAATTCGACAAAACTTTAATTCTGTCAACGACGACGCATTACTCCACTCGCTTATACCAGGAAGCAATTGAGATACATAAGCACAAGGATAACTTCAACAGAAAGGAAGAGGGACTAAATTTGAACGAAATTCGGTATCCAGTTCTAAGAATAGCTAAGACGAAGCCAGATAGAACCAGGGAATCGCACGGCAAACAGAACCCTGTCGGACCAAAAGATAAAAAACGAGTCAATTCCAGATTTGCAATCAGTCGTAGTAAACTCACATAGAGAAGTTCAACTAAGACCACGCCGCTGAAGATGGCTGCCGCAGATGAAGCCGAGAGCTCCGGAAGTCAAAATTCCAGCACACGGCCCTCAAGCCCGAAAAACCGAAAATGTATTGCTCAATTCGGTTTTTGAACAATTGAATGTAGTCCATGAGATCAAAGCTATCAGGTTGAATGTTAAATATCCTATCATTTTCATAAACTTCATTTCAAATTCACAAAGGAGTTGTAATTTAAATTCGCTGAATTCCTTTTTTTAACATTGAATGTAGGCATGAGATAATTTTCAAATATGTTGTCCCGAAACGGCCGCCATACACGTCCATTCCAAATGAGCCATCACCAAACAGCTGTCAAATACATAATGAATGGTTTGAACTAGTGGGAGTCGAAAAATATAACACTCAGGCAATCTTGACATGACTCCCAGTTAATGAATGATAATTAACCCTGATGAAAGCCTTCGAAAACGCAAATATGAAAACAGGTCTAATCTGAAATATGCAATAGAGCAAAATTAAAATTTAAATTGAAATCAATTGAAAAATGAAACAATGCCATTGAACAATACTTATGAAACTTCAATGTACCACTTATTTTGGGTTGGTACTTCTGACACCATAGCGCTGGCAACTAATTTTAAATTTTCTGTTTTCAACCGTCAGGTAGTGAGAATGCCGTTGGAATTTCTTGTATCCACCGTAGTCTTATTATTGCTGGTCAATGAAATCGAAATAAAAAGTTGCTTAGAATACATTACAAAATGGTCCTAAATGAATAATCCAACCACTTCTATCCAGCCTCGATTTGTTCAAATATTCAACCATTTAATCATTTCAATCAGCTGTCGAAGTAATAATATATCAATAATCGACGAGTGAGAATTGATGTATTATCCGCGAGCCGTGAGTTTGCCGAAAATCATTCATTGTTTCTACGACTGTACTGAATGTTCAAGTTGCAGTGTGAATCGTGACAAAATATCCGGCCAGGTATTGCAATTTGACTCAAATCCAGAGTTCATACAGTGTTATCTACATTTAATGACTAATATTTAAGGACGAAATTGATGCTGTGAACCGTTATAAACTTATATTCCATGGTTTATCATACATTTTTGCTTTTTAATGGATTGTGAAGATTTACTAAAACAAATAAGAAATCACAGTCGATATTTCAAAATCATCTTTTTTCAATCAATATACTGTTCCACAAAATATTTCAGGACTGAAGATGGATTTTTTCCGACTATTCTATTCAAAAATGAAATCAATTTAGTAAAATTATGCATTATTTGTGACGCAACATGTATGAATCGTAATTCAAAGTGAAATTACTACAAGAAACTAATTTATAGATATTCTGATAAATGTGACTATTCTGCAGGTCGAAAGGAACTATACCTAAATATATGTCTGTTCCCAAGGAAATTAATTTTACTGACACGTGTACGCTGACTTTTACTGTTTTTGTTGAAATTGGGTACTATTTCTCATTCAATATCCAACTTCAAGTGCAAATAATGAAAAAGGACAATTTTCCTCATTTTCTCCAAGGTCCCGCCTCTGCACCTTGGCTTTAGTCAAAAAAAACATTGACAAAAATTTTGCTCGTTCGTGGAAACTCCATTATAATGGAGAAGGCGATTCATTAACCATGTTTTCGGAACGCATTTGTTTTGAAACTTTACGTAATTCATCTGTTCACTTCGCTTAGCGAGGCAATTAAATTGTCGATGGAAAATAAACAATAGAATTGTAGGTGTTCACTAATTGACGAATTCTTTATTCCTATACCGATGAGTTTTTCTGTCAGGCGTTATTCAGAATTATCCAGACTGCCATTCATTTTTGGAAACTCCAAAGTGAAGGAGTGGATGAAATAAACAAGTGAACCCCTCGTGCTACTCGATGAATTGCCTCAAACCATTCCTTGAATTATTTAATAACTGTAGACCAAATCTGCCACATCATCAACACCATGACGTCTCCCACCCCTTTGTTGTGAGCTTGGAGACCTGTCAAACTTCTCTTGCTCAGGGATTTTTCTTCAATGGAACAGCTGAACTTCGGAAATCCTTCCAAAGGAGGTTTTTCCTGAGGCTTGAAAAATTCATAAATTTAAAGTTGATATTAATTTCTGTCTTCTGTTCCTCAATTACACGGTTTCTCTTTCGTGTGAATTAGTAGTTAAAAAAATATCATGGCGGGTAGTGCTTCATTGATATCGTTCTATGTGAGTGGGTGGGTGTATTATAGAAGGCTCATCCGCATAGATCGATATTTGAACAAGAATTCCAACCACCACCAGCGGCAAGAAAGGGGTAACGGCCCGAATTGAAACAGCTCTAGAGAAACATGAGGCGAGAACAATTTTCAAGTCTACGACAAAAATTCGGGACCGCCTCAGATCTGCAAAAGACCCACGAAATCCGTTATCTACTCCGTGAATGTAACGAATACCGTGCAGTTGTGGTTCTTTCCATATTGTTGTTATATGTTCAACAAATATGTAGTTGTTTGGAGAATATATTGGAAAACTTATTACAAAAGTGTTGTGTCTGGTTGACATTTTCTGACATCCAAAATATGATGCTTTGTTTTTAGTCCAGTCACAAATACAAATAATAGAAAGAGAGTCAACTATGTAACATGTCCCCCTTTAAGTTTCAGAAAATGAACATAAAAAATCTTTATATTTCGAAGGAGGTCTTCTCAGTCTCTTCTTCCCTATTTTTCTCTCTGCTACACATTCTGGCCTCTGTTCCTCATCTGGATTTCTAACTTTCGTTATATCTTCAGAATCACTCGTTCCGTTTCGTTTCCTTTCTGCTAACATATCTTCTGTTTCATTTTTGTCGATTTCCTCATTTATATCTGGATTGCTTGGGATAGGTCTCAAATGAATTCGGTTTCTTCTATAGATTCCACCATCTTCCGTTCGTACTAAATAGCTATCTGATTCATCGGTTCGACTAATGATTTCACCAGGGGTCCAATTCCTAGTTGATTTTTGTACCACAACTTGCCCAGTTATATCCGATAAAAAATTTTTGTGTGTATTGTAATTATTTTCAGAAAATTTTTGGTTCGATATCATGATTTGGATGCTTTGTTCCATATCAAATAATGGCTTCAGTTGACTTCTAATACAAGGAAGTTGAGTTCTCATTTTTCTTCCCATGAGCATCTCAGCAGGTGATGGTAATTGCTGTTTAGGTGTGCTGTTATATTCCATTGTTACTAGGTAAGGATGTTTCTCAGATTTGTATAGCATAGATTTCAAGGTTTGAATATGCCTTTCAACCATACCGTTTGATTGGCTATACGCTGGACTAGATGTTGTATGTGATATATCTAAATTTTTCAGAAACTCTTTGAAGCTTCTGGAATCGAAAGGTGGTCCATTATCTGACATAATTATCATAGGTAATCCATGGGATTTGAAAATGCTCAAAAGTGCTTTCTGAACAGCGTGAAAATCTTTTTTGGCTATCATAATTAATTCAACAAATTTTGAATGATAGTCACATGCAACAAAGAATGTTTGATCTCTCATTTGCATAAAGTCAACGCCAATCTTCTCCCATGGAAGTTCGGGTATATCATGTGAGTGCAATGGCTGTCTGGGATTGGATTTCGAATATCCAAGGCAAATCAGACGATGAAACTAATTCCGAAATATTTTTATTCATTTGGGGCCAAAAAACAGACTCCCGTGCTCTATTTTGACAAGATACAATACCCATATGTGTTGCATGGATTTTGTTGAGGATATCTACTCTCATTTCTCGAGGTATGATTATCTGTTTTCCTTTCAACAAGAAACCATCCTGTTCAAATAACTCATCTTTATAAGGGTAATACGGTTTTGCCAATTTCGAAACAAAAGTGATCCGGTTGGGCCACCCGTTAGCAACATAATATTTAACAAGTTGAAGTTCCTCATCATTACCAATTTTCTCCAAGAGCTCAGCGCGTTTTTCATCAGTTATTGTTATAATGGATCTAATATGGAAATCATCAACATCATCAGTGTCTTTTTCAATATTAAGCGGATTTCTTGTTAATAATTCTGGAATATGAAGCTCTTTGCCTGGTTTATACCTCAAAGTCACATCATATTTCAGAAGTTTAATCAATAATTTCTGAAGTCTTGGAGAAACTGAGTCCAAAGGTTTGTTTACTATACCTAAAAGAGGTTTATGATCTGTAATAGCGATAAATGGTCGACCGTAACGATTATAATGGAATTTCTCACGACCCATTACAATCGCCAACAATTCTTTCTCAATTTGGGCGTAGTTACGTTGCGCACCATTCAAACACATTGACCAGAAAGCTATAGGATGATCATTTTGGCTTATGTGACCCCCTAATCCGTATTGACTAGCGTCAGTGGATAATTGTACTGGTAAATTTGGATCAAAATATCTCAGTATGGGTACTTGCGTTATAAGCTTTTTAAGATTTTCAAATGCAATATCTTGAGGGCTATTATTTTCCCAAATCCATTGTGAATTTTTTTTCAATAATAATCGGAGTGGTGCTGTTTTTTCAGACAAATTTTCAATGAATCTTCCTAAATAATCCACTGAACCGAGAAATTTCTGTAATTCTTTTACATTGGATGGTTTTTTTATATTTAGTATAGCTTCAACCTTGCTTTGGTCTACTTGAATACCTACTCCTGAAATAATGTGTCCTAGAAAATGAATTTTTGTCATTGCCAATTGTAATTTTTCCTCATTAAATTTGACATTGAACTTCCTAACCCTATCTAGAAAACATCTGAGTCTATTGTTATATCAAAATATCATCAATATATGCCAGAGTACCGTCTAGTCCTTCTATAAGCTCATTTACATGATTCTGGAATATTTCTGATGCATTTGACAATCCATATGGAAGACGTTTGAATTTATAACGCCCAAATGGTGTGATGAAGGTGCAGAGCTCTGAACTCTTTTTATCTAAAGGAATTTGATAAAAAGCTGAAGAAGCATCAAGAACCGTGAACCACTTAGCCCCGTTCAATTGAGAAAAAATTGTTTCAAGAGTAGGCAGTTCCAAATGTTGTCTGATAATATATTTGTTCAAAGGCCTAGGATCCATACAGAGTCTAACACTTCCATTTTTTTTCTCTCTCACAACCATTGCATTCACCCATTCAGTCGCATCCAAAGCTTTCTCAATCACTCTCTGTTTTTCCATGTTGTCAATGCTTTGATTTTCTTGTTGATTGCACGTGAAGAATAAGAAACGGATGTAGGTTTCGTTTTTGTTGTTGCCCTCTGTTTCGACACCGATTGCTTTTCCATATCTGCAGCGATCCAAAATAATTCCAATTTCTCCATCGGGACCACGAAGAAGCTGGTTCTGTACCAAGCTCAAAAGATTTTGGAGTCTGCAAATTTGCCATATTTCTTCTACAGAAATTCAGTGGATTCGATTTCTTGCTGCCACCATGTTATATGTTCAACAAATATGCAGTTGTTTGAAGAATATATTGGAAAACTTATTACAAAAGTGTTGTGTCTGGTTGACAATTTCTGACATCAAAATATGATGCTTTATTTTTAGTCCAGTCACAAATACAAATAATAGAAAGAGAGTCAAGTATGTAACAATTGTAACTACGAAAAGATGCATGAAACCGCGGTTAACGAGGCACCAAACTGAAAATTCGGCAGTGGCTGGACACGCTCTGTTGGAGGGTGATGATATTGACTTAGACAGAAGACAGAACGCAAGTATTCGTTAAAACGGACACGTTTTTACCCACGGCTCTATAGGGAGGCCATCGAAATTCATAAGCATAAAACATCGATCGCAAAGAAGAGAGTTCCAACATCCATAGAACTTAGATGTCTGCGGTTCAAAACACACGGATCCTTCAAATGATAAAGGAAAGGGTTCGCAAAGTGGATTGGGCGTTATTATTGATGGTCCGACACCGAGTCAGACCATCTGTTGAACCACACTCAATCAAAGCATCGCAGCAGAGATCACTTTGACCAATAGCCTTCGAAAATGTTTGCCGCAGATGCAGACGAAACGCCTGGCTCAAAAACCTGCAGACCACTGCTCATAAAACCTTAAACACCCAATAATTCATTAGTTACCTACAGTGGGAGCTCAGAATCTTCGAATAATAGAACAAAAACAGCTTTGATATCCCAAGGACATTGGTAGTTAGAGAAATAATTTCATAACATTTTCCCAAAGCACGTTATTTGGCAACGACCCGACGCCAAAGGCACACACATGACTAGAAATAGACTTCGATACGACGAATCTTCAACCGGAAAATTTTGTGGTTGAACTGACTGGGTCGCCATGTAAACTCGAATGAACGTAGTTCATTCCATTTTTTCGTTTTGGTGAAATCCTTGACTAGTTTATTCAATGTCCTCTAATTAAGAGTTATTAGAGATTCACCGCCTCCTATGGCGTTTATTTGATTTTAAAACTCGTTTGGCATTTACTGCCGCCACTTGATGATATAAATATGATAATTGATATCATTAATGTTTTCAGTATAAAAACTTATTGATTTCTCAACGGTATTCCAATACGAAAAGCCACTCAAGACCGATTTAAAATTTTATCGATATTCCTATTATCATTCAACACTAGGATTGATGGTTTTCGAAATTAATTAATGTGTTTTTGAGCTGTTAACATTTTATTGAATTATTTATTGAAATATGAATCACTGAACATTCTGAAGATGTTAAGAATTAGTATTGAATTCTATACAATTTTTGAAGGAATAATTCTAATATATCTCGATAGATTATTGAGTTAATCGAAAAAAGTTGCTCAATAAAAACAAAAAACATTCATCCACTTCGAAATGATGACTTTCAAACAGGATCCATTCATACATAGGAATTCTCTGTATTTCTTACCAACGTTCAGGAAGGACCTCGCAATTTTCTTATGAAAAATTGCTTTCGGCTAATTTTGCTGATACTTTGAGTAGAGGTAGTTTTCAAAAAAGAGATAAAAAGTCTACACGGGCTCAAACTCCGGAAACCATTTCCTGACCTACTACGAAACCCAGAAATCCCCGCCCTGCAGTTTCCTTGTGGCAAATGGTTTTCGGCTTATTTCTCTTGAATTTTGCATAGATGTAATTTTCAACATGGCGATCAGAAGTCTACAAGGGCTCAAATTCGGAGGAAATTTCCTGACCTAAGAATGCGTTTGGTATACCAATGAAATATTCTGAATATCAGTTGAGTCACGAGGATTGCTGCAATGTTTGGATTACTCAGTGAAGTATTGGCTGCATTTCGATTAATAAAGAAGGATTAGCCTTGATGAATGACTGTGCGACAGATGCTGCTATAAGTAAAAAAGATCTTAAAGTGGTTATGTTATATTTTTGAAAACCGAGTAAGGCTCCAGTTATCGAACAAGATCGAAGTTTTGAGAGAGAAAGTGAGTACCTACTTCTGGTATGTCCGGAACTGAGATTCTGTGTGGTAGCTAAATTATTGGGTCAGGGTTAGCTTGTTTTTTACATGTTAGTGGGGATCCGAACACTTCGTACATTTCGATGAGTAGAATGGAGTTTCGCATGAAAAATGAGAGGTTGGAAAGATTCAAAAGAGGTCGGGAAGGTTATTTCCTACCTTTATTCTCTTTATAGTGAACAATTGGCCACTTTTCAACCTGAAACTGAGTTAGAAACAAGCACCTTTTTGAATGAGAATGAAGAAAGGTGTTTGCCTAGCCAACAATAACTGGTTCTAATGATGCTGATAACATCTGAAGCATGTTGAATTATTAAGAAATGTTGTTGAAATTGTCAGGTTTTCATGTAAACTTCATCTTGCTCATTCCGCAGTCCTTTCTCTCTCAGGGCCAGCACGTTAGTTGTAATGTCTATTATGATCTGAATAGACGCGAACATTCTGTCAAAACGGAAATGTCATTCTATACATTTCCCATAAACGTTCCATAGAGATAAATGTGTGGGGCCTTTGAGAGACCGCTAGCATAAATCACCGTTGAAGAAATCTTATATCTTTCAGTCGAGTAGGTAGTCTCTGGTACTTGCCGTGCTGCAATTATCCACTACTGCAATATATCGACTTGGCCAGTGGAGTAGACGAAGGAAAAAATCATCGATATTTTTCATTTTACCGTTTTCCAGATTATATATATATATATATATATATATATATATATATATATATATATATATATATCCTCGATCTCCAGTGATGATAGAGTGAGACAACTCAGACCTAGACGTAAGGTCACTCAGTCTTAAAAATGGCTCCGAAATGGGAGCCGAAACGTAGACATTAAAATCATTCCAGACGCGGATCAACCGGAAGTTCCAGCCAGCATATATATATATATATATATATATATATATATATATATATATATATATATATATATATATATATATATAAAACCAACAGCACTCGACTTGACTTCAAAACATCAATGGAAAAACTCGTTCAATTGGAAAATCCAAGTTATGTTTCTGATCTATCATTGTTTGCCTTTTTTTCCAATGAATTTGAATATGTGACAGATTGTCTTCTGAGGGGTGGGTAGGAGGTCGTCAGTTGGTTAACGGAAAACCTTTTTTTAAACCCAAATAAAGGACAATAATCGCTGTTAGTTGTTACTGAGGTCAGTATGTCATCAGTCACATACTGGCTCGAACATAATCTTCTGATAGACTCCAATTATAGTCTATAAACAGTTTTTTATGATGTTGAATAACTAGGAAAAGTTTTATACGAATCATCTAGCTGAAATCAGTAGTGAGTACAATGAACTGTAGAAAGCATATTTTACGATGAACCAAATGAAAGATTATGTTGACCTAGAGAGTCAATGGGGAATTCATTTTGCTATGATTCATTCTTATATTGTTTCAAACATACGGTGTGTCACAACGAACCCCCTTCCTCCTAACACTTGACAAAATGTTTTGACGAAAATCCAAAAACACGTCCACTTCAATTTCGGGGGAAACACATTTTCAATGCAAAAATAATTCGCCCAATTCCACCCCTTTGCTGGGGGTAGCAACCCCTACAAATTCTCAAATGAAGAAATCGCGTCTCGAACATTTAATGTTAAAAAAATAATAAGATCCCAAAAAGATTGAAATTAACGAATGTATTGCTGGAAATGACCTCATACATTAATAAATACTTGACTGAAAGCCATATCTTACATTTTTCAACCAAGATTGTATCATTTTTTTGAAGTTAATGTGTGCCATTCCAGAAATACATTCGTAAGATTCAATCTCTTGAGGCATTTATTGATTTTTAAACTTAGAAACTTCATAACACGATTTCTTGGTGAATAATAGATCAATTCAAAAAATAAGAAAGGTTTGGTAAGTCATTGAAATTTGTGAGGGGTTACTACCCCCAGCACAGGGTTGAAGTTGCACGAATCACTTTTGCTTCATGTGTCCCCCTTGATACCACAATGGATTTTCGTCAAAACATTAATTTTTCCGAGTGTAAGAGGGTGCAAATTAACGTTGGGACACGCTGTATAATGTCTTGGAGTATTCAAGGGAATTTTTCAAATGGAATATTCAGATGGCTGTAAGTTTTCTTCAAAATTGGATTGAGTATACGACTTTGTCAGTTTTCCTTGAAAATAAGTCACAATTTAGTTTTCACGGATTTTTCTAGGCCTGTCGAATTCGCCACTCTCAAAATAAATATGAAAACTTTTTTTGGAAATTTCAAAATATGCTTTCAAATAAAGTTGATCAGTCTTCAATTCATAGCTGTTCACCAAATTTCAAGTCTATACTGTCACTTCGAATGTGTTTACCTCAATGGTTTCCTCGGCGAATTACCAATCGAGCCTACGTCTTTAAAAATCCAAAATTTGCACTGATAATTTTCCTACTTCAATATATTGTGATAATATATTTCGATATGGACGTCGTTTTTCCATCCCTGAAAAAATTGTGTATTTTTATATATGTGAAGAATAATAGATTTCAGTGTTTTTTCGTCCAACCTCAAACTAAAATGTAATTTTTTCCATCGTATAATAAATATGCATTTCTATCAAGGATCAAAGTTCTCTTAATTTTTCTCTTTCGATATGAAACTGAGTCGGAATCAAATTTTTATAACAAAGAAATATTCTGGAAGTTGTTTGTCAAGTTCAATTCGAGCCACTTTCACATCATATTGGGAAGAATAGATGAACTCTGCACCAATAAATATGAATGTCTGTAGCTACGTATTTTTCATTTTTTACTTATTTTTGGTTTTGTTCGAAAGTTCCGCACGAATGAAAAATCAAATGAATGGAGAAAAGTTGAAATTTAAAGAGATATTGGAGAGAAATATTTTTTTGTGAATTTTTTGGTGAATGTCGAATTATACAGGTCGATGATAGCGCATTGCAAATGGAGTAGAGGCTCATTTCCACTCATAACATAAACCGGCTAGAGTTTCCATATGGTGCGAACTTTATGTGTGTAACTGTAAATCACGTAAATTTTTATATTTGAGATAACACTCACCATATCATTGAAGTCGTAATTAGTGTCAGTTTCGTTGAAAACGGAACTGTCATCTCACGATGAGTTCTTTGTAAAAAGTTAATGGCAATAGACGAAAAAACTGACACCGTTGACATATTCACAGAGTGGCCAACTTAAGAAAAGATGATTCTGCTGCAAAATAAATCCTCAACCGACACGGTACGCCTATGGTAATCGTCGATGAACGGGGAAGCTTATCTCTATAGTACCGCAAGCTGATTACAAAATTGATAGTTCGCAAGAATGGTTATTAACCCGATTGATTCTTCTTTGTCAAAATATATGGGAAGGAATCTGATGGCGGGAGTAAATCTCTAAGATAAAGTGAGGTGCATAAATCTCGATTTCCTTGTGGCAAATTGCCACTATGAATATTATAGTCGTACAGAATGTTCCTGTTCAGTTTATGTATGGAGGCAATTTCAATATCTAGAATCTCCGCCTTTATCAGATAATTGAATTTTTCATCATTTCAGTAAACTACCGAATGAAAATTTAGTTTTGCACATACAGAAGTATCCATATTATGGAAATTTTGATGGGCTTTTTCCCAATGACAGAGAAAAAAATATAATTACAGCCAAGTGGCTCTGAAAATTAGTTTTTTTGAAAAACCATAATTTTAGTATATTGAGCATGTTTACCTCATAGCCTAATATTCCATTATAACAAAATTTTTGGGATTATAATCAGACACAACTCTCTCATATCAATACTGTAAGGAAAAAATTTCTCGGTTTGAAGGAATCTCATTCAGAGTTTATTCAAAATGAAAATATCTTATTTCTAGCTGGGGTTCGGTCAATATTTCTGAGGAAAAACTATATAACAAAATACCACATACATCGAGAACCATCAGAAATACATTAAAAATAATAAAAAGAGCTCAAAAGATGTATACTGTCGATAGTTTTTTTCCACATTCGACTTATTTGAAAGCTAATCACCAAAAACCATTTCAATTCAAATTTTTTTTTTCAACCTATAACCCCTTTCTCTTTACATGTTTAGTTTACTTTATTGAGATTTCTATTGTATCAAAAAATATGTCTCTATTAAATGTTCTCGTAAATTTCTCATCCCTCTAAAAATAGCAATGTTTCTTGGGACTTTTAGTACCTCATCAAAACAACTCTCAAGAAAGTAGCAACTGCAATTTATCACTAACGACAAAAGCATATCAATCTGAAAGAAAACGAACAAACTTTTGATCATCAAAATATCAGTCGTCTAAGTGTTTATGTTTGAATTCTGGTCCACTTCGATGGTGAGACCAGTGGCGGATTAAGAGTTTCCGAGGCCCTAAGCACAGAGGCTGTGTGTAGGCCCTCTATTGCTGGAAGGAAGTATAAAATGAAAGTTCATCAAAATAGAAAATGTAGTAGGTTCAATTTAAAACTTGAAACATGTTTTTCCTTGCCTTATTCAGAGCGAACTCCGAGATTACATCGTCGAAATTTATCTGACGGATTATGTCTGCCTCAATACACATTATTGCTGAAGAATTAAGCTTGTCTTGACATATTTTTGTTCTTTGTAGGTTTTTTAATCTTTTCACTTGTGAGAATGATCGTTCAGCAGAGCAGTTAGTAATCATTAAGGTGTGAAAGATTCTAAATGTCACTTAGATCGGAATGGGTGACCTTTGTTTCTGAAGCTTCATATTCAATTCGAACATATTTAAGATAATGATTAAATGCGCCTAGGAAGTTTTCATTGAAGTCTTCTGGGTGACTTTTATATCAGTAATTGGATATCGTTTTCATATTCTGAACATGATTTATTTAGATCAGCAAGAAATGAAAACTTTTGTGAAACTCCGTGGTATTTATACCTCACTTCTTCGTTACATATGAGCATTAAGTGTGTCAATTATTACATTATTGAAAGCCTCAATGCGGAATTTGTCTCTAGGATTCAAATCAACTTCTTCAGCATTTCCATCATTTACTTGTTTTTTCCTAGTTCGTCTTCGAGTTTCCTTATATTCCCCATTAGGAAAAATTCTTCTTGTCGCGCCTTCAAATTTTTCAAAATGATTCCTCATTTCAACGAAATGATCTGATAAAGAATGATACAAATTGGCACACGTTTTAAGATCTTATCCTTCTTCTTGGAGCCCTTTACTGGTGCGACGAATATCATTCCACAAAGTGAGCATACATATCAACTCAAACTCTTGCATTTTATTTGAAATATTTTGTGCTTCTAGCCTAGTCCCTCCTTTTTGGTTTATGTCCCCAGCAATTTCATCTAAAATTTTCGAATAGGATTGTAATATTCCACTCGTAGCTACAGCGTGAGCTTCCCAACGAGTGTCCGACAGTGACTTTAGAACGCTATCGTTGCCTATTAATTTCTTTAAAACTGCCCACCAGTGAGTTGAAGCCGAAAGAAAAGTGTATAACAACTGCGCAGTTGAAAAAAATTCACTGCGATCGTACAACAATCAACAGCACTGCGACCAATCAAGTTTAGTGTATGTGCAGCGCATGGTATAAATGCAGCATATTTATTATGCTCTCAAATCTTTTGCTGCATCCCTTTGTATCGTCCTGACATATTAGCAGCATCATCATATGATTGTCCTCTACATTTTGCAATATCTATTTTGCAACCCTTCAGATAACTGAGTACCATATTTGCCATCTCTTCTCCGGTATGAAACGCCAGCAGAGAATGGAGGCCCCTGGAGAACAGGCGCTCCAAGCACGTGCTTGTAGTGCTTATACGTTAATCCGCCACTGGGTGAGACCAAAGGAATGGATTGTGATACATCAATGATGAATATTCCGATAACAAAAAATTGTACGCTGACAGAAATTTTATACTTTGGGAAGTGTATCTCACTGGACTTAAGGTGGATTCACGCAGCTTCAATTATCAAGGAACAATTAACAAGTAGCAAGTAACAATTATGAGTTGAACTGTCTTATTTACTGTAGATGATTCATGCAACCCAATTATCAACTATTAATTAACAAGTAAAAGGTGAGAGTTGGCGAACTTTCAACTTTCTTACTTTAATTGTAAAATATGTGTCACTAATGTGCAGGTTTTGATGGATTGTATGATCATGATCGAAGTTTTCTTCAAATATTTTGTTTTTGGCGATTGTTTTTCTGTTCATGGAATGTGAGCGAGTAGAAATTGAAACTGTAGATGCGATTCTGGTGGACTTTCCTAGGAAAACAATGACATTTTCAATTCAATCTCCAACTCTCCAAAACAAAGCTAGGGAATATATAATTGAATAGAAAATTCTACTCAAAAGTTTATGTAAGGTTAATGTTGATCCCCTTCGACCAACTTTAATCATTGTTGAATTTGGGTGTATGAATGCATTTTTTTTTCATTACTTTCGTTGATCGCTACTTGTTCATCGTTAATTGATAATTGAAGATGCATGAATCCACCTTTGGGCATATTCTCAAATCTGAAAATATAATTGATATTCATCTTCTTGGATCAGATCACCATTTGGTGTATTGCTGTTAGTTTTTAATCAATTTACCTTGGAACGAGAAAAAGGGCAATTCTGTTAACCAATTATTTCCAACTGATTTAAAACTATGTTAAAATATCATTTCATCCAATAACTCGATATCTTCTTGAGTTATTATTCACCCCATTTTTTCCCAAGTTCATTGATATACCAGTACTCATTGGTACAATTCACACCAAACCTGCTGGAAAATAATGAAATATATCGCACAGCTAGTGTGTGGTGTAATTAATTCGAAAATAGCACTGTTGATCTATGAAAATTGCGATTTCATTGTCATCTGGATAGAGCTATCCAATTAGGAAGAATAACAAAAACATTTTGTCTTCGTTAGAATGACAAGTGGGATACATTTCGTTTCGCACACTGAGTAATGAGGTCTTGCGCAGGAGATTCCACAGAGAAACAACAAAAATTCCGTGCAGTTTGTCGTAGACATTCCTTTAACTGCACAGGCTTCTACTTTTCTATATATAGCAGAACTTATGTTGTGTTGAAATTTGCCTTGCGACAAGCGTGCTCACTGTACACAGAGAAAAAATGTTTTGTCATAGTAAGTTCCTCAAATATTGATAATTTGTGCAAGATCCCAGTATCCAGAAACCAGAAAAAAGTGAAGAATGGTATTTTCGATTAAATCTCATAATATGTCCTGAAAAAGTATGACTGTGTGGGTGGAGGGATTCTTTGCATGTATGTCCTTTATTTAGTCATCGACTAATATAATTATACATTTAACGCAAATAACAGTAGATTACAAAAAAACACAGACACTTATGTCAACAGATACTTGATTATACAAATATTGTAGCAAGTACAAGATCGTCAAACAAAAAACTGTAGGCTATGACACATCACAATGACTCACATAAAAAACAAGGAAAATCAATAAAAAGAATTCGATATAGATGCAGTGAAGACAGTGGCAAAATAGTACACAGGAACATTGATAGAGTCAATCACAGTCCATAACATTTTGTCAGATGTACTCTGAATTTTCCCAGAGTATAACATTTTAATTCATTTGGCAATTTGTTGTAAGCTGTAATTCCCATATCGAAAATGCTTTTTTTAGTACTCATAAGCTTTGTTTGTTTTATATGTATATGGTTGCTTTGACGGGTATTGTATGAGTGAATGTTGAACCGGAACTGAAGGTTCTTCGAAAGATATTCAGCAAGCATATTTTTGATCAGCTTATGAATGAAGATCAGCGTTCGATATTTTATTAGTTTCTTAACAGGCATCCACTGAAGCTGTAGTTGCATATGCTTTATACTTTCGAATCTATTACACCTCAGAAGAAAACGCATACATCTATTTTGTAAAATTTGTAGTTTTTGGACATCTGTTTCTTGGCACATAAAGAAAATAGAAGAGCAGTATTCAAAGTGAGGTTTAATTATGCTATTATATATCATATGTTTACTGAATTGAGTAAGATTTTTGCTTATTCTATATGCGAATCCAATCTTTTTTGATATTTTTTTTGAGATATATTCAATATGTTCGGTAAAAGATAGTTTTTCGTCAATGACAATGCCCAAATATTTCATGCATTTAACACGCTCGAGATCCAGATCATTTTATTTAATTTTTTTTAATTTATAATTAATCATTCAAATGTCGTCTACTTTTTATAATCATGTATTTAGATTTTTTAGGATTAATTATTAATCTGTTTGTGTTGAACCACTCACTAATTTTCGTAAGGCTGTTATTTATTTTTCTTATCAAGTCATTAGTGTCGTTCCCCATGATGTATATTATAGTGTCGTCGGCGAATAAATGAATATTGCATTCACCTAAATCCAATTTGAGCATGCCATTGACAAAACATATAAAAAGTAAAGCTCCTAAAACGCTGCCTTGCGGTACTCCCGATATCACATTTTTTGCATTAGATATATTACCATTAACTTTTGTTTTTTGGAACCTATTTTGTAAGTAACACTCAAAACAATCATAGGCATGTCCGTTTACTCCGAAATAACGATTAAGTTTAATTAACAAAATTTTTCTATTTACAACTTCAAATGCACGACGCAAGTCCAAAAAAACTGCTATAATTATATCACCTTTGTCAATCGAATATTTGAAGTCATTTATCACTTTCTGTAATGCAGTTTCACATGAAAAGCCACTACGGAATCCTGACTGGTTTTGACCCAATAATCTTTGTTTATCAAGATAATGTGTGAATTGCTCATAAACTGACAGCTTCAGTATTTTTTCAATACATGGCAGAGTGTTTA
This sequence comes from Zygogramma bicolorata, assembly GCA_032362365.1. Lineage (NCBI taxonomy): Eukaryota > Metazoa > Arthropoda > Insecta > Coleoptera > Chrysomelidae > Zygogramma > Zygogramma bicolorata. The sequence goes on from JAVJAQ010005487.1 coordinate 315,298, forward strand.
TAGGCTTCAATATTTTTAGTTCTAGCTATCTTCGGTATGGGAATTACAACCGATGTTTTTAAGCTATCAGGAAAGGAACCTTTTCTTAAAGATGTATTAATACAATGCAACAGGGGGTAGCCTATTGTATCGAAAGTATTTTTTATCAGCTTGAAACTTACTTCATCCTCCGAAAACTTATTTTTTTGTTTGAAAATTATTGATTTTAGGTCTAGTAGTGTTATTTCACTGAAATAATTTATGCCATTTTCGAGATACCTGTCTTGATTTATGAACAGTGCATGGTCGTTTACAACAAATTTATCAAAATTTTCATTATTCATCATATTGTCAATACTTGCTACAAAGTATTCGTTGAATTCATTTTCGATATCTTCAAAAGTTTCAACTCCATTTTTGAGTATATTCGTTATATTACTTTAACATTTTGTGCTCACTAACGATTTCAGGGTTTTCCACATCAATTGTGAATTGTTCTTAACATTATCGATCTTAGATTCATAAAATCTTTGTTTGGAATTACGAATCACGTTTACAACATTATTTCGTTTTTGTGTATATTCTAACCAGTGTGTTTCATTCTTACTTATGATAAACTTGTTGTATGCCGTGTTGCGTTCATATATGGCTTTTCTAGTATATTCATCAAACCATTCTTTTGATTTTTTGATTCTCCCATCCTGTTTGGGGCATTTATCATCTAATACATCCTTTATGTTACAAACAAAATTATCAAATACATCATTGACATCGACAGAGCCATACCGTCTTTTTTAATTAGAGCTAAATTAACTTCATCATAATCAACATGTCTATATATAGAAAGGTCCTGTGTGATTTCACAACTAGGTAGGTTATCTAAAGTACTTTTTTATAGTTGGCAATTACAGATTTTTCGGACCAATTTTTCACAGAATAACTTGATCTGAAACAAATGTTATCTGATAAAATCAACGCGTGCCAATGAATTCTCGTCAATCGTGGGTGGCTCCGTTTCGAAATTCAAATCCTTGCGAAAACTCTCCCATATGACAGTTTTCTTAATGCTGTTGGAATATTGGAGTCCTGAAGTTCAGAACTTATGTGGAATCTTTACTATGTGTATTTTTCCAAATTGCTACGATCAATATATACTCGTTTACTCACTATGTTCCATATATAAAATATGGATACCTGCTAGATTCATCCTGATTGTATTCGTTATTGTGTGATAAACGAATAAATCATTAAACTCTTAGTATCAAATGGTAACAATTGTGGAGAAATTCAGATGATGTCTTGGAGAGCTATAGGTTCAAATCGGTTCCCTGATTCTGACAGACTTCTTATTATTCGTCTTTACCATCCTCTCATTACCGCAAAAGAGCAACCTCCTCTCACTGAACGACTGTACAAAATATGGAATCCCTCAAGGACTAGTACTCGGCTCATTACTTCTCAATTCCACAAGGTAAAATGTGGGAATTTGGAAAAAAATTGAATGAATTGAATTGAATGACCCCCAAAATAGGATTAGAAGTTATTAATGGAAGAACCCTGCAAATTTTCAGCCATAATATATGAAGTGCCATAACATGAAAGTGCTCGATATCATAAATCCATTACAGTAGGTGAAAAAAAATCAAAACATTTTCGATCAGAAGGAAACAGTTCATGAACAAATCCAACGATATCAAATGTTCCAAAAAGAACACACATCATTGACTGCATGAATATTTGATAACATAGAAAGTATTCTTCGGCACAACACATGTCTTTATTCACACTTGTGAAAGTTCCCATTCTTCTAAATGAATCAAGAAACCAGGGGATATATTTCATCTTATGGTCAATTCAGTAATCAATTATCTGCGCATGAAAAAAATTTCATTCGCCAGATGCCGATTAAAACTACCCTGGTATGTCATGTGGAACGAATTTGATTCTATTTCGGTAAACGTGAAAGACTCAAAATTAATATTTTTCAGAGGTGGCCATTGTTTGCTACTGATATCGAGACATGACAATAAAATAATAGCACAAATAACAAACAACACGTCTTCGAAACACAAAGTGGTATTTGAAATATGTCATTCAAATAGCTTTTAAGATACATAAAATATTTTGAATATACCCAAAAGGGTCACAGTAAGTGTTTTAACTGCTGTCAAACGTATTTCAAACAGGCAATGAGATTTTTCGAATATGTTTCAAATATATGGTAGAGTGATTGAAAAATAGTGTGACCGTAGATAGTTCAATCAATAATAATAATTATAAGTTTAAAAAAAATATTTACGTATTACATAGCATACATACATATACAGGGTGTAACTGAATAAGTGTAAAACATTTAAAAAGGTGATTCCTCATCGAAAAAAAATTGGATCTTTCATATAAAGAAACTTCATTGGAGCATCCCTTGTTGAGATACAGCCCCTTAGAGGGGATACATAAAATTTGTATAACAATTTTTTTCACAAGCACTGAAAAAGTTACAATATTAAAATTAACCTAACGTTTTGTACAACCAAGAAGACACTTAGCCAGTAATTTATTTGGTTTACCCCATGGTTATAAGAGGTTGAAAACGCAACCCCTAAAATTTATTTCCAATTTTTTTCTTATTATTTGTTTACCATTCAAGAATTCACTTCCAATAGCCTGTTTCATTCTAAACAAAAAATGTCTCTTGGATTTTTTGCCCAAAATAAACCAGTTCGCAGCAAAAACTTATTTTTCGAACAAGTACAGAGATACATCGTCATAAAAGCGCAAACTGGATTTATTGTTATTCTGTAGTTAGTACCTGCATTAAACGATTGAAGGGTAATGAAAAAACTTATTTATTGATAACTGTAAATGTTCAATTGTTATATAAATTTCATGTATCCTGTATGTTAACAAGGGATGATCCAATAAAGTTTCTTTATATGAAAGATCCTATCTTTTTTTCGATGAGGAATCACCTCCTTAAATGTTTTACACTTATTCAGTTACACCCTGTATATTCACACATACACATACTTATACTCACTCGTATTGATATAAAGGTTATGAATGGACTTAGTTTTCCTCACGAAGTAAACTTGTGGTGAAGGTATGAAAGAACATTTTAGGTTTGACGCAAACAAGTGATTATTCATATATATATATATATATATATATATATATATATATATATATATATATATATATATATATATATATATATATATATATATATATGCTGGCTGGAACTTCCGGTTGATCCGCGTCTGGAAAGATTTACTTGTCTACGTTTCGGCTCCCATTTCGGAGCCATTTTCAAGACTGAGTGACCTTGCGTCTAGGTCTGAGTTGTCTTACTAGCTGGCTATCATCACTGGAGATCTCCAGTGATGATAGCCAACACATGCGATTTGTTCCATCTCAAATAATTATCAATAATAATGCCAATGTATCTTAGATGATTTTTTTTCTGAACTTTCAATATTTCCAATTTTAGTAGTTCTCAATTCTGGCAATGTATTCGAATTTGAGCTTGATGGTAAATATTTGGTTTCATTGAAATTAGTCGTTTATAAATTATCATCGATCCAAGTTTTTATCTTTATAAAAACTGTTTCTTTCAGTTCATTCCAGTTTGTTGCTCCGATGAGGCCCGTTTTCGTTCAGAATCAATACTTTTCCCAGTGTAGACTCCCATTACAAATGGAGATTTTTTTTCTTTTCGGTAGATATTGCGGTGATAACTGAAAATGTCATAGGGGTACTTAGTAAGCAGTCAACAGCGCAGTGAACGTTATAAAAATATTTGCGCATTACTGCATGCTTTGTTAATCTAACAGTTGTCTGATTCTCTTTAGCTAATATTAAATATGGCGGAGATTATGTCTTCTGCATTGTACATGTCTTGGTGAATTTGTGGAATTCCATGAGCAGCATTCAAGGAAATGTTTTTCAGTGAATATTTGCTTGAGTATATTACCCATTAGAAATAAAAAACTTCAGAATCAAGAAGTCGAAGAATCAGCTTACTTTCATCCAAAAGTTCAACAAATGTTTCGTGGAATGAATTCAGATTTTTTTAGTTTTTTGGAATTGTTTTTTTGGAGATTCTTCTATTTTCAATTTTGCTATTCTCTCTCTTATAACTTCGCACTGAATTACAACTTTATATTATCACTTGAAAGTTTTTCATTTTTTTCCTTTTTTATCGATTCAAAAGAACGTTCTTCAGAATGAAATTAAAAACTTATATATCTCGTTTCATGGCAAACTTCTTTTTTTTAACATTGTGTTCTCTACAAAGCTATAATTTGACATACATAAGTACATTTGAAAAAATCTGTGGAGATAACAGTCATTAAAACAACTACCGAATCCAAAATGATAGGAAAATAAAAAATTCGACTCGTTAAAATCAAACTCGTTATAAGAGTCTACAATCTGAAAAAATAAGAATTAATATTGGAATCTATTATAAGTGTAGAAGGGCAGATTTTCAATCTACCCCGAAAAGTTGCTGAGTCTATTGAAAAACAGTTCTTTCTAGATAGAATAAGTCCAATTAGTTAAGGTAAGTATTTTCATATATAAATTGGTTCTTATTATTTTGTTTGATAGGCAAAATTTGAGTTATACGAGAAGTTGCTGACTAATTGGACTCGTTCTATCTAGAAAGAACTGTTTTTCAATAGTCGCAGCAACTTTCCGGGGTAGATTGAAAATCTGCCCTTCTACACTTATATAGATTCCAATATTGATTCTTATTTTTTCAGACTGTGAATTAATATGGGAATCTATATAAGTGTAGAAGGGCAGATTTTCAATGTACCCCGAAAAGTTGCTGCGTCTATTTAAAAACAATAAGGCAAGACGCCTTATGAAATCTTTTCACTTTTTTTGGATAACGAGGTGACCGAAACAATTTTGAATTTCTCAAATACCTATGGAACCAAAAAAAACCAGCACGATTTTCATATCAACATATCAGACTTGAACAGTCTTGAATCTAGAATATCACAACTGGAGTTTCGCTCTCAACTGGTAAGAAGTCTACTGAAATGTAGTGACCATTCAAGCAAAACTGATGAAACCTCGAATGGTGTCGAATCTGACCCATTATACAGAAGACCATCTAAATCAGCTCTACCAGATGATATGAGATTTGATAATGTTGGACATGTGATAATCAGAGATACCAACTGTGCAAGAAGAGAATGTCGATTTTGTAAAAGTAACACCATTTATTCATGTAAGAAATGTAAAGTGCATGTGCACCCAGATTGTTTCGAAAAGTATCGTATTGAGAAATAGGGCACCTACTCTGAATTTATTTCGTTTTTTTTTATTAGATTATTAAAGCCATTTTTTGCCAAAGGTGCGCTTACTTGTTCTTTTCAATACTGTCAGTTGATATTTTTTTTTTGACGAATTGTTGTTTGTTTGAGTGTTCTGAACGTGTACAATAAATGATTTTTCTAAATTACAAATTTCTGTTGTCTTGGTTATGGGTTAAATTGACATTTCGGTGACATTCATTCATTTTAAAGCCAAAAACCAGCTATTGTTAAAATGATGATTAGGATTTTAGGTATTTTCGTGTAGAGAATGAAGTTTGATGAATCATTTTTTGGCTTTCTTCTTCTCCAAATCCAAAAGGAATAACGTTTTTCATGAGAAAAGATTTACAAACACTCTCTCTTTATTGGTAGGTGTATATCCTTAAAAGACGTTCGATTCATTCACAAAAAAGAAGAATGAGTCCATCTCAAATAGCTACTCCCCTGCCTACATAGCAACAATGTACTCTGTGTTACATAGAAATCACCTTTTCTTGCTCAATTTGCATACAAAGCATATGCTAAAGAGAGTGTTTGTAAACATTATATGATTTCACTTCTTTCATAGAAGTTGTAATATCTAATTTCTGATTCGGAGAAGAAGGAAGCCAAAAAATGATTCATCATCGAATATGTCTATCCTGTGCTAAAATCCCCCAATTGACTCAGAATACATTGATATCCGATAACATATCCACTCATCATCACAATCTGAAATCAAAATCACTTATCGATATCGAATTTTATATCGGTTTGTGAAAACCGCGATCAGAAAATAAAAAACTAATATTCATCAAAACTACGTATCTTTATCAACTTTCCAGAAAGCAACTCCTATAAATACTGATGATTACTTTCTTTTTTCAAGTGCTGTGATTTATAGAATAACCAATGGTTTGAAATGACCTACCATAAATGTAACAGTTATAAAATGATCGAATGAAACACCTTTCCATATGTTCATGATACTGAATTACTGTAAAATAACATAAAGCGTGATATTATCCAAAGTGCGAATACCGATTTCAAATTGCATGTCATAAACACCCGAGATCCTACCGAAGATATCCACTTCATTCCTCTATGATCGAGCTATTGATTCAAAATTGCAAGCCATAACTCGCAACGTATTTTCAAACGAGCTAGGAATGCTAGTTTAATGTACCAGGGAAATTAGGTTCTTATTATGGTTATATCTATTGAGAAGTAATTCTTAATGGCTCACAACTGAGAAGTAATTATCAATCGGCAGTGGGATGAAGGCAGTTAATTTTAATTCGGTAATGTTGACAGTGCTGAATCCAGTAGCTTATTTATCTAAGTTCATATCACTAAAAGTTAAAGAAATCAACAGTACTTACTAGTCACATGGATAATTGGTGCCTAGCGACAAAACTTGACGAAACTATTATGATGTATTTTGATTGAGTATTTTCGATCGAACAGGTCCAATACCTAGACATTCAACTGACGTGGGGGACTCATCTTGAAGTGTTGATCGAACAGCTTTCACTATGCAACTATGCGATTTTACAATTATACGAAATAATGTCTAAGTCCTTTTTGAAGATGAGTAATTATTATAGATAGACTTACTGATTTGTTGTGTCCTGTATTTTATAATGAATTTGATGTAGGTAATTGTTATATTTTTGAAACATAAAGGAACTGTACTTTCAAATTAACGAATATATGAATTTAAAAGAGGGCAAACCTAACTTACTCACAGCACATGCAAAATATGACATCAAGAAAAATAACCTACCAGAATTATGAAAGAAGTGAAAATAGATTGAACATTCTCAAATCTCTCTGAAAAACTTTCTGAAGAGTCATGCTTTGTGTACTGAAAAATCAAATCATTATTCTTATTGTATTTACTGGATTATGCTGAAAACTTCATATTCGTTAAAAAAAACTTGAATATCTCTCAACCTGAAGTTATATTCATGATTATTTCTGTAGCTGCCACTTTTCTGAAATATCATCTCCCATTTCAAACCAGATAACTTCGAGTTGCTGTCAATTCACTACTTCAGCGGTGATTATTTTCACAATTTCTATTTCTTTTGACCCATCCACTAATTTATAGGTACACCACTCATTCTATATAATATAAAATTCTATCAATTATATAAATCATATCGATATCTCCCGCAGTCATACACATATATATGTCACGCCAAGCATGATCTATTGATATGGGGAAAACATTGCAGTAACCAGTGAAAAATATGACTTCAAAGACCCCTTGTTACGTTTCTTCTTTCAACAAAATATGTTAGTACTTCCAATATGAGCAGGCCAAGCGTGAAACATTAAATATCTCACTTTTTTGTGATTCAATCCATTCGTAGTCGATTATCACCATGTGTTATACGTAAACTGACTTCCATAAGAAAAATCCTCCTAGTGAATCTGGAACAGACTAGCCTAAATATACATGAATGGTACTGTCATGATTACCACTATTTCAAACCGTTCATTACATATTTGACAGCTGTTAGGTAAGGCTCATTCAAAATAGACGTGTATTATTCTGAATCAATGGCGGTCCTTTCCGGCCAACATTTTTCAAAATAATGGTATATATGTTATATTAAACCTGATGAATTCTCATGACTACATTCAGTTGTACTAAAACCAAATTAGGCGAATTTTCGTTTCAACTTCTTTGTAAAATGGAATTAAAAATATTATTTTTAGGAAATTCATTGTTCAACAGTTTGTGGATTAGTATTGTATCAAGTTATATCCATGAGGCAAGCAATTTTTAGTTTGATATTACTTGAATTTATAGTATGATTTGTATGATATAACGGAAAAATTATATTTCAGATATTTGGGAACGATACAATTCTTCAATTTATATGATGATAAAAGAGTTTTAAAGAAAAATTTTAGAAAACCCATACTTTCTCTTTATTTTTTGCATATTTATATTATCAATCGAAACCACTGGATGCTCTTTTATGAACTTTCTAACAAACCTGAATTTTTATTGAATGAGAATAACACGGTTGAACAATATGAAGCTATTGTGATAGATCTGAATATCTCAGGTTTTGATTCAATTGTTAAGTGTTTTCTAATTCTTCTGCAATTTCAATCTTTCTAGGAATTTTCCTTACGGCTTATGTTACATATTCAATGTAATTCGGTGACCATACATAGATAGTTGAATTTCAAAACAATGTCATTTTCATTTTCAAAAGCGGGGTTGAATTTTGATCAGATCTGTTCGAATGTATCATGAATTGTATTCGAAAATCCATCATTATCTTATCCATATTATTTATGCATGAAATGAACAATAGTGGTCTTAAAACAAACCCCTATGGAACACCATGCTCCATCAAAACATGATTAGAGAAATTATTATAAGTTCTGAATGCTCTTTTGAGATCTAAAAACAGAACACAAACAATTTACCTCGATCAATCGATGACTTGCCATCATTAAGAAATGTTTGTAATGCAATTCCACATGAATGAGTTCATCTGCTCTGCGGCACTGTCAAAGGCCATTCTCATGTCTGATCTGTCCATTTCACTGATGAGTAATTTCATTATCAGTTCAGAGTCTTTTCAATTTAACTTGAACTGAAAACCAGAACATTCAATGTATCAAGGCTTGAGAAAGCATGATATCGTGATCAAAAGGTACTTTTTTTATGACTGGAACATTCAGAACTGTTTAACTTTGACTTCTATAATTCATCCATCCACTGATGAGCTCAAGGGATATTTTTTTGCCTTGAGTTGGGAAAGAAAATGCCAACCATCAATTCGTCAAACAGTTTCGTTGTAGTTTTTGAGTAGTCAACTAAAATGTGTTCAGAAGCAGCAAAAATCTCATAAAAACAAGAAACAGAATGAAGTCCGACATTCTCGTTTTTTCCGTTATCTATCTAATTCATCAGGACTAATGGCAAAACCCGGTATTCAAAAGTAATTTATCCAGATGTCAATTGGCAACCGATTACCCTTCCAATAGATTTTTATTTCAATAATTCCACATGTTATATTGCTGATTTATTCATAATTTGCACTCCATCGAGAGTATTACTCTTAAATGGTAACTCGTTCAGATGAAAAAACTGAAAGTGAATTTTTTCGGTCTGTGAGGCCGCAGTTAGTTATATAATATTGATGCCTTAGAGTGGTAATCGATTTCAGAGGAAACACACGGATATACTTCTGATTAGATTCGTGTCGCAGCAGAAATATAGCATTTTATCTTCTGGAACTGAAAGGTTCGTGGTGCCATGAATAATTCAAACATATTATTAGCCACTTTTTTATTTTTTTTCCTTATCAATAATGAATAGAACGTCGTATATCTAACATTCGTCAATATGTTGAATTGTGTTTCAATTCAACGGGTTTTAGGAATAAAAATCGGATTTATACTATGGAGATTTCAAATCGAGATCGCAGCTCCACGTTGGGGAAAACTTCAACCGATTTGCACTACTTTGACAGCTATTCCTAATCAGGGTTAGAACTCTGACGTTATTCAAAAGTTTAAAACCGTGAGTGAAAAATCACAGAAACAAGTTCAGACAGGTAACAGCATACTTGTTAAAACCAAAAAGTATTGCCTGTGGCAGTTGATCAACCCATCTATTCAGCAAATTTAGATGGATTAGAGAAAACTATACAAAATACAAATGCAGAATACTATATTATCGACGAGTTGATGACGGATTTTCCATACTTTGTTCATTCGATACAAACCAACCAATAATAAAAATTCATCTCGCAACCAATTACAACACATCTCCTATGCAAGGAGCAGTTTTTTTCGGAATTCATGGCGTCACTTACTCTAAGACAACCTACATTATATGACGCAAAAGAATAAATTATTTTCTGTAGCTTACCTGGAATGTCTAGAAAAATAAGGACATCATGTGATTCTTCTTTCAATAGTGGCAGCATGAATTCTGAAGAAAACTATTCCGAAGTGATTCTTATAGTTTGTTGGTTTGACTGACTCGATCCAAGTATAGAAAATCATTTGGTTGGAATAAACGATGCCTTTTTCTAGCATTTTTCAGAAAACATGGTGTCCATCTACAATTGAATAAGAAAAAGTGCATAACTCGCAGCAAACCATTTCGTTGAAAACCCAGACATGTCTCTTCTCAAGGAAAGCTGATCTATCATCATCTAGTATTCAGATGTCAGGAGTAACTATTCCTATAAAGTCAAGTATCTCGATGCTAGGAATTACGATCAGAGATAATCTCTCATAGGAAAACCATGTGAGATCGATCGCTTAAGGTGCTTCCCAGAAACTTGGATTTCTATTTCGTGCAAAGAAATACTTCACTTCTCGTCAGCTTCTGATGATCTACAAGGCTCAAATACGACCTGTCTTGGAATACAGTTCTCATGTGTGGTATTCGGCACCAAAACATTCATTGAGGCTTCTCGATTCTATGTGTACTAAGTGGTTCTGACTCCCATTTCCTATATAGTTGACTTTATTGAAACCTGTTGCAAAAACCAGGAACCAGGAACCGAAATGTCCTGTGTACACCCAACTTGAGCTCAAGAGTGTTTGCTGGAAAAATAAGTATGAACCCAATCACAAGTTTAAAATAATCTTAATCTGAGGCTTGTGTTTTTTCTTATTTTTATCGATACAAGTTCAATCTTGAAAAATGTACTCAAACTACACCACCCAATATTTTCGTCAACTTTTTTACAGAAACATTCATGAATGAATGAATCTCGGGCAATCAATTAATATGCTCATTTTCAACATCTTGCAATCGAATGGCGATAAAATGTTTGCTGAGAAAAGTATATACCGTTACAAATCACCGAGTGGAACACTCCAGCAAGCAAAATACCTCTCAAGTCAAAAGTCCAGAGACCTGTTCCATAAATGCGAGATTAGTGTACCTACAGGAGAATAACTATATTGATTGCTTATTTCTCCCCTATATGTACAAGACTTGCACTTCTATAAAACGGGCCCCAGGCGATAAACGTATACTCAGTAAAAATTTTCCAGATGAAAATAACTTCACACAGAAACTCCCTATTTTTTATGGAGACCCGGAAAGAAAATAGCAATCTGTAACTCTTTCATAGACTTTAGTATATGGCACATTCAGTTGTAGTTGATGGATCGAAGCCCTCATCGAAATTTCACAATTGTTAGAGAATACAAATTCTTCTTCAGTTTATATTCATATCCAGCGAATCCTTCAGATTCCGCCACAAAAGTGTATAAAAAACATATATATAGAGAATATATACCGACCAGTGGGTTAATTTCGTGTACTGGTATAGGTACGTGGACGACATTTTAGCATGTTCCACAGGAACGAAGAGGCAACTAGCAACTATAGCAAAAATAAGGAATAAACATGATTTTTCAATTTTTGGAAAACCTTCACATACAGATATTGTACTTCACAATTCATCTACCCCTCCACACCAACATAAAGCAGCAGCATTTAACAGTATGATTCACAGACTGGTAAATGTTCCCTTATCAGATACATAATCGCTATTACCAACGGTTATAATAGACTTTATTGTCCAAAAAGCTGTATAGTCAAGTCCTGAAATAAATCTACCCAGTTACAAAGAATTACAGAACGTTGACCTATTTAGGTCAACCGAGTAAGAAAATTTCTAATTTCTTGAAACAGAAAGATTTGTAGGTTGCTTATGAAACAAAGAATAATTTTAGCCCCTATATCAAAAACAACAAAGATAGAAGTTCAGTATCGGAAAGAACAGGAGTTTATGGATTATTGTGCGGTTCATGTCCTATGTTTTATGTCGGTAAAACGGGAAGAACATTTGATACACGCGTAAAAAAGTACAGAAGTAGTTTCCAGAATGGCAAGACAAATTCAAAGTATGCAACTGACCTCATTACAGAGAGACATGACTTCAACTACGAATTTGAAATCCTTCAGTTCCAAGGGAAGGGTTTGAAACTCAATATCTTAGAGAGTTTGGAAATTAATGAGTGTTGAGTGTAAACATTCACAGCTCCTAATGAATGATCAGACGGAGTTGAATAATTCGCCTCTGTTGAATATGTTCTTTCCAGGAAATTGTACTGATAAGGATATGATGTTGGACCATTATTCTCATTAATTGGTTGTCGGACTATATTTTTAAAGGTAACAGGGTTAAGATAAGTTCCTTCTTGAGGAAGCTATTGTATAGCGGAACACGTTCTTTTATTAAACCCCAATATGTGAAAATCTTACAGGCAACTGTATATTATTTGTTTAATATGGATTTTCATCAAGTAACGTCCACTTCCTTTCAGAGATTGATTTTACTTTTGTACAATATTTGTATCTCCTCCTCCTTTCATTAGAAGAAGGAGGAGATACAAGAAGAAAAAACGAAAAATAGTTCCTCAAATGAAATCAAGTGGATGTTTTCCAGGCTCACAATCTCCAAATATTTCAATGCAACACCGATACCTGTTTTCTCCGGGATGACCTACCTGATCAAAAAAGTAAAATTGCTCTTATTTTCATGAAAACATGTTTTTTCAATCTCAATCAACAACATCAAATACTCAATCAGTTTTTGTAATATGCAATAGAACTCGAATTCATTACACATTCTTTGGAAGGTTAGCTGGCAGCTAGTTCAATGGCGTATACATCAAACAACTCAATATTCAAATGAATTTATTTGCAGTGCTCCCACAGAATTCTCATGTTCCCGAAATATATATTCCCACCTGTGTGTGCAATGAATCATTTCATGTGATTTACGTCCATTTTCCGGAATATTAGTTGAAATTTTTGGCAATTATATTTCGAATCTCATACTAGGAGACAGATATTTCACTGGAGAACACTGAAAACTCCTCAAACAGTAGTGGTTATACTTCAGTTTCATGTACATTTTGATATTTACGATAATCTTGAAATCAGTAATTTTATGGGATCCAGGAACTCATATTTGTGTCCATCTGATGAGTGAAAACGAACGGTAATACTAATTACCCCAAGAAGCCATTCAAGAATGTTCAGCTTTTTATCTCGAGACAGTGGCGGATCCACGGGGGGGTTTTCGGGTCCGGACCCCCCCCCCCATTGGGAAAATAAGAGTTTTTTTTTCAATTTTTATCGGCTCCTAATTTCCAAATTTTGTTAGGGAACGAAAAAATGTCACATGAGCAAAAATAAAATAGAATACATTTTTTTGCTTTAAAATTGAAGAACTTTAATAAATATTATTACATTCCATTGAAAACTAAAGAGCAGGCTTCTTTTAAACATTCGTAAATTTTCATTTTTTAACAACCAATTTCATCAATTCATTCAATTCAATAATCCTCCAATTCCTAAAAAAATAATTCTCCAGAATTAAAAATAGTACAAACAAGATCTGGATTGAATGTTACCCAAACAAACAAACAAATTTCGCTTGAAATTTTTGGACTCACCGATTGTTTTTCCCTTTTTCTTCTGGTTCAGTCGGTTCAGACGCTGGATCAAGCCGAGTAAAATATGAAAATAGAGTCCTCTTCATGTTGTAGGTTCAAAATAAAATGCTTTTTTTCAACTATCAAATTGCAATTTTTCTCTATGAAAATTTAAAGAAAATTGACATTTGTCAGGCTTATCGAGAAAAAGTTCGAGATATTTCTGACAGTGCTGCCATTGGATCCTTTTTGGCGCAGTATTTGAAAAATTAGACTTGTTACATTTGTGATGAGTATTGTGTATGCCGGTAACGATTTGAATATACTATGTATGAGTAGAATATGCTGTTAATTAGGTTGAATCAACTCGATTCAATTTAAAAAAAGGAAAGTTTCGAACCTACTTTACCTCCTGGCTACACCTTCACATTTTGCTCATGTCAATCTCTTTCACCTTTTTTTGAATCTTGACTAGTTGTTGCTATACGGTAGCTCATAATTTTCTGTTATATATATATATATATATATATATATATATATATATATATATATATATATATATGTATATATATATATATATATATATTGACCTGATCCTGGATCCGCCACTGTCTCGAATGATAAGATATTTTCATGGAACGTACACTTCCAGAAAATCATTACCTTTCTTTCAATTATTACAATACAAGGATTGGTTCATCCGAAGATCAACGTTGACTATTGGACCACTTCCCGAAAAATACTTTTGAGAATGACAGACATTCATGGATGTGCAATTATTTTGAAGTGTGATTACTGTAGACGAAATTGCAAAGGGATTTGTAGGCGTTACCTTCACAAACTGCATCAATTGGATCCAGAAGCTCAGGTTAGTTTCTCATTTTGAAAATCACCTCATTCAAAAAAGTATAATTACAAAAATAGCATGATATCAACTCTGGTGTTTGTAACAGTATGAGTTAGCAATCTATGACGTGATCTTGCCTCCACAGTGCGATCCATAACAAATAAAAAAACACTGATTTCATTCCAAATAATTCTTAAAAATATCAGTCATTCTTCTTTCAACCACCATAATGGGTACTATGCATGATTTTTTGTTATCTCTCAAATTATTGTGCAAAATGAAATAAATATAAAAGACTGACTAAATTTGAGCCTGAACAACTACCATGTCGCGAGCGCTTTGAAGAACGTCACAGGACATGTCCTGTTTTTGTTAACTCTAAGCCTGTCAATCACTAATACATATTTTCTATTTCCATACAGATCGTGAAAGAAGCTAAAATACTTTCTTACAAATAATAACATTGTTGTGATGTATCTCAAATATTGTGTTTATATTGTTGTGAAGACCTTTGTAACGTAAGTGTCTACATTTATAAATGTGACTTATCCAAGAATAAGTTTCGCATGAGCTATTCAGCAGTAGAACAATAGGCTTGAAACTAACCCCACCCAGTTTAACATATCAAATCACCTCATATTCATCTGATAATTCCCAGAGAGTAAATGAACTTATTATACTTCAGTGAACCTCAATAACATGATATTATGTATACATTATTATATCATGATAAGACGTACAATTGAAGTTTTAGTGCAATTTCAATGACAAATGATTATGAATAGGTTATGTTCTGGTATATTATAAACTTATGGTACAAATCTACGTTATGGACTAAAATATATCACATTACATTTTAATAACGTTGCAGCTTTCACTCCTTTGATCTCTGCTCACCCAAAAAAAGGTTTGATGCAAAATATTTTGTCATCTTTTCGCAAAAGATTCGAGAAAAATCATAAGAGGTAACTTTAAATTTTATTCCTATTGTAAACCAATATTAATCCTCGTCAAAAGTAGTCCTTTTCAGGCCCGCCTGTCCTGGCATGCTTCTTCAACTGTTAAGCCATCGAACAAAACATGCGGTCAGGAATATAAAATAACACCTCAAACTAATTCGACATACAATTTCCAATACCTATGACAGAAACAATTTCAGTCAAATATTCCTAATGTTCACATTTGTATGTTAATGAATGAATTTGAATCTGAATAAAAATAATTCCCATCGTGGGAATTTAAATAAGGCTCTACATGTATGTCATCTTGAAAAAATACTCGCCTTGTCATTCGTTTATGTTCTGATGAAAAAGTCCAATATTTACTTAACAAACATGCCAGTAATCTACAGCTACTTGGTTACAAACATTTTTATTTAGAAAGTCGATTTCAATGTGTCGTGTGAAGTTCGTTGGGTGTTCCGGAGAAAATCTTTCTTTTTGTATTTTTAATTGGTGATCAGTGTTATCGTAATTAAACCCAGAAGAGATGGAATTATTTCTTTGATATATCAAATGAAAAGCCGATATCCAGCTTTCTAGGTTCAACATGGGCGTAATTTTTAATCTATGATATATTACTGTCGTAAACGTCATGAATAAGAGAATGGAGAAACATTTTACACTTTTCCATCTATTTTTTTGCCTATGATCTTGAAATGGTTATATGTTGAAAGAGTAAATTCTGTTGAGAAATAAAAATAGATGTTTTATCGATGCTGGAATATAGAAATAGTTATTTGTATACCTAGGCCGCAAAATGCCGTAAAAATTATATAATTCCACATTATGTCGCTTCAAAAAGACAACGTTTCAAGGCGAATAAAGAGAAGTAAACTGATGGCCTCAATATCACAGTGTTTCTATGGAAATTAAATACTCATATATTTTTTTTTTCGTGCGATCGACGCTAAACAAGCATTTCGCAGCAGCAACAGAGGCCGCAAAAAACGGCCGTCAAAAAAATTTACGGTCGTTGCCCAAAGTAACTGTCGGCAAACTGAAAGCTTGTTTTGTGGAAGTGAAATCAGAAACATCAGAAGCTCTTTTTAATGCCCTTCAGGATTTACTAACAGTAAACCAAATCCCATTAGCAACAATGCTATGGTTTGCAGCAGATAATGCTTCTACAATGATGGGACGAATCAAAAGGATACAGGCAAAATTCGAGTAAAAGAACGACAACATTATAGTGCTGGGTTGTGTCTGTCATTCGCTACATCTATGTTCATCTGCAGCAGCCTTAAAACTTCCTAAAAGTGTGGAAGAATTCGTGTGAAGCCATTTTTCAAATTCTCCTAAGAGGATACAAAACTTTGAAGAATTCCAGAGATTTATCAATATGAAACCCTATGAAAGCTAAAGCCTTCACAAACTAGTCTAGTACTCTTCAGGCAGTTTTTATTATACTGCTTACATTAATGCATTTTAATTATTTTGATTTCTCCTAGGCCGTTGTTTATCAGGTACTTCTCTTATGAAATCCACTAAATTTATACTTCAAAGATATTGTGAGCGAAGGGACTAAAGAACATTTACGAGATGTTCAATTAATCTTGAACCAATGAAAGAATGTTGACCAATCAAGGAATCCAGTATATAAAACCTATTTCTTATTCCTTTCATATATATTACCAATGGTAAATAAGATGAATCTCCAGTTCCAGAACGAAACATCACAAATTCACATTTTATATAAAAGGTTCAGTAGGCTTCACTTGAACATATTACGGAATTACATAAAAGATGAGGGAAATCGATCTATAAGTTTTTCATGATGATTCTAGCATGGAAGTCAAATCGTCAAACACAAAACATTTCGCACACAGATCAATACCCGAAAGAACTAACCTCTACAAGGTTTTCTGGTGATGAATAACGATAATCACAAATCAACCCTCCGAAGTTGCTACTATAGGAATACCTCAAGGTGCTGTACTTGGGCCAGTATCGTTTATATCCTAAAAGACTTTTAAAAATTTGTAAAATCATACAACAACCACGGTATACTCACAAACATCTTGATTATCAAAATTGAAGATCTTGCCCGAAACTGAGTAATTAATTTGCACATTTATTCAGTTGATGACTCTTTGGAACGTCTTCAATGCTTTTACCCTTCAAGATCATCATTTGAAAGTGAAGTTTGTGAAAGTAATATAGCTTGTGCACAGGACAATGATTTCAGTTATATTTTACTTCCGAAAGGTAATCCTGACGGGTAAAATCATCACGTCACCTTGTTTGGAAATATATGTTGATGGCAATAGGGAGAGAATGGTGGAAAAACGAGTGAGTATCAGAAAATTGAGTCATTTTCAAGTTAAGAAAGAGTGAATATTTTCATAACTATATCCGCTCTTCTGAACAGTTCATCATGAAACTATCCTGAAAATTACATTCTGAAATTCATGATTTTCACACATGAATACCCTTAAAAGCACAAATTTATGTGAGATATGTGAATAATACATGATTCGAGATAAAGAAACACTTTGAAATGGCGCCAATAGTTGTCATTGCAAGTTATAAATCCATACGATTGTAATAAATTCGCTGAACAAGCCTTGGAATGTTATTGCTGCTTAGTACTGCCGATAATGAGGAATGCTTAGTATATAAACATTTTTTTATGATAAAACTAATTTTAAATGTATATGGAAATAATGCCGGCATATATTAAGCAGCCATGAGAACTACTTTACAGGGAGCTTATACCTGATGGCACTACATCATGTTCGAAGACTAACAAATAAATCTTTTTCAATATATTTCATTCATTAGTTGATTATTATTGTACGTGAAACAAGATTTTGTTCTGATTCGTTACCACAGTTCCAACTTCGGGAAAGAAGAAAACTCTAATCTATGATGATATTTCTTCATTAATCGAATACAAAGGTATAAACATGGTCAACAAAATTTCCTGTCATAAAATAGGAATGAACTGTAAATATATCACGAAACATAGTACTGTAAATCCTTGCCTGCAGATATAACAGTTCGTGGTGGGGTGGTTATGGTTATCAATTCAATGTGAAGTTAAAAAGCATCCCAAAAGAAATAAATTTGCTTTTTGCTCTGAAGGATTGAAATTATAGTTGAAGAATTGATGACAGAGGACGTTAAAGAATTGGGGAGCTTTATAAATAATGACTGTGCGATTTCTAGATCCCTATGCGAAGGATAATGGTAGAGCCAATTTTGGTGTAGTCATAGATTTTTGCGTATGTGGAATATTTTTTTCCCATAAAGAAGACACTTGATGCAGGTCACCTTCCTCGAGACAGTAGGACTAGAGTTTTCTTCTATCTTTAGTTGTTTGCTTGGCATTGCTGAAAATAAGAAAGTTGAAAAAATGGAAATTCATCTGAGAAAAGTTGGAGTCGAATTAACTTCTTCTCAGCTACCTCATTCAAAACATAAATCTGATAATACAATTCTTAGCTACATGAGTCTTGACCATGCCAAAAAAGGGTATAAAATATTTTCGAGTTTGAATTTTACAGATGTTGGGATGGTACCACTCGAAACAAGTCTCATTCCTTTTACCTATTCTCATAGTGTTTGAAAATTTGCATGCAGTGCATTTACTTTCTATAGAAATTTTCTTAGTCTTAATGTTTAATGAGGGTCAAATTCAATTTGTACCGTAATATTCAGCGTTGCCAGATTTTCTATTGTCAAGTCGGGACTTTCCTGAGTGAAAAAAGCGGGATTCTTTCGTTGAAAGGGTGTAAGTTCTTGATAATGACTCCAGCATGAGAGTCGAAACGTCGAACAGTCCAACAATTTGCACACAAAATCATTCTCGAAAGGGTTATTTTCTATCTTTTAGCATGTGTGAAAAACGTTCATTACTGGATTCCATTCAGAGAAGGGCAAATCGTGTTGATAATGTTCACTCATAAACTCACACATGTCTATGGATGTCTGTAGAAGAGTCTGCGTCTCGTCTCTCTTGTATAGGTTTTATCGTGATCGTTTCCCTCTTGTTTAATCTTTCACCTGAATCGAAGTTCACTTAACGTGAAGTAGTTGTTTGAACGTCATTATTTTGTGGTGGATCAATATTTGTTTCGTAGTTTTCTGTTCCTGATGTACATCCTTTGTTCACTCTTCCGCACTTCCAATGGTCGAGACGTTTTACCGATATATTTTTGACCGCACGAACAAGGAATTTGATAAATACAATTTTTTGTGTTTTCTGTTGGGTTATTTGGTTTGGTATGTGTGAGTATTGATCTTGAAGTATTTGTTGAAGGACAAAATGCTATGTGAAATTTGAAATAATTTGACAAATGTCAATCACGGAAATTGTCTATACGAGATATTTGTATTTGAAAAGGAATTTGCCTAGAAGTTTTGAGAACGGAAGCAGATTTAGTTTCCGAAACGTTCTATTCTATTATTTTTTATTTAAAGTCGGCCTATTTCCGCTACCAAGGCCAATCACCGACGCCGGTGAGCACCCTTCCCCCAACCGGAAATTTTGCCGAACCCTCTGGTATTCCAACCAGAGGTAGGGATTTTTAACGTCTGCGAGCTATGATATGCTACTTCGCTGCAGCTGTACGGGCTTTCGACACGGTATTTCCCTGCATGGTCACCCATCCAAGTACTAACCGCGCTCGGCGTTGCTTAACTTCAGATATCGAATGACTGTCATTCAACCTGAAGAGCTGGGCCATGCCCTTACCGAAACGTTAACAGATAAGTATTTTCATATATATCAGTTATTATTTTTTTGATAGGCAAAATTTAAGTTATACGAGAAGTTGCTGACTAATTGGACTTGTTCTATTCAGAAAGAACTGTTTTTCAATAGACGCAGCAACTTTTCGGGGAAGATTGAAAATCCGCCCTTCTACACTTGTATAGATTCCAATATCAATTCTTATCTTTTCAGATTGTGGTAGGTTACAAACCCAGAAAATTACGAAACAAATAGTGAAGTAGTTGTATTCCATATCATTGAAATGTGGAAATAACTCCACCCTGTATGCTATTTCCCAAAGAAACTTAACTACTGGCGCCCTTGAATGAAAGTCATCAATCATAATCACCGAGAAACTAAACAACAATAGGTAGTAGCAAGGAATGTTTATTTTTTCAACCGTGGTATGGTAACCTATTCTTTCTTATTTGCAATTGTTAATTGGTAATGGTATCTAATACCCATTAATCATGGCATTTTTTTCACTTCGCTCCTCGTTCCCATTTGCATTTGATGCTGTTTGGAAATGTATTTCAGCTATAAATCGTATGATTCGACACATCCCATGTTTTCTGGGGAGAGTAGGTTGCAAAACACTTATTTGCATGCCTAGATAGTGTTCCTACACAGAGTGATCCACTTTTCAATAGAATGATTTTGATGTCTAACCATCCAGCTATTGGATACCAATGTGAGTGAATAACAGAATTCTATCAAAAAATATTGATATTATAAAGAAATAGAAATGAATCGTTGAATCTTCAGTCCTCATGTTCCTACCCATCAAGATGGATGAGTAGATGCAAATGTATATGCGAAATTTCTCACAGGAAACAATAAGTTTTACCACTTATGTGTCTGTTTAGAAGGACCTTCATCTTAATTGCCAGGCATCAAACATACCAAAAAAATTAAAATTTCATAGTTTCCAGCGAATTTTTTTTATCATAATCTCTATCGAGCATGAATTATATCCGGATTCTTTTTATTTACGAATTTTCTGAAAATATGTTCTTTTAGGCAAATGTGAAATATTCTTCCTATTCGAGCTAGGTAGAACAGACATGATCCGTATTACAAGTCATATAACCCTGATCTATCTGACACCAAATTTACTCTTTCTTCTCATTGTTTTCCATATGCGTACTCGAGTTATTATTTGTCATACAGCAAGTCCATTTGTTTTCCATTATAATCGAGTTCGGCAAAATTAGCATACTGATTTCATTTGGGTTTATATTTTCCTTGAAAACGTATCTTTCGTTTTTTGTAGCAATAAATCCGAAGATAAAGCCAATGTTCTGGCGGCCATTGTTGAGTAATTATTTGATCCGTCTTATGGTTTGCCTCCTCTGTTGTGTGCTTTGTTGAAAAGTTTCTTGTCTGATAGGTCTCTGTATGTGGTTGTTGATGGAGTATCATCTGATATTCTCCCAATAAATGCAGGTGTTCCACAGGGTTCAGTTCTAGCGCCTACTTTGTTTCTGCTTCATATCAATGATTTGCTCGAGAAAACATCTTGTTCAATACATAGTTTTGCGGACGACAGTACTCTTCATACCAATTCCTCTTCCAGAGTCCCCCCATACCAGCTCGAGAAACAAAAATTCAAAGAAACATTCACGTCAATAAAATTAACGACGACTTGGCAAAAATAATAAAATGGGGTAAGATGAACTTGGTGGAATTTAATGCTACGAAAACACAGGCATTTCTCTTCTCAAGAAAAGCTGATCTATCATCATCAAATATTCAGATGTCAGGAGTAACTTTTCCTACAAAATCAAGTATCTTGAAGCTAGGAATTACGATCAGTGATAATCTCTCATGGGGAAACCATGTGAGATCGATCGCTAAAAGTGCTTCCCAGAAACTTGGATTTCTATTTCGTGCGAAGAGAGACTTCACTTCTCGTCAGCTTCTACTGATCTAGAAGGCTCAGATGCGACCTGTCATGGAATACAGTTCTCATGTCTGGAGTTCGGCACCAAAACATTCATTGAGGCTTCTCGATTCCATTCAGAGAAAGGCAACTCGTCTTGTCGGTGATTCTTCGCTCACAGACTCGCTCACTTCATTGGAACATCGTAGAAGGGTAGTAGGGGGTCTCTTCTATAGATACTTTCACGGTCGATGCTCTTCTGAATTATCAACAATCGTTCCACCCTTGACAATTTCTACACGGATGACTCGACGAGTACAGAATTCCTACCCCTTTGTTGTGAATTTGGAAACCTGTCGAACCTCTCTTGCTCAGGGATCTTTTTTCAATAGAACTCCTTGCCTAGAGAGGTTTTTCCTGAGGCTTACAAACTTCAGAAATTCAAAGTAAATGTTAATTCGTATCTCCTGTCCCTTGATTTACGCGATGTTCTTTGAACACCACAGGGCTTCCCTTTCGTGTGAATCTGCATATAAAGAAAAATCTCATTTGATCTATGAATAGGTGACGTGATAAAGTCACTTATCAGGTTAATCATACAAAATATGTAGTGTTCACCATTACAGGTCAATACAGTATCAGAAAATTTCAGACATCTGTTTACACTAGAAATATGAATTCTGTGGATCATGGGTCCAAAAAAAGGAACCCCTATTTCGCCCTGCAAAAAAAAGTTAATATTGTCCTACAGAATCATAGCTTGCAGGCTGTATCGTCTATTTTTCAAACCGTTAAAATCGATATATTTCACTTTATTGGATCGAACAGTTTGATTCATTGTATTTCAAGGTGCGTTATTTATTTCTGTCAAATCCGTCATGGGTATCATATATATTCAAACCAGATTTATCAATGACCTAATATTCGTTCAATGCTAAAGTAATATGGATTAGAAGGAGGTGAACATGATAATCCTCTCCATCACCTCCTTTTGTTTGGACGTTTCGGGACATCCTCTATGACCAAGTCATCACTTTGGATGAAGAATAATGACATAAAAAACGTTCATAATCGAAACAATAATAATTTATATTTGTCACCTTATTTTAGATTCAATGTAAAAAACGAAACAAATTTCAAAACCATCACAAACGAAATATAAAAATACACTGACACCATAAATGATATTGTGAAGTATATCTTCGTTCAGACTTTTCGGTAGAATGCTCGAAAAACGCAAAAATTTTCCTGGAAAGAGGTTAACGAAATGTAAAAAATGCATGACCCAAAACAAGGTTAATTCTATTTAGACATCGTTTATTTTGGTGTTATAAATGAAGCAATATGTAATATCCAAGGAATTTCTTAAGGTATATAGGTGTTCCATTCACGTGTTCTATATCTAAAAATAAAGTAGGAACAGGGCATCTGCGTAAAGAATGTAAACATTGATTCTGGAATAACTTTCATATCAACAGTTGAAAATGCGGCTAATATACGTATCGAAGCGGAAAGTGTTTTTTTCTGTTCAGAGATTGGTATTCTTACTTGGAAAGACCGTAGGTGAATTTTGAGTTGGTTACTACTATATGTGTTTTGAGACCCTTATAGACAAAATCAATTGAAAAAATATGCAATGGTTGCGCAGGAGTGTTGAAATCTTGATATTGGTTCATTTCACTTGAAATAACAATAATAATTTCATTCCCTAAACCTTATAAATCTCTAAAAGATGTCAAGATAGCAAGATGTTCAATGAATATACTTGATTCTCAGAAATGCATGTATAACCAATTCCTGAACGATAATAAAAATTATATGATTATTGGAAAATAGAAAATTCACAGTGTTAGAAAATCATGTAGATATTGTATTTTTATGATCAGAATTGAACTTTTTTTTTACGAATATAGGCATACCCTTCAAGATACGAATTTTCCATTACTTCTGAATATACGAAAGGAATTATGCAAAAGGATAGAATGGAAAATCTAAGAATATTTTCAATATCCAATATTTCTCGCCGGAATTCGTACTATGGAGACAATTCTATCTGGAGAGAATCCAATGTGAAATTAACATAAAAATTATCCACAATATAAGCATAAGGGGAATGTTCCATATTTTGCAATTTCAACTGGGTTGCAATTTTGTATACAGAGCAGTTACCGTTACAACAATCATTTCGACACCAAGCTGATATCACTCGAACTCGACGCACGTTTAGCATCTTCAGGACAAAAAATGCTACCAAGTACCAGTGATATCAGTTAGGTGTTAGGCTAATTGATCTCTATAAATAAATTTCACCTCCACATCAATGGTTCCAGTGCCACCGATTATTGATAATCCAATTTTCATTGTAGCGAACCCATTAATCAGTTGATATCCAAAGTCAATAACCCGACGCCTTGGACGAAGTCATTTACCAGTGGTGCTTGATTAATGGACAAAACTTTTACTTTCAATTTATCTTTTACTTTTCCTCGAAGGAATCGATGGGAGCGTTCATACACAACACTTTTACCTCAATGTTCTTTGTATGAACGCCTCAATTGATGTAAAGTGAAAGATTGAGTAGAATTGAAAGTGTGGTCTATGAACGAGGCATGAGTCATTCTCAGTACCGTCACTTATGAAACGTGGCAGAATCATTATTCAGTATGACAGATGATTTTTCTAGAAAAACATCTGTGTCCAATTGAGGAGCGATCTCAGAACATTCTTGTCATGACTGAAGCCCTTTACTACCACACTGAATTCGTTACCTCAAGCCCAGTCTTCACATGTTTTCAAATGTCATGCTTTTCACACTTTTGAACATTTTTCAAGACATTCAAGGCCGAAAAAAGCATTGAAATGTATGAAAACTATTTTCAATGTCACGTTGAAAACTATCGATGGTTACAGAAAATCATGAGTAGTTTTGAGTGGATGGAAATAAAAATCGTAAAGAAATATTATGAAAAATCAATTTACCAATTCTTATTTATTCAGATTGTGGTAGGTCAAGAACCAAAAAAAAAACGAGGAGAATCAATTTCCTCCTTATGTAATCAGGAATACGATGGTAGCTATCTGCTGGATAACCAAAGGCTGAGCCTAGGAGGTCTCCTCTACTTGGTGTAGTAGGAGTTTCAGTTTTCGGTCCATCTGCACCAGAATCAGACATCTCTTTCGTAGGAAATAGACCATCCGAAATGTTTTGTGTTCATTGTGTTCGAGTTTTGGCACTGGATTTGTGAATGCAATAAATTCGATATTTTGATTTGTGTGAAGGGTTGCAGCTTTCTTTGCATGTACACCGAAGACGATTCTTGTTCGCGGCGGGCCATTTGTTACGGCTTTCTAAACAATTTCAACGAAAGTTGTTGTCTTTCAAAATCACACTCGTATAATAATATCTCTGATATTTGTTCCGTATACAAAATGTAAACAGGAAAACTGAAAAATCTCGAACCACGAACATATAGAGTGCTTTTCTTTAATTTCCCCAGCTTTTGTTTTCTGAACAGGTCAATTCAAAAAGTTTAAACTTGGCATAATGAAACTGATGCATGGATACTATATTTTGGAGTAGAATAGACAGATGAAACGCTCTCTCAAACGCTGAATCGACCAAAATTTCACAGGGGAACTGTATTTGAATATACTCAAAACTCTTATCACCGAAATTGTCGAAGCGAATCCTGAAGAATAACAAAATTGAATATACGGCAGAAAATATCTGTAGAGTAGGGAGGGTGAGTGAAGGCCCACAGCACTTAGGCCGCATGTGACCCATTGTACATCCTCCCGAGGAGTTGTCCTCTTAGGTCATCGTTCATCCTGACCTTTTCAGGAAGGTGGACAGGTCACTAGGAGACATTTCCTTTACATCGGCCGGTGTAGACCAAGACTCACCGAACACACACTCTCTTATTGACGATAACTCCGGACACTTGCATAAGACATGCCTGACAGTTTCATCTTCCTGTTCACACATCCTGCATAGAGGTGTGTTAACTAGCCCCATAGTATGGAGGTGTTTCCTTAGTTGACAGTGACCTGTCAGAAATCCTACTGTTAAACGTAGGTTTCTCCTGGTCATCGCCAAATACTTCTTCGGATCCAGCTTCCTAGGGTCGCCGAAGGTAATCCTGGCAAGACTGCATCCTTTGATTTCATTCAATTTTTTTAAGGATTGAGCATGGGTGTGACTTCTGGCTATTTCCGCAAATGCCAAAGTCATCAGGCCGTGGGTGTAGCTGGGCCCTAAAATTTTCAGTTCAGCCGCTTCCCTGGCTAAAGAATCGGCAATGCGAGGCGTTAGCTAAGTCTTGGTGGCACTCTTGTACTAGCCCTGATATAACACGTTGTCTGCTCTAGGCTAATAAGGCTTGTCTACTATCAGTGCAGATTATTATGTTATGCCTGAAATTCCTTTTCTGGTTAGTTCTCTTGTGGCGATTGAGATACGCCAGCTCTGTTTGTATGCTGGTATTTTTTCCCATTCCCCACTTAATCCTAAGGCTTAGTGATTTGGAGTAAACTCCACATCCTGAGCCTTCTTTGGTTTTTGAGCCGTCTGTGTATATGCGTAATGCATTTGCAGCATCTGGCTCTGCGTTCTGGTTTATTTGTATTCTGTAGGGTTTGTTAAACACAAACCTGGGTTCAATTGCATCTCTGGCTGCCTGTAGCAGAGGTAGCGGAGTAAGCGCTTCTTTCCGCAAGCTCAACCTCAGTTGACCAACTCCTACCTCAGGTTCTACATCAGCCGTGCGCAATCGTACCATGGCCATTAGCGCAACCTCCTCAACGTGCAGGTCCAGAGGGGTCAGACCAGTAACTAGTTCCATTGCTGCGGTTGGTGTTGTTCTCATGGCTCCTGTGATGTTTAAACAAGCATTCGCTGTATTTGATATAACTTATGGATGGCCGTTGCTTGTAGAACCTTCGGTCCCCATACAATGGCTTCGTATTTTAACATAGGTCATATAATCGCAGTGTAGATCCAGGTGACCACACGCGGCGAAAGACCCCATATGTGACCCACTGTCCTCCGACACTGCTCATAAGCCACATATGCTCTTTTTGCTCTGCTCTGTAGGTGGGGGTTCCATGTTAACTTCCTATCGAGGGTAATACTAAGGTATTTCACCTTTTCAGAGAAGTCTGGTTTCCTTTTGAAGATGTCGGAAGCTTTCAATCCCGATATGCTTCTTTTCCTGGTGAAAAGAACCATCTCCGAATTTTTGGGATTAATCGACAGTGAGTGTTCCTTACACCATGTTTCAATCAGTTTCAGCCCATCCTGCACGCTATCGCACCAAGTGTTCACAAATTTACCGGTCTGCAAGAACTATGTCATCTGCGTATGCAATTGTGTAGAATCCATTATTCTTGAGGTGATTGATCAGGGTATCCAGAACTATATTCCAAAGAGTATAATAAAGATAAATATTGATGGTGATATCCACGTTATTGTGTTCGAAAATATTCGGCGTGAAATATGGGGTAAGCTGTTTTTACGTCAAGAAGTTCAAGGCAACCATTTCGAGCAACTTCTAAAGTGAACTCGGCTCATTTCCTCAAATTATGAAGTTAAATGTCGATGTATTCAAGTAGTATTAAATATTCCGGCATTTTATAGTAGATGAAAATATTGACTTTATATTCAAGGGTTGTGAAGTATTCATCAGGAGCTTCAAAAAGATGTATCACAAGACCCCATTTCTATTTCATTTTTTCCCAGTTGGCGCCGAGTGCATCAATGTCATTATCCAAATTTTTTGGGTTGACTCGGAGATAAATTTTACTACAAGTGTCTGAGAAACGATTACATATTCCATAACTCCTTCGTAAATATTCATGCGGCTAATAACTCAACAGAATAGAACATGGTTTCAAATATTTCCATGAATATGAAACACTCATAGACCATTCACTTTATTCAGGAATTTTATCAAAAATGAAAGTTTATATTCGTTTCGTGTTAACCCATTTGCTGATGTCTATATCACTTCAGTCGTTTATTATTATTTTTTTGTTATGGGGCTCTTGTTAAAGAGAGCCCGGACTACACACCACAAGACGATGAATATTACTATAATTCTAACTTCGAATTCCAGTAACTTTCATTTAGAAATTATTTCTCGATCTGATCCAAGTTCTTCAACATAGTTTATTTAGTCGATAACCTTTCAACCGTGAAGTATGTTCGATCACAGCTATAAAATATTGTCCAGTGTGGCTACAGGTGTTCTTTTGGAAAGAACTACCTACAAATAACGTCCAGTTATGTGCATATAATTATATACCAGTAGCGTCTCACTGATTCAAGCAAAATACAGTTCAAACCAGTAACTTGTTAAAAAAGACCTATGTTCCTGAATACTTCCGAAAACCTGGTTAGTAGTCATGAAAGTTGATGTGTCTTAGAAATGTCAATTTATTCAAAGGACACTAGCTCAAAATCGGCTCATTCGAAAAATTAATCCTTGAAATTCATTAAAAACTACCCCCTATTTCTATATATTGAATAAAATTATCCTTTATTTGTTATTTATTATAACTTTATTTTCAAATGAGTTCAGGAATGAATCAATAACTAACCTAAGATCCGGCTCAAAGAACCAAATAGACTTTTTCTGAATGATCATATTTGAAAATCATTGACTACTGCTAATTCTCCTTTTACACCCATAATGAAGACACACGAAATACACAACTATACACATTCCATAACAAGAATTGTGCCTTATTTCTTCCAAATGTTGAAAAAGATAAACAACACGTATAATGTTATAACAACATTCAAATCTAATACTGACACCAACTAACATATCAGAGAGCACGACCAATAAGGACAACTCATGATTTTTAATGTCCTTAATTAATCATTCACATCTTTATGGTGTAGACAAAATATAAAAAGTCTCAGAAATATTCGAATTATTTTCCAAAGTGTAATACAAAATATTGAATTAATTTGGACCATTCAAATACCACTCCGTGTTTGTTTACACTAACTTCTTGGAAGTATCAAACATATCATATCAAGCTATGCTAAAGTATGAAAACCATGGTGTTAGATGTGAAGGGATAATGTATCTCCACAATCGTATTTATATTGTAGTGAAGGTCATTTCAACATGAGTATGCTATAATATTCATATACAGCTCAGTGTGGATTAGTCAAAAGTGAGTTTAGCATTAGCTATTCAAAAATTTAGTTCAAAACTGATCTAACCTAGTTCAAAGCATTTCGGAATATCGGATTATAATATACATCACTGTTGTGGGTGGTTTTGATTACGAATCTTTGTTATCGACTCAAATATATCATATAACATAATGATTTGACTCTTTTGATTTCTTCGTACGTAAAATCAAGATTTGAATCAAATTATGTTGTCATCATTAATGTATATACATTTTTTTTAATTGTCTGATTATGCTTTCACAAAACCAGTTTCAGTCATCGTCCTAAATATCGGGTAAATATTCCCTATACGCTATCTAGTCGATTCAATTTTCATAGGCTTGGTATATATACTGAGCAAAAAAAGGGGTTTTCTTTGTAACTCAGTGCCTGTCGTGTCATATGCAGGGGTGTTTTAAAAGGGCTCTTTTTCCTTTTTGTGAATGAATCAAACGTGACATACACTTACCAATCAACAGAGTGTTTGAAAAAAGTTATAATACAGACCAGGGTAGATAATTTTTATAACCAAAAACCTATTGCAAAAGAAGGAGAATATTATAAAAGTGAAAGGAAAAATAATTTACCGACGATCTGAGGTCGGGAAATGTAAGGGGTGAGTTTTAAATACTATTGAATTTAGATACTTTATTCTGAATACGTTATTCCTTATTATATTTTTGAATGCATTAATTTTGTTATTTATACAAACCTTATCTTGAAATCTAATCACTTATCCACTAGTTTCTGCCTGTTTGATGGCGTTTCTTCATCGTTATATTCGACAAACCTTTCCGAATCTAGTAGATCTTCAAAATCTTCAAGACCATCATCTTCTTCATCTCCAATGTTATTTCCACTCTGTTTAGGTTCTTCATCCACAATTTCATCTGAATCGTTAATTTCCACGTAGGTTTTTTCTTCAATATTGGAGCATTTTTCAGACCCATGACAATTTGAACATAAATTGGTGCATTTTAAACCATGTTTTCGGCAGCCACATTTTGAACCATTACATCCAGTTACACAGCTGCAGTAAATAGTTTCGAGCAATATTTCCGGAAATAATTCCTTTTCTGTAAAATTGTGCATAATGCCACGTTGATGTTGCTTCCAGCCCCAATCTGTTGCTGTCACTGTTGTTCTGCTGCTCTTTCTGTGGGTGGGAGGTTTACCAATACGAATGATTTTTCAATTGACAAAATGGTTAAGGCTTTCGCGGGCGAGATTTTCAGCTTTACTACTTTTTTTCGTAGAAGTAAAAGTAGTAATACTGATGTTTTGATTTTTGATTCCGTATTATTTTATCATTTTAACATTTACTAATAGATTTGATTAATTGTGATTAATTTTTTTCGATATCTTCTTTACTTGGCTGAAAGTAATATTTTAAAAAGTGGCTACCGAAAACATGGTTTAAAATGCACAAATTTATGTTCAAATTGTCATGGTTCTGAATAGTGATCCAATATGGAAGAATAAACCTACGAGGAAGTTGATGATTCAGATGAAATCGTGGATGAAGAACCAAGTCAGAGTGAAAATAATATTGGAGACGAAGAAGGTGATTGTCTTAAAGATTTCGTAGATCTGTGGATAAGTTATCAGAATTCAAGATGAGGTTTTCAAAAATATTATAATGAATAACGTAATCAGAATAAAGTATCCGAATTCCATTGTTTTCATATATTATGAGATTTTTTATGGCAAAAATGTAATGAAAATTCAATAAATCAACTTTTGAACTGAAAAAAAATGCAGCCGTCTCATTTTTCAGATGAAATTGTACATAATGATTTGAGAAAAATTTCGAATTAGAGGTTTTCTCGATTTTTTGCATTTTCTGAGAAAATTTACCAATTGAATATATTTTTTCACTACAACATCGGAAAGTGGAGATTTCAACGAACAAAATGCACACAACATTTTTGGAAAAATCCGATATTTTGACGGATGAATTTTCGATTGAAAATTAGGGTACTTTTTCGATACTATAGATCTCAAAAGGTGAAAAATAAATGTTTTGAACCAAATAAATCACGGTGTATTTGGAACATAAAAAGGTAAGTTTTCACCAAATTTCGTGAAAAATAAAATTTCGTGAAAGATAGAAATAAAAACCAAATACATGGTTTTTTGAATTTTTCACTCAGATTTTGTAGTCATGTGAAAAATGTGTGTGGATACTAAATTTGATTATTGATATAACCTACAACTTTGCTATTTGACTTTCTTCCATGGGACTTGTAATTTTGCCGGAAATTGAGGCAAACCATTTTTCACCCTTGAAAACTCACCCCCTTACACTTCCCGACCTCAGATCGCCCATCAATTATTTTTCCTTCCATTTCCACTATTTCCTCCTCCATTTTCAATGGGTTTTATCCTAATATTATTTTTCACCTTTTATCATTTTTAAGGGCGTCTACCCTAGTATACTATATCTATATATATAAAGAATACAAAATCATATTTCGATAGTAGTAAATACACGTTCATTATTCCATTATCCTCTCGCAAATAGATCAATCTGTCTTACCCTCATTAGCATGATGAATGTATTCGTCTTTATTCTACAGCATCATGCAAATAGCTCTCAATGAATCTTTTTAGTTCCGGATCATCAGACTCCAAGCCTAGTAGTCGGCATCAATATCGAAATGAAGGCAATTCAAATACACGAGATCGTTCATCATTAATATTTCCGCGGGCTTCATTTGACAACCACTGACATAATTGTTTCTTATAATTATTATAGATAAATGAATAGATAGACTTGATTCGGAGTTTTAACTTATGATATACAAGGAAATATTATATCTTTAGCGTAAAATCTGAAGTGAAAAAGTAATGAACGAAAATAGTTGAAAATTTCAAAGCACATTTTCTTTTCGACGAAATAATTTCTTCTCCAATCATTTTACAATAAAATGACATCAGAGCGTTTTTATACAGTAGGCTTTAACTTATAATTTCCACTGTGAATTTTAATAATTTCGTTCATTTATTAGGGATAATTCAAAAATAGTTCCTCCTGAATGTAACACTTTCAGCAACTCTGCGTATATCTCAAATTTGCTTATCAAAAAATATTAGAACTAATATTTATTGAAATACTTCGTTGACGTTTCGGAAACCAACTCCATTTTCAAAACTTTAACAAATATTCTCTCCTAGTTCAGTTTCTACATCCGCTTTTTTGAATGTCAGAAATTTGAATTTCGAAATATGTCTTTCAAAATTAGCCTCCAAGTGCGATTCATATCAACCAAAGTGGTTTGTCTCCTGCTATTGCTCTCTCTTGAGTAATTTATACAAACACAATCGGAATAAAGTAGTTAAAATTATACGCGAAGAAAAGAAAGCATTCCTCGAAAATAGGATATACGGTAGTAAAAACAATTCTAAAAAAATGTGGGAAACCTTGAAATCGATAATATCAACAAAAAAAGAATATAAACTGGAAAAAATTGAAATCGAAGATATAGAAATAAACGAACCAAAAGAAATTTCTAATGGCCTAAATGACTTTTATGTTGCGAGTATAGATAAGATTATTTCAGAGATAGATACCACTCTTATAAGGGATTGCACAAATAAAATAACAACAATAAATAATAAATTTAATAATTTCAGGCTCATAGAGTACGCAGAGTTGAGAAAGGTGGTATATGCTTTACCAAGTAAAGGTAGTCCGGATGAAATAACAGCCGAAATCCTAAAACAAATATATGATAGCATCGAAAAACCGCTTTTGAATCTAATTAATACCTCATTATTAACAGGCAAGCTTCCAT
Organism: Zygogramma bicolorata; assembly: GCA_032362365.1. Classification (NCBI taxonomy): domain Eukaryota; kingdom Metazoa; phylum Arthropoda; class Insecta; order Coleoptera; family Chrysomelidae; genus Zygogramma; species Zygogramma bicolorata. Next base: position 348,455 of record JAVJAQ010005487.1, read on the forward strand.
CGGCCCTAAAGCTGTCAACAGTTATACCCATACCCAAGGTTTCCAACTCCAATAAAGCTAGTGATTTAAGACCAATTAATATGTTAGCAACACTAGAAAAATTAATCGAGAGAATAATTTACGAACAACTCTCAACATATATATCAGAAAACAACATTATATTTTCAAATCAGTCAGGTTTTAGAGCAGGTCACAGCTGTGAAACAGCTGTGCAAAATGTTCTATATGATTGGAAGGAAAACTACGACAAAAATATTATGATTGGAGCTGTATTCTTGGACATCCAACGTGCTTTCGAAACAATTGACAGGGCAAAATTAATTATCAAACTGGAGAAGTATGGTATAACTGGAAAAGCACTAGACTGGCTAACTGATTATTTACAGAACAGAAAACAGGTAACTAAAAGTAACAACATTATATCAAATGAAGTCCTAAATAAAAACGGCGTACCACAAGGAAGTACATTGGGACCACTGCTATTTCTGCTGTATATCAACGATATTGTTCACTCGGTTGAAAGCTGTCGAATCCATTTGTTTGCCGATGACACGTTATTGTATTTCTGTTCTGGAGATATACAAACCCTAACAGACACACTCAACGCGGAGCTGGAAAATATTTTACAATGGTGTAATGGTAGTTTGTTGAAACTTAATGCAAAAAAAACTAAATTCGTGTTAATTAGCAACCACAAAAAGTTTAAAGAGTTCAAAGATAATAATCATATGATTACAATTGGTAATGAGGAGGTGGAAATGGTGGAAAAGATTAAATACTTGGGCATTATTATCGATAGAAACTTGACTTTCAAAGAACACATTTCGTACATTACCAATAAAATATTAAAGAACATAAATTTCTTGTTTAGAGTGGCACCATCTTTAACACCTTGGTCTAGAAAAACAGTATATAATACGATAATATTGCCTCATTTCACATTTGCGTCGTCTATACTGTACTTGGCAAATAAAAATGAGATGGGACGGATGCAGAAATTGCAGAATAAAGCCATGAGAATTATATTGAATGTTCCAAGAGACACGTCCATAAAGTCCATGTTACGTACATTGAATTGGCTCTCGATACAACATTACTTGGAGTACCATACTATGATTTTAATCCATAAAATGAAAATGTCATTAGCTCCATCGTATCTGTCATCTAAATTAGTATTGAACAACAGTTTGCATAACTACAACACACGAAGAAGGGCAGATATACGAGTCTCAACAAAAAACAAAAAAAGCTCAGAAAAATCTATTTTCCATAAAGGCATAGTACGTTATAATGAATTAGAAGATGTTTTGAAAACCTGCGGCACTATTACAACGTTCAAAAAACAATTGAAAATATCACTTTTACGCGAATGTCATACATGATTGTTACTATTACTCTTGCCTACCTACTCAGTTCATGTCTTACTGTGTTTGAATTACGATGTTTCTACTATTTTTTTTTTTATCGTATATGTTATGTTTACATTTTTAGTGTGATATATTTGTTAAATTTGTGACTGTAATTGAATTGTATTGTATATATATTTCAATATGTTACTTTAACAATTAGCTTTATGTGCTAAATAAAGAAGTTATTTAATCTCTCTTTTAAATAACCATTGATTAAACAAGTTTCCTTTTTTTCTTATCATCACGGAAACGCGCAATTGCCAATACATATTGATTGTCATATCTATAATGTATCTTTCTTCGCCTTCAACATAGTTAATATTTTTGTTAAGATGATGATGATATCTTGCGATTACGATACTGAAGAAATGAAAGATGTAGCGAACGCCGCATTGGCGAATTTTTTGCCAAGCAAAACGAAGCTTGTGTGCGAAAAACTATACTTACACTCAGTTTAGAGAATTGTGTCGTATCAAAAATGTAAAACCACAACGGAAAATGCTGTGCTATGTTACTCGAGAGGAAAATCGTGTTTGAGCCCCCTACATTGTGGAGACATTATTCTATGCTCAGAAGCACTTCAAATATAAAGAAAAATTCTGATATTTTTCTAGCAGTGAAGAAAAGTTTTAACGGTAAAAAAAAGCAGCGAAAGAAATTTATCCTTTTTGACAGTTGTAGAAAAAAGTATGTTTTCCAGAAATGTATGACTTTTTGAGATCAGGTTATGTATTGTTGATTATTATGAATTCTTTCAATGAGTCCCTCGCCGGGCCATCGTGCTGGGTAATCGCACGTTAAAAGGTAAGGCCTCGTTGATCCATTGCTCGCACAAGTTTCGACTTCTGAGGGTTGACGTTCGTCAGCTGGTTAACGAAAACGAACAATTTTAGAACAATTTTTAGTTTTTAGAGGTTAATCATAAATTCTGAGAAAATTTTGATAACAAACGCTTTATTTGAAATGAAATACCACCGGATGCGCAATATTTTAGTCAGAAAATAATTATTGGAATATCAGCAAAACAATATTTATGTTATCTTCTAGGTGTTATTATTTGAAAGGATGTGCTGAGTTATTGATGTGATGTTTGTTGTATATGGGTCAGTTTTCGATAGGAACTTCTACATCGCAGTCTGCTATTCATGAAATCCGTTTATTCACGAACGAGTAGAAAAACCAATAACAAAATGTAAAAAGCCAAAAGACCTAATTTTTCCTAAAGCCTTCAATCGGACACGTAAAATTTATATTTCCTTTAGAATTTATCAGTATGTCTATTTTCGCTTTATGGAAATGATCATAGAAAAATAATTCATATAGTTCTCACTTCAACTACTTTTAAACGGTTTCTCCAAATCATCTCATGTACAAAATGAATTTAAAATATGAATAAAAAGCACTTATGTTTATTTAATGCAGCCGAAAAATAAAAAAGAAACCAATGGAAAATTCTCTTTCATATATACAATTTGGTCGAAAACTATTGAATTCTAAATTCAACTACTCCCCTTCCAAGCAAAAACTAAAATGATAATCCATGTTATCATCACGAAGTTTGTTTATCTAAATAATACCCCGAACAACATTAAACTATTTTCAGCTTCACTTTGACAATCAACTACTGCAAACTCCTGATTCGCTTACAAAATACTTAAACATCTCGATTGACAAAAACATCGAACACTTCTTTTATGCAAAATGAATCGAATTTTCTATATTCATGCAGAACGCAAATATTTATTGAAGAATATTGAGTAAAAAAAATGTTTCATTTTGCAATGGTGCAATAAATTTTTAAATCATTCATCTATCATTCTGGTATAGCAAGAAATGAGTGAAATATTAGGTTTATTGCACTCTATCACTGCTCAATTATGTTTTGTTTTTACGTACATCTATGAACAGTTATTCATGCAACAAGCGCATAAAGTAGGTCTTTTTACACGCAATCTCATAAGTTAAAATAAAACGCTTTTTTACGAGATTTATGCAATATTTTTTCTATGGTGGTAATAAATATAACCTATTACATATTTGAATAAGTTAAATTGTTGAACTAATATAAAATTGAAAAATAATAATAATAGCATTTAGTATCCGACAGTAGAGTCTGAAAACTTGATCAGATTAGATAAGCTAAAGGTGAAAATGTGTGGTGATTTGGGAAAAATATTGGTTCTTGCACGTGTGTTTCTAAATAATTGATTATGTCCCAATGACGGAGATGGAACATTGAAATTTATCTGCTTGAGAATATCAGGGCTATCAATTGAGTTGTGCAAAAACCTTGTACAAGAACACCACTGAGGATCTATGGTGCCTATATTCAAGTGAACTGAACTTCAAAGCATCAAGAAGTTCATTAGTACTGGTACCACGTTCTTCATATATTCCACTGATCTTGAAAATAAGAAACTTTTCGCAACTCCCTCAATACTCTGTATGTACACAAGGGGACCAAATTATTCTGGCGTACTCAACTTTCGAACGAAGAAATGAGGAATATAGAAGCTTGAGTGGGGCGATCTCATTAAGACAATTTCTTACAATAAAACATAGAATTCAAGTCCCTCAGAAAACTTACAAGAAAAAAGTTAGGTTATCATCAAAAATCACACCTAGGTCTTTCACTTCTGTACAACGTTCCAATAAAAAAACATCGATTTTTCGATTATATTCTATATCACTCTTTTTCCTTGTGAAAGTATAACGCATTTACATTTTGCCACATTTAAATGTAAACAATTAGTGTGGCACCATTCCAGTACTAAATTCAACTTATTTTGGAGAATTTGATAATCTTCGATATTATTCATTAATGAGTAAAGAAACAATTGAACTCTGAACGATTGATAGAAATTTTACTTCATTATAGTTGAAATAAATTGAAGTTACTTTTGTAATTAATTGTCAATGATATGATTTTCAGTTAAGTGGAGATCATTGAATACAATAGTACTTATAGTAATACAGGAACGGTTTGTCTTTTTTTTCAGAAATATACCAGTGTTGGATAGAGAACTGAATGACCTACACAGCCCTCAAATTTCGAAAGGAAAGTGGGGTCGAGTGATACATTATGTGAGAAAACACACATTTACATGCGTAAATAGCGTTAAGAACATTAACCCAATAATTTTGTATTGATAAAAGTTGAGATTTGGGTACTTTTAAGGAATCAAAACATTTGAAATCAGGAGTAGATTTCAATGTTTGTTATTTCTCACGGTGCTTTGTGAAAAAAGGGAACAAATTGATGAATTATTTATTTATTGTCAGTTAAAAATGTGATCCATTTGCTTCCATAGATTTTGTTGAGATCAATTTCTTAAAGTTTGTTTGTTTGATGGGGTTCTGCAGATGGTGTTTCACATTACAGATGAATCAGGCATCGACAAAATTCATAACTAACTTGGCAACATACGAATCATTCTATCGAGATGAATGTCCTTAATCAAGCTAGCTGTCAGTCTAGCAAAACAATTATTTTGAAAATGTAAGTTATAATTTTCAACTCGTTCTATGAATGAATGGAATAAACCGTGTTCCATGGTGGAGTTGAAATATTTTCAAAGAAAACAAACTGAATCAGTTCCTAAAATGTTTTTGTACTCTCATCTGCAGTTTTCCCAACAATAAAAAGCAAACGATATATGGGAAATTTGATCGTAATGAAAAAATCCAACATTGAAATCTTGCTTTTGTTAAAATGAAGTGATTCTGAACTGTTTGTAGTAACTGTTTGAACGTCATCATTTTGTGGTGGATCAATATTTGTTCCGTAGTTTTCTGGGTTTGTTACCTAACACAATATGAAAAAATAAGATTTAATATTAATTCTTATTTTTTCAGATTTTTATTTTTCATCAGTACCGAATCATCGAATTGATGTTCTTAAAGCCGATTTTGCATTGAATCTTCGAGTTGATTTCGATGAATATTGTTTCATTGAAAATATAATTTTGTACTTATTCACATGATATATCACAGTTACATAAACTTTCCTTTTCTTCTGTGAAGCATTTATTTATTTTTTTTTTTTTGAAAATGTAAAGTGGTTCTACAAGATTTGTTATGAAAGAATAAAAAAAATACACCTTATTTCCTATGGGCGCGTACTTTTCGAGAGTGTCCTAAAATATCCGTCCGAATATCTTTTATGAAATCTTTTTTCATAAAAAAAATCAGTGTTAATGTATTAACCACACCCACACTGAACTACGTTCAGTGAATTATCTGCCAAAAATTATAAGAATTTCTCTTTTCAACGCTTCAATCAGGAAAATCTCCTGTGTTTACAAAAATCGCAAATAGCAAAAATCGGTGAAGGTCGAATCGAAACTCATGATCGACTAGATTTTTTCTCAATGAATCAGTCAAGGAAAATAGTTGGGAACTATAAAAATCGATTTTTAATAAGCTGTTCGACTGCCCTATTTTCGCATATGAACAGGCATTCATATTTATTTCAGGAAATTTATGAGCGTCATCAAAATAGTTTGCAAAGTCTATTTTCGTACTGGATTCGCTATTAATAATATTTACGATTTTTCTTGGAAAAGCATCTCACTACTGGAGGTGATTTTCTTAGTAATGAATTCTACTCCTGGTTAAAATCACGCTACTATCAATACCAGGTAAAGTTTACATCGTATGCATACAAAATATGAGCATTCCTGCACCACATCGCATTTTATTTTGGAATTTCATGAACAAACATAATTTCGCAAAAAAAATATTCTCCCAACGCCCTAGCTATGCGGTCAATTGACGATTATTCAACCTCACTTTTAACAAAAAAATACATGCAAACGTGACACCTTTTTATAATGAAATGAAAATTCTTAAAATTGAGTACAGATTTGCAGTATTGTACGGATCAACCATCTACAGTATTGTTAACTCTCAAATACCGGAATATCTCTACGAGTTACTTATCAGACGTCGTTCAGTTCACAATGTTAACCTAAGAAAAGGTGATTTATTCACAATTACACAACACTACAAAATTCGAGAAATGCTTCGAATACGTTGCCCCTACCATTTTAAACTTATATAAAGAACTTTTCGAACTCAGAACATTGAGGTCCTTCAAATCTAGTTATAAAAAACTTCTGCTCACTAAGCAAATAGATCTCTCCCGATGAAGGGTGAATCAAAATAATGCTCAATATTTTTTTTTTTATTGTTATTATTATTGTTGTTCTCTAATTATTTTATCTCAATCCCCTTTTAGTAGTTTGTATTTAGTGCCAGAAAATTAGTTTGAATACACATTTCAAAATTTTACTGTTTGTATTTTAAAAATATTTAATGTATTTCTATTTTTGGGGCAGAATTGAAAAATGGCTTGCCAATATTCTGCCTTTTGAAGTATATCCAATATGTTTGAATAATGTTATGTACCGAATATGATGTATATATACTTCAATAAACATTTTTATTATTATTATTATTATTATTATTAAAGAATGTTTCTCAATTTCCTAATATTTCATTTTTCAATCAGTACTTACTCTCTGGTATGTAGTAATGATGACAAAGCGCTCGGCCATTACTTCAATAAAAAAAATATTTTTGCACGAATTATACAAAAATGTCTTCCTGTGAAAAATTCGAACGTAGCTAATTTTTTTTCGAAATTTGAAGAAAAATTTAGTAGTGAACCATCGTCGACCACTTCATTCGAGTTCAGTTTAATTCTGTTGTCATGGCGACATAAAACATCTAGAACTTCAATCGGAAGAGATCAAAACTAAATGAGAATTGTGATAACACAACCTCGAAAGTTAGACAAAATTAGATAGAAAATAAGAACAGAACAATGAGGACGACTCTGAAAAATTGAAATCTCCCACTTTTCACAAGACACTGAAACAATTGAGACTAGCTATGAATCAAATCATCTGAAGGAAGAATTGGTTCACACCAGTGCCAAGTTATCTACATGGTAGATCAATGAACCAACACCTGTCAATTAATGAGTACTCCCCTGGCTAATACCAGGAAGGTCGTTGAATTGTATCCGGTCAGTGCAGGATTCTTCACAGGAATGATTCCTGCTATATAACTACCGGAATTCATTTTCAACTTTTTGGACTGGAACACTCGACTATTTAATCTCTCGTCAGAACATGGTAGTTTCCATCAACAACTCAAAATCATAAATAAACGATGAGATTGGAACCATTGGTGTGAAAGTTGAAACTTTTCTTAGAAATCAATTACCCTAACACCAAACTGATATTATTGCACTCGACGCGCGTTTCGCTAACAAGGTTAGCATCTACAGGAGAAAAAAATTTATAGTATCTATTTTCTTTTTCTGAAGAAGAAGTAAATACTCAGTATCAATTTTCTTCTCCTGAAGATGCTAACCTTGATAGCGAAAGGCGCGTCGTGTGCAATAATATCAGTTTGGTGTTATGGTAATTGATCTCTAAAAAAGTTTCAACTCGAAGTCAGTAATTTTCCACGATTAGATATCACATTCCTTCTAGACTATCATTCCTCCAACAAGGCTGAAGCTAACGACAAGCGAAATAGCCGTCATCACGCCACCTGCCACTTTTGACGGGCAATGTGAATGGGCATCAGGAAAACATTGATTCCTTATAAGGTTTTTCATTCTAAGACGGCTCTAGAAAAATCACAGCTAATAGATAACAGAAAATACTTTTTGTGACAAAAACTCACAAAAATACAAATTACAATATGGTTTCAACAGTAGTGTTGTAACATGTCTATCAGAGCAAAAAAATCAAACACCATGAGACTAATGATATCATTTTATGTTATAGGACGTGCATAGAGTTGCTGATGAATATTTGGCCTACCCTCAAGCACCAAGAGACTTCTTTAAATACCCCTTTGTTGTTTCAAGTTGCATCCATAAACAAATTTTTCATTATATAGATCTTCAAAATACGTACTAAGTAGTAAAACAAAAATTCACCCACTCCAAACAAATAGTATCAGGCTGGGGGGTGGAAATCAACACAATTTCCGAAAATACACTACACATTTTCTCATCAGCAAAATGTATTTGGAAATCATCTGAAATAACGATATAGAATATTTGTCAAATCATTGCATCCCTATATCGAGGTGGAACTGATCAAAAAGGTATGGAACGAAAAAAAAAATAATCGAGAGAAAGAAATTGTTCTGAGGTTAGTCCAAAGATAGCTGGGGCCTTATTTACTCTAATTGGTATCACATCTCCGAACAGTCCAAAGGTGCAGATGCAAAAAATTCACTGGAATCAATTTTTATTTCCCATATCTTCGAGATTTCAATTGCTAGTGGAAGGGCCCATAGGGAACAGTAGTGGTTTACCGAATGATCCCATCGAAAACACATAATTCATCATGATATTCTACATGGTCAATAAGAATGTTTCAGTCCTAAGTATCCCAATTGACTTCTGGTAGAGTTTATTCATCTTCTCTGAAACATGTCAGATTCAATAAAAAATATCGCAGCTTCCTGTACGAATTTTCGCAATAATGCGTTTACATAACCGCGACACGTGTTTTGCTGTTGCGGTTTTATTAACACGTTGTTAGTGAGAATGCAGTAGCTTTTCGATCAGGATATTCGCGTGAGGTAGCTTTTACATAGCGAAACACGTGTCGTGGTTTTGTAAACCCATTATTAATGAGAATCATACAGGAAACAACGTGTTATTTTTGGTTAACCAGGAACTTTCATCAAGAATCTGCCACTCCAATTCGATGTAATAATTGTCAATAGAGGCAGAAAAATGAGATATACTTATGGTGTATTTACCTGGGTTGGTTTTGTCACCCTGTCCACTGGATTATATATTCTGATTCGACAATATTTTACTCGTAAAAGTATGTATATGAGGTGGAAAAACTGATTCGAGTGACAACACGCATTACACAACTTCCATCTAGCATCAGGTACTGTGCTTCTCAGACAATCGTACCCATACTCATTCAAAGTCAAAAAATGCTGATGAAAGACCATTACGCCGAGAAATCTCGAGAATGTTGAGAGAAGTAGAAATACATGTAGACTCGATTATCTCTCAGAAATTCGCCGCAGTCCATTGAAATAAACTGTTATATATATTCAGCCTAACCTCATAAACATATCAATGGGGTATTATTAATCTAAACACTGTTTCACTTAATGGACTGGACTCCTACAAATCTTGTGGAATTACAAAACCCTAACAAAAATATTTATAGTTTTCTTTCCGATTTCCGCATTACAAATGAAAAAATTCGCTTGATATTCAGTATTTATCGAAGCTTTTTTCCGAATCGTTTGGATGTGGTGAAGCACGGAATGATTTGATGAGAAAGTGATGTGTGTTGTGTGATATCTTCAGTTGATTTGTTTGAATAAGTGTATTCAATTGAGTGAGCTCATTGCAAGTGATATCGAATATTCCATTGGATAATATTATTAATTTCTCGTGAACACAATGTGAGTTTTTCGCATTTATCTTCAAGAATGTTTGAAACTTTCTAAGTATATGCCATTTCGAAACGTCATTTGCGGATAGTAGAAAGAATGGTGAGAAAAGAGTCAATCATATCGTATTCCTTATATATATATATATATATATATATATATATATAGGTAACGGTTTTTCGATATGATATATATATATATATATATATATATATATATATATATATATATATATATATATATATATATATATATATATATATATATATATATAGGAAGATATCAATTTATCATGCAAGACATTATCCTTTATAAATAAAGGATGAGACTGTAATGTATAGTGTAAAAGTTTAAACTTTTCAAGTAATGGATAATCAATAAATACAGATTTATTGATTGAAAGATCGATTTATAAACAAATTGGATAATTTTTAGGAAGACTAAGTAATATATCTGTTCAAGAAAACTCAGTTCTTAACGTGAATAGGACAGAAATTCCTGAATCAACAATAACCGTATTCGGATTCGCAATAAATACTTATCTAGGACAGTTCAAAATAGTCACCCAGCCAGAACATATTTTTGAATGTATTCAGGAGAAATTTAAATGGTAATGTATATGGTTGGAAATAGATCAGAACTCAATAATCGGGGAAGTCTGAAAAACGCTCTGAAACAATTTTTTAGACCGTAGAGATGTGGACTGTCTTTTTCTGGAACTAACGAGAAGCCATTCTCATGGAGGTGAAGAATTGCTCAGTTTTGGAAGTAGGTAACAATTAATTAGTAGCGTGGTACAGAGGATCAGTAATGATATAAATCTATGTCAAAATGAAAAACATTTCTCCAAACTTCATGATGAGGTTGCACCCAGTATATTCTTTACTGGCTGCTCAGACATGCTCAGAAATAATTCCCAATTTGAAAAACCAAATTCCCTCGAACACGCTATGGCATCCGTGAATGGATATGAAAATTTCGAAAAACTATATGGTAACGTACCTGTTTGGCCCAATCAGCCGCTAAATATCCAATGGAGGCAATTATCCCCTCGAAAATACCCTACAATCATGAAGTGTTTGGCTCACCTCAAAATGCATTCAAGCCAAAACAAATTCCCCCAAATCAATTGCAAAAACCTGAACCAATGTCGACTACTTCCAGAAACCCCACTAGAATGTCCCATGAACAAATTCCTCAATATCTACATAAAACCAGAACCAATTCAATACAATTAGAACCAATTACAAAATCAACCAAGATTTTTCCAACAGAATCAGAAACCAAATTTTGTTTCTGAATAATTATTTTCGATTGAATACGAAGACCCAATTGATTATTATGATCAAACTTATAACCAACATCATGAATATCCCAATCGTAACGTATTTCCTGATCCTAATCAATATCTTACAAGTAATATCGATCAACAGCAACCTTGTGTCTCGAATGATGAGCATATAGAATTTGACGCCCCTGCAAATTTTCAGGCAGCAAGCCAACAAGACCAATCGACTCAGCTGAAACTATTATCTCGTATAATAATTACCTACTTTACGTAGAAATCAAAAATCCCAAATTGAAACTACTCAACGATACCGAAAGCTCTTTTGTTCAAACCAGTTGACGAATTGACTTTCACTTCAAAAATCAAACATGAGACAACAACTACTGACGAAATACCTGTACACAAAAAATCATAGGTACCCGTACTGCCCGTACATCCACACACAAGAAGTCCAACTTCAGATTAACGATATACTCGAAGAAAACATTATTCAACCCAGTGTAGCCCGTGATCCTATTCGGATCTTGCCCAAAAAACTCAATTCATTAGGTAAGGAATGATAGAGGATAGTCGTTAATTATTATGGCAAATTCAATGAAAAAACAATAGGAGATCTATACCCGCTTCCCAAAGTTAACGACATATAGGACAAGTTGGGAAGAGTCTAATATTTCATAACAGTGAGTTTCACCAAATCGAAATGGACCAAATTCCAATTGAAAAAACAAATTCAATGTTGACCATGGACACTATGAATACTTGAGGATGCCCTTTGGTCTTAAAAACCCACAATCAAGCTTTCACGGGACGTATCACTACGTCGAATTCCCGTTACACCGAATTCCCATTACGCCGAATTCCAATTACGCCGAATTACCACTACGCCGATAAGCATCCCCACCACTTACGTCACCAGAACACGATCGTTATCGAAGCTGGATTCCATCGACGTAATGGGAATTCGACGTATTCACCTTCCTTTTTTTGAAAAAAAAATCCGAATGACGATTCATAATTCGCAGTAGTACCACTCCTGTGCTTCTGATATCGAAAGTGCATGGTGTGGCACTACGTCGAATTCCCATTACCCCGAAAGGGATCCAGCTTCGATAACGATCGTGTATTGGTGACGCAAGTGGTGGCGATGCTTTTCAGCGTAGTGGGAATTCGGCGTAATAGCAATTCGACGTAGTGATACGCACCCAGCTTTCAGAGAGTAATGGATGAAGTCCTCAAAGACTTACAAAATAAAATTTGATGATATTGTCATTTTTATTACTGGCCTCCAAAAGCACATCCAAAGCCCCAAACAAATATTTTAAAAATTACGTGAAGCCCGTCTGAAGATTCAATTGGATAAATCCGAATTCCTTCGAAAGGAAGTTGAATTTTTAGGGCATTTGATTACACCCAATCCGTGAAAAATCATTGCTATCGATGAGTTCCCGATTCCAAAGACTCAAAAGGATATAAAATCATTATTGAGAAGGAAGTTCATTAGAAATTTCAGCAAACTCATGGAGCCAATGACCAAATGTCTCAAGAAAAATGAGAGGGTAGACGTATTGATTGCTTCAATACATACAAATCGATACTCACATCTGAACCTGTCAAACGACGCTATTGGCGGCAATACTATCCCAAAATAATCACCCTATATGATATACCTCCTGGAAATTGAACCCAGCAGAAGTTAATTATTCGACAATCGAAAAAGAGGCTCTAGCCATTGTCTGGAGCTGTAAATGTTTTCGATCATATTTATTCGGCCGAAGGTTTATTATAATCTCTGATCATAAACCCATTCAGTGGCTCCTTTGACTAAAAGAACCCAATTCTAGCTTGGTACTCTGGCATTTGAAACTCGAAGAGTTCGACTACATCATAAAATATGAGACCGACAAGTCGAATCAGGCAAACGATGCCCTTTCTAGAAACCCCTCTCACACCGACCATAACGCCTTTGAAACTTTATCAATCCGAAACAATCCAGGTGACTTCAACGAAATAATGAGAAATATATTGAGAAATCCTGATGAAATTCCCGAATTGGACGAAAATATTCTTCAAATTCTTGAACCAACCAAAAATGTACCAAAAATCAATATAATTTCGGACTTTCAACTCTGACCTCGAAACTGTTCACACTTCACTCGAGAAGCCTATATGCAATATTTCCATTTCAGAACTCGCCGTAAATACGTACAAAACCAGCTAATCATCAGACTTGGGAACATAGAAAATACCAAATGTAGGATGGAAAAGGTTTTCGATCGTATGTCACATTACCAAACGAAAATACTCAAAACAACATCGTCAAATTCCTTAGTACATTGACCCTAAAAAAACTCACGCACTTCATTTCAAAGAACCCTCATTCCGAAAACCTTTCAGTAATACAATACAGTACTCATTCAAATATTCTTCCTTCAAGATTTTCAAATGTCCAACGTTCCTCAATGATATAGAAACATAAGATGAGCATGAAGAAAAACGTCAACTCTATCCTACGAAAAAAACATCACCAAGGTATCAACGAAATTAAACAATCTTTGAGTTCACTGTTTTATTGGAAGAAAATGATTGATGACATACAAAATTTCGTCAATAATTGCGAAACTTGTCAAAAAAATAAATATGATCGGAACCCTCTAATCATCAATTTAAATTTCACCCCCACTACGTCAAAGCCGTTCGAACACATTCATATCGATACATTCACGATATCGAAAGAAACTCTCGCAATAATAATTGATTCGTTTTCTAGGTATGCTCAAGCGTTTCCCCTAAAAGCCCTCAGTGGTGTCCTTGTCCTTGAAAATCTTCCCAATTCCATCTTCCATCGTGGATTATCGTTAAAAATCACCACTGATTCAGGCACTGTATTCAAAAACGAAGAAATGGAGAGCTTTTGCAAACTATACCGGATAGATCTCTACTATACAACGCCAAAAAACATCAACTGGAATTCCCAGTCGAAAGGTTTCATTCAACACTGATCGAACATTCTCGATATTTGAAAGAGAAAAACAAAAATCTCTCCAATGATCAAATCATGAAATGCGCCGTATTGTGATATAATAATTCAATACACAGTGTCACAAAATTCGTTCCGTTTCAAGTAGTGTAAGGTCATATCAATAATAACAATCCATTTGACCTCAATGATCATATAATCATTTCAGACTATGTTCAAACACACGAAGACACAACCCAAAAATTATATCGATCAATGCAACGAGCAAATCAATTGATTGGAAAAAATATTATACATAGAACAATTCGAACACTCTATTCAAATCGAAAAGCGCTCGAAAAATGCATGAAAACATTCCAGGTAGCAATCCGAAAAACCATTGCCGATCTCAAAATAGATATTTATCCGGTTGGATGGAAGAGCAAGGTCTGCCCATGCTGTGATTTTTTTCGTGGCATAGTCAGAAATTGAATCCTGCCGTTTGATATGAGCTTATATTATGATTTTTTTTGTATATTTTTTTTCCTATCAATAAAAGCCATATTATTATTATTATTATATAAGTGCTAAAAGTGATATTTTATTTTACTTATGAGAAGAAAAGTTTGGGACACGACGCGGAAGGCGGTGTGTTCCATCCCTTCAAACAAAACAAAATCACTATTAATAGGTATATCATACACTATTTTTCTACAAACACCATTAAAAGTCCAAATTAACGCATATTTTACATTAATTAATTGATAAAATAATAGCCTCGAGATTATCTGTTTTGAATCCAATTTCATCTAACCTATTCATGAAACAAGTTGCCAACGTAATCGAAAACAGAATTTGTTGATTTGTCTTTGTTGACAACTAACGTCAATAAATCACGAATTCTTCTTTCTCGTTTCTTCGTTCCTCGATGGAAAGTGATCCAGAAAATGAATTTCTACCGTCGACATTTGAAGAAGCTGCCAATAAAGCTGCTTTCGAATTATTGCATAGTAAGTCAAAGCGACAGTACGATCGTTTCTTGAAATGCTGTGATCAGATAAATGTCAGTGGCAAGGAGGCCAGTGAAAAAGTGCTTCTCGTATACTTTGAAGAGAAGTCCAAAATATGGAAATCGTCAACGCTTTGGTCAAATTACTCTATGTTGAAGTCGATGATGAGTATAAATAATCATGACATAAGCAGATATTACAAACATGTGGCTTTTTTGAAGCGGCCTTGGAGTTTCTTATCATAATTGTAGTTTCACTAATTGTACGTTCAATTGAATAAACAGTTCATTTTGAATTATGTTTTTATATTTTCTCTACAAATGAATCACTCTCAGCACTAGTGCTAAAAATGATTTACTTTTAACACCAGTGTCATAAAATGGCATTTTAGATACTGACAGCATGCATCAAAAATTATACTTTTACTGACATTTGTAGAAAAACTTCATAAGCTTTCAAGGTGTAGCTCAAATTATTTTGGACTGTCAAAATATTTTAACATTTATTGACAATATTCAAGATGCGATTAGATTCACAAAATTGAATGCTACGCATAATTCGATTATTCACAGTTCAGCCTTAGAATGAATGATGATGGGTCAAATCTATGACGAAAATGAAATACCAAACTTCCGAAATATTCTGTCATATTATCAATTCATCGGAAATCGGGTTTCATTTTTTATCACAAAATTGATTTTTTCAATTCATGTCCCAATTACCAGAAACGAAATTTTTATGTTTTATCACCTATCCTCATCCAAAACCATCATATTTTTATCCCTAAATATCCATACTTGGCACAAACAGCTACGAAAAATCAATTCGAATCAAATAAGTATCCACTATTAGAGGAAACCTATTTCTGCATTGAAGAGTACTACCCGCAAGACCATTGTACAGTCCAGCTGAACGAAGGCAATATTACGACAAATCGCCAACCCCTTCCAATCAGAGTACGCGATTCCATAATCGAGCAAATCACTCAAGAAGGAGTGTTGATCATTCTCCTACGAGAAGAAATCATTTTCTCTAAATGCAAAGCTGATCGATACATCGAAATAAGCACCCCCGCACTTGTCAAAATCCTGAAAACAAGCGAAATCCAAGAGGTCCACAAGTCATTCTTCAACAATGTGAAAATTCGGAAAGGAAACCCTCTCATCCTGGCAAAAATGTAAACCAATTATGTGGAAACCAAATATCTACGAAACACAAAAATTCATCAAACTCAACTTGCACGCGATGTACGAACTCAACAATATAGCCGATAAGAGGTGTTTTCTGGCGCTCATGTATTTGAAACGTATTCGTCCCCCCATCTTTCTCTCACTATCTGGCTGTCCGTAAGTGAGAGAGAAGGAGACAGACGAATACGTTTTAAATACATGAGCGCCAGAAAACACCTAAGTTGTCACCAATTCAAAGGTTCCTTATAGCCGATAAAACCAATAACGCATTGATCTTCGGTATCATCCTGTGATCGATTATATTGGTATTGATCCTAGTGGTATTGATAAAAAAAAGAAAAAAATAAGATCGATACTCAAATGGTTTTGCCCAAAGAAGACGAAAAAAGAAGAAGTTTGTTCCGTAGTTTTCTGGGTTTCTACCACAATCTGAAAAAATAAAAATTAATATTGGAATCTATACAAGTGTAGTAAAGTAAAGTAAAGTTGCCGAGTCTGTTGAAAAACAGTTCTTTCAGGATAGAACAAGTCCAATTAGTCAGCAACTTTTCGTATAATTAAATTTGCCTATCGAAAAAATAATATAATATATATATAAAAATAATATATATAATAAAAAAATTATTTATATATATATATATATATATATATATATATATATATATATATATATATATATATATATATATATATATATATATATATATATATATATATATATAGGAAAGTAATTCGTGACTGATTAATGAAGTGAAATTATATCATATGTCTAAATTCATTTAAACGTCACCTTCATATCTTCATGTACAATTTTTGCCTCTTTCATATTATTCAATCTCACGTTAGTAAGTAACCATTCCTGATATATTATCATATGATAAAGTGTTATGTATTATAGACGTCCTGAGGAAGGCAATAAAGATTGCCGATAGCTTGACGAATAACAAAGAGTTTTCTTTGTGATATAGCCCAACACAACTGACTGCAACCCCAAAGGATTCACTATATATATATATATATATATATATATATATATATATATATATATATATATGTTCGGATAGGCTTTAGCGGTCGGATATGTGCTGTCTGTAGCTTCACAAAGGCTCCCCAATTCCTTGAAACCATTATTATCCCTTCGAACAATTCCATTAATTAATCCTTTTCAAACCAGACCTGTATACGGTCCGACAGTTTCAACAACGTCGGATTCTCATACAGCTATAAATACCATCCCTCTATCCACAAAACCACAATCTTCACTCTGCCAAGATGAGTGCTGGGGGTTAAGGAGACTTAGGCCTCGCCACCAAGTCAAGAAGTCTTGAGAATGGCCCCAAAGTGGGAGCCGAAACGTCGGCGCGGTTCATCCGGAAGTTCTAGACAGCATATATATATATATATATATATATATATATATATATACATACATATATATGCAAATATTTCTTGTTGACAGTCTTCGTAATTGTATTGAGTCCAATATCAATTCGTATTTTTTCAGATTGTGGTAGGTTAGACCCAGAAAACCACCGAACAAATACTAATCCTCCACAAAATAATGACGTTCAAACAGTACTAAGAAGCAGCTGTTCCAGAAATTGAAACGGTTCCTTCCAGACAAAAATGTTTTCGAAATGCCATCATTTTTGGAACTTAAGGAGGGAAGAGTTATGTAGCAACCGTTCCCAAGTTCTGCTGCTCTCATGGAAACTTGATATGCTGACAGTGCATTTCCAGAAATCTCCTATCTAGACTCTCAGAGCGACAAGATCATTCTTCTGTCATATTTTATTCATTCCATTTGTAACTCTTGTTAGAGAAAGTCGTCTCGATCTTTGGAAAATAAAACTTCTTGAAGAGACAAACTTCCGTTCCAAGTTTTTAATTCGCGTCGAGTGTGAATAATATCACTTTGGTATTAGGGTAAATGATCTCTACAAAAAGTTTTTTTATATCCTTCGCCTTGACCAAAAATAATAACCCAAAAAGGTACTTGAAACTACTTCAACTTGTCGTACACTGTTACTGTAGACTATAAAACAAAATGTGTTAACATCCGTTATGAAATCTGGTACGGTTCATCTTTATATCATTAAACAAGTTTGTTCTTAAAATATATAATATACAATTCAGTAGAAGAAAGGAAGTCTTCAGCTTATTATTGGTGAAAAATATGAATCACAGTTCTTCCTTAAAACAATGCAATTTTCTCGAAAACAATGTTCCAATATCCGGAGGATTCCCCTATTTTCACAATGTGATTCTCCATGAGATCCACATGAATCTTTATTATTACCAAATACATTCGAGGTGCGTACAATTTGATGAGTAGATTCGGCATTTTCTTCAAAACAAGCGAGGAATGAGTATTATCCCGATTTTTGAAATAAAAATGATCTCTCTGAGGTGAAAGATGTGGAAGATTGGTGGAAATGAACGCTCAGAGTCGTCTCCATCTCTACATATCAGATACATTCACTAAAGCTGTTGTTCATATCATAGACGTGTTTCTCCAATTCGTTATTCAAAAACCTTCACTCACGAATATAATGGTACAATAATTAGCTCAAGTCTACAAATAATGCTTACCCCAATCAAGAAATGAGAACACCTGATGAAAAGTTAGGTTTTGAAAAAATTGCCAAAACGTTTTCAGAACAGGATTACACTTGGGTGGCTATTTTTCCAATAGAAATGAAATGAACCGAAAGTGCAGTTTCACCAAGGAACTAGAATAAACGAAAACCAGTTGAACACCAATTATCTTATTATTTTGGCGGCGCTATGCGCATTTTTTATTGTTTTGATAACCAATTTATATATATATATATATATATATATATATATATATATATATATATATATACATATAACTTCGAAACCACTAGGTGATTTCTGTTGGTGAGGTTGCAGTCAATCTTGAGGATGCCAGGGACTGAGAAAAACTCTTTGGTATTGCGTCAAGTTTTCGGAAATGTTTATTTCCTTCTTCAGGACTTACTAAAAATTGTGAACGAATTAACAAACAATTTTATAGACCGGATGAGACTACTTACTATCGTGAGTTTGAAAGAAGCTAGTTTCTTCATAACAGTCAAAGCTCATCGGTCATCATATGCAGATAAACAGTGTAAAAACATTTAAAAGTTGAGTGATATCTTTAAAAACTCAATTGTACCAAACAGCATGGTTGAATTATGAGATTTAGTTATAGGTTAGTCACGTGAAGCGTGGTGAAGTTGATGTATGACAAGTGACAGTTGACAATTTATTCAAGGATTTATATTGACCCATGGAATCAATAGATCTATCGCTCGCTTTCTCTGCCATGGAATTCATGGAATTAGAAAAGCTTGTTCGACAGAACCACTGATGCCACGTTTACAATATGAATTTGAGGAATTACGGACTATGGTTAGTAGATGGCGATTAATATTACAAGGATTCATTCGAAATGTTGTGTGAATTATTATTGAATTTATCAAAGTGGAGTTTAAGTAAATATGTGTAAATGGAACTAATATTGTCAATGTCGGATTTTTTATTCATTACATTATTTTCTCTTTGTATATAGATTATTCCAAGAAAGGAACGTTTGAATACGTTCCTATCAACATCAATGATCCTGGCATTTTCAAAATTTATTGCGTGATTTTGTCTAATGGCATGTTCGGTCAAAGCACACGAATGCTTGTTACATTTGATGTCGCTCTTATGAAACGTAATCCTTCCCTTCAGGCTGCGACCCGTTTGTCCTATGTAAATTTGGTTACACTCTTTGCAATTTATTTTGTATACTATATTTGATTTCTCTAAGAGTTTTAAAGGAGTTTTCGTTTTTGAAAAGAGCTCAGACACAGTCAATATGTTCTTTTTTGCAATTTTTATGTTTGTGTTTTTGGAAATATGGATAAGTTTACTAGTATATATATATATATATATATATATATATATACGATATCTTCATGCTAACATATATATATACATATACATATATAGGGGAAGAAAAATGAGTACCCAACTTTCAAAACGTGAGGTGCGATGACCGTTTTGTCTATTCAAATTTGATCACTCTGTATGATAGAAGGATATCAAGAGAGCTAGTAAATATAAACTAAGAGAAAATAAACAGTAATAGAGAATAGGAGTATCAGTAACAGTTGAGAGTAACCTATTTGAAGATTTAGTAAAAAATGAAGAAAACGTATGTCTAACTATACTCATTGAGAGGCAGCTCTGAGAAAAATAACATTCAAGATATTGTGTGTCAACTTGATCAGAACTTCTACACGATCATCATCTCAACAAGGAACCTCCAAGGTAGAAAAAGATGCAATCATCTATCTCTTTATGTGGCATACATCTCTGACCAGAAATCGGTATCATGTCTACTTCATAATTCTTCATTTTACAAATTTCAAAGAAGTACAGTCTTCTTATTCTACGTAAGATTAATCCCGAGTATTGACCCAAATTTGGATGTTTTGTTCATGTATAGATTTGTTTAAATGTTCATGTTATGAATGTAATGATATTTCACAATATTCCATAGTTTTTGATATACCCTACGATTTCTACAAAAGTGAAGTTATTCGCCTCAGGTCATTTGATGATTTTTCGCTGGACGATTTTTGTAACCAACTACTAAAATGATCTGATTTAGATAGATCCTGATATATACATTTCGGAGGGGATTCAACAACGAGTCGCAGTCTGAGCTCTATGTTTGTTGCTATTGGTTTCATGAAAATTAATATAAATGTTGGAAGAGCTGAGATTTTGAAAAAAATTTTGCTCTATTTTTTGTCTTCTCAACAACCTCAACATGGTTTCACAAACAGACGGTGTGTCTCATAAGTATCAATACATGGAAAACAGTTCTAATGTGTGGAGTTCGGCACCAAAACATTCATTGAGGCTTCTCGATTCTATTCAGAGAAAGGCAATTCGTCTTGTTGGTGATTCTCCGCTCACAGACTCGCTCACTTCATCAGAACATCGTAGAAGGGTCGGAGACTTGTCTCTATTCTATAGATACGTTCAAGGTCGATGCACTTCCGAATTGTTATCAATCGTTCCACCCTTGGCAATATCTATACGGTTGACTCGGCGAGTACAGAGTTCACACCCTTTTGTTGTGAATTTAGAGACCTGTCGGACATCTCTTGCTTAGGGATCTTTCTTCAATAGAACAGCTGAGCTTTGGAACTCCTTGCCAAAAGAGGTTTTTCCTGAGGCCTACAATCTTCAGAAATTCGAAGTGAATGTTAATTCGTATCTCCTGTCACTTGATTCACGCGGTATTCATTATAGGGCTTCGTGTGAATCTACATATAAAAAAAAGGTATGTTTATACAGAAATATGTGAATAGAATTCAATTTCCGATTAGTAATGTATTCGATTGATCTCTTTCATGATCACGTACTTCGAACAATCGACAAAGGTGAAGTCTTTCGCGTATTCATTTATAAAATTTATATTTAATTTATAGTTAGTTTGTGTACAGTGCCATCTTCAATTTAGTAGCGTGATTTTGTGAATATTGCACGGAAATATTCAACAGCATAGTACGAAGTTAATGAACATGATAAAACGTTTCGTACAAATGAATGCAGATGTTGATAAAACGAATTTAACATTCGCAATGTTTATCTCATACACAATATTGATTGAACCATTCTGAATTCATTTTATGGGAATGTTGCGCCAATGGTCTCGAGATCTCATTTTCTATCTCCATTCAACTTGCTTTCCCCATCGGTGGGACTTGTTGGAATCACAACATCGGAAAATTTATAAATGGCTAGTTCTTTAATCTAAGATCTACCGCTGGATGCAATCCTTCTAATCTTGAGTATTCTCACAACCTCTAGTAATATCCCCATCATTTACATCATCACCTGATTTTTCTACGTTGTCCTCTGCATCCCAAAATATTGGAGGTGTAGCAAAGCATTTGGGCATCATCAGGCCTAATCTGTATCCTCTACATACTATTAGGTACCCCACTCAGAACTCAGAAATGCATCAGTACACCGTTATGAGATGGTCAATGATCTCATCAAGGTCACATCGATCGTCTTTGTATGCAGATCAGTCACTTATAATATCATCACCACTAGCATCTTCCCAGACCCACTGCAAAGGACTGAGTCTCTTCTGAAGTTTTGTTCTCGAAGCTGTCAGTCTCCTGTCAAACGGTGGTTTTATCACGGAGCTTTTTGAAGTTACAACACCTATTTCCTACAGTGAGAGAGTCATCTCCTCGAAAAGTTAGTGATGATTTTTGCCTCTTTGGCATGCGATTACGAGAATTCAGTATCAATACTCTATAGTTCTTGATTTCTGAAATTTCAAACCACGAATTATATGGTCCCGTTTCTTCTCTTTTCTGTAGGATTTCTCGTGTGAAGGTTGAACCATTTCCAAATAATGGACGAGACGTTCATAATGATTTTGAATCAATTTTTGAGCTAACCCGTTCAAAATAAAAGTGGGTGGGGGAAAAGACATTGAAGAAAAGCAGTGTATATATGGTAGTTTTTCTATGGACGACAGTTCAGAGAATCTGTTACCAGTGATCATTCTTTCCGACCATTCTCGCGTGTTCTTGCAGGCCCCTGGTAGCATCTCCACCGTTTACATCATCACGCCTGGCATCTCTACGTAGATAATCGCAGCGATTAATCACGTTCGATGATCACACTGGCCGCTTCCAACAATAAACAAAGGAATTCCGCAAACGTCGGAACGCTCATCACTCATAATTCCCGATCTAGAAGGCGTTACTTCCTCACCCTCGACGTCTTCGAATCGAAGCACGGCTGGCAACAAGTGGGCGTCCCGACGGCCAATCCCGACGTCAAGCCGTGGGTGGCAGTGCACGCGGACTGCGTATCCAGACACTATATTAAACCGAATCTCCATTCACAGACACTAGTTCATAATTGGATTATCTCCACTTTGATTGCTCGTCAAGTGTTTCGATCGAAAAGCGCGTTGCTCTTCATTGGACGCGATCGTGAATTTATACCTAATTATTGTCGATGGGGATTCTTGTTACGGGTAATGTTGATTTTATTATTCTCTGTCGCATGCTTTACCACCATGTGGGTTGAAAAATCTCTGGGTCTAGTGTAGGATTTCACGAAGACGAAATCAAAATGATCGACAAGAAGAAACCTCAAACACTATCTTTCATGATATATTCTCACAGTGACCTGTTGCTCACCCCAAATTTCTTTTTCTGTCATAATATTAGAACTCTTTTGGATCAACACTAATCAAAATATGTCCCTAGGGGATCAAGAAATTCATCATATTTGTGCTCATCATCCCAGTTCATTCCTCTGCAACTAAAAGGCACTTGAATAAATTCTATGGCTTTACCAATTTCATTTACATTTTCATCAGTTGATATATGGAGTTCAACATGAATAAGCTGATAGAAGGTTCAGATTCAAACCAAATCATCAATACTATGTTTTCAATTCTCCGAAGATATTGTCACGTATCTAACTCATATCCAATTTTCACGAATCTACATATCATATCTTCAGTCAGTGGTACAATTCAAAGACTATATTCATTGCAGTTATCTTCATCTAGAGTCAATTCCAATGAAGATTTCATCTTTTGAAACGATTAGTCAAATCAAGAGAGGCCACACTTTCGATAATTCTTCAAATGCAATCCATTGAGTGAATTCCCAAATAAACGTAAAGGAATTTTGAAGAACTTATTTCAATCCATTAATATATTTCATTAGCAATAGCAATAAAAAACAAATAATATATTCAAATGAATAGAAATAAAACTTCGATAATCAAAAACATCTATAACCTGTGGATTTGAAACCAATTTGTACATGATAATAATGAAGACCCATTATGCCAATAACATCAACCGAATCTCCATTCAGGGACACTATTTTCATCTTCATTTTGATCGTCAAGTGTTGCGATCGAAATGCACGTTATTCTCAATTATACGTAAATTTATACCAAATTGTTGATGGGGATTGTTGTTACGGGTAATGTTGATTTTATGAAAGAATGTAGGCTTGCACGGCCGGTGTTGATATTTCGCAAGTTTTTCGGGCTTGAGGTCCGTGTACTGGAATTTTGAATTCCGGAGCTTTCGGCTACGTCTGCGTCAGCCATCTTCAGCGGCGTGGTCGTAGTTCAACTCTCCTCTGTGAGTCTACTATGACTGATGTTCACATCAGTCATAGTAAACTCGCAGAGGAGAGTTTGCAGCACTATAACTGACGTACAAAATCCGGAATTCAAAATTCCACTACACGGTCCTCAAGCCCGGAAAACTCGCGAAACAAAACCTGAGTCTAGTGTAGGCATTCACGAAGAAGAAATCGAAGAGGTCGATAAGAAGGAAAATCAAACCCTGGCTTTCAATAATTCATTGCCATTTTCTTACAGTAACATGCTATGGTAATCATAAATCTCTTTCTAGTAAACTGTCAAAACTGTTTCAAATCATCACCGCAAAATCTACCAACAGGAAACCAAGGAATTTGTCAAATCAGTGCCAGCATTCTATTTTATCCCTCTGGAACTGCTAGGCAATTGCATACATTATTTGTCTTTGTCGATTCCATCAACCTTTCCATCAATTGCTATTTGGATATGAACATTGAACATAAATGAGTACATAGAAAGTTCAGACACAACCCAAGTCGTAAATGAACATTTTTTTTGCATATGTACGTTATGTCATTTTACACATCAATATGTAAAGCAATGTATGGAACAAGTCAAAGATAATTCCAATGAAGATCTTATCATTTCGAAACAAACAGTCAAATCAATGGAGGTCATGCTTCCAATGATTTTTAAAAGGTAATATATGAAGTGAAAGTACCAAAAATAATTGTTGGAATGTTAAATAACTTTTAAATATGGAGATTTTGATTTGTTGATATATCACATTAACACTTACAAGTTATTGAAGTTACTGATGGAAAGTGGCCGATACTTGAGGAAAATCCCTAATAGGGTTACAAGTAGTACTGAAACATGTCTGAAGTAGCTATTGTAAGGTGAAACGCTTGTAGCAGTTTAATTATTTATTCGGGTATATTGAAAATAAAAAGAAAGAGAACCTCAATTATCAAAATCCTCTGGAACATTAACCTGTGGAACTGGACTCAAATTGTAAAAACATAAGAGTAGAGAACCATTCTATCAATCATATCAACCTAAACTCCTGAGGCTTGAAAACTTCAAAAATCAAAAGTTAATGTTGATTCGTATCTCCTGTCCCTTGACTCACGCGGTGTTCTTCAAACATTACAGAGCTCCCCCCCTTTTGTGTGATTCTCTATAGGAAAAAAAATGGATCTTCTTAACTTTGATTTCTCGTCAAGTGTTTCTATTGAACCGCGTGTTGCTCTTTACTAGGCGATATAGTGAATTGATTATTGTCGATGGGGACTGTTGCAACGGATAATGTTGATTTTATTTATTGTATCTGTCGCGTACTGTATGACTGTGAGTTGAATTAGAAGCCAGCTCTGATCCAGTGAAAGTGTTCACGTTCACCAAGAGAAAATCGAAGGGTTCGACAAGAAGAGAACTCAAATACTGGCTTTAATAATTCTTTGATATTTCCCTACAGTAACCTGTGATCGTAATCAAAGATTCCTTCCTTCAGTATATCGTCAGAACTCTTTTTGGATCAGCACATAAAAATATTCCGTTAACATTATTTTCTTCATCAGTTCTATTAACGTTTTCATCAATTGTTCTCATGAAATGAATATAAATGAGTTATTAGAAGGTTCAGATTCAACCCAGATCGGAAATACCAGGTTCTCAATTCTCCGAAAATATTGTCACATATGTATCATCTCCAATTTTCCCGTATTAATATATATAAAACTTCAGTCAATGGTCCAATTCAAAGACTAAGTATTGCATATATATCTACCTGAAAATAATTTCAATGAGGATCTTATTCTTTTCAACCAATCAGTCAAATCAAGAAAGAACATTCTTTTTATAACTGTTTCAACGCAATCCATGAGGTGAAATGTTGACACTGATTTTTATTTGTTGATATATTACATTAGAACCAGCAACAAGTGAATAAATATAAATAAAACTTGGAATAATCGAAAACATCTGGAATATATAAATAAATGGACTTGTGGATCTGAACACAATTTGTACAAAGAAAAAGCTCAAGAACCGTTCTATCAATCATAATAAATAATTCTCCATTGCGAACCACTTCTTCCTAATATGCAAATGGATTGAATAAAACAAAATAAATGTAAATTGGTCAAAAAGATTTATCGAACTTTTTGTCATTGTGCCACCATATTCAAATCGAGAAGAAATGACCAGTTATACTTTGTAAAAAAAGGATTTAGTGTTATTATATATTTAAAGAAAATATACAGGAATTCTTGAAATTTTCACCCCAGTTTCACTTTCAGCCAAAGCGGAAAGGTGTAGAATTGTTTCACTGTAGATAATGATAATACTCATATCTCCTGTCTCTTGATTCACGCGGTGTTCTTTGAACATTACAGGGCTTTCCTTTCGTGTGAATCGAAATGTCAAATTTCTAACCCTACAAACGACTGAATAGAACCGTGTCCAATGATTTTGTTGCCACCCTGTATACTTATTTGAATTCTCATACCGAATTATTTTGGTGAGAATCATTGACGACTCGTGTAGTTATGTCTCTTTTCAACACCCCACGTATCGAAGGATGAAAAAGCACGATCTCTTCCAATATAATTCGCTTCTAGGTAGTAGACTCATTTGAATGTGTACTTATAACAGCTTTCTGGTATCTACACTCAAGATTTCAATTATTGTAATCCGAATTTTCCATAACCGACGAATCCTCGTCCAATCAATGAAGATTAACGATGTCTAATATAGATACCAGTAGACGACAGCAAAATAGATCAAAAATAGATTAATCCCAATTGGGAAGTAGTGCTCCTTAATTGAATCATCTCAGCTCTGATTAGAGACTGTCAGAGGTTTGAAGTGCGGTTTCTTTTTGCCCTTAATGATTTTCGTTTGGAATTTCAACCACCCTGAAATATGTTTCATCAGTCTAATAATGTACTGTCTGTCATACACCAACGGTTAATGTTTGGTTTCAACGAGTTGCCTCATTTTAAATAACTAAGATTTTTGCATTTGAAACATTTGATTTAGGTAAACTTATTTCTTTATCAGTAGAAAAATCGACTGATTTCTAGATATTTTTTCCTTCTTTGGCTATTGTTTCATTATGAACGGCCGTGTATCCCAAAAGTTGAGCCGATATATTACAAATAATTCCTAGTTTTTGATAGTAGTTTGTACAAGTGTGGTTATAAGGGCCATGTCCCACGATGCCGTGGGAGAGTGCTCAAACCTTCGAGGGTTATAATGCCAATATCCATTCTAGTTGTACCATTGATTTTTTCTTCGACCAGTTAAATATTTCAGAACTCTCTTTCAAGTATCATATATTGATAATCAATTTTAGATATAGAGTATTCTTTCGATATTCATGAGAATTCAATGAAAAGAAACTTTATTTAATACAATATTGAAAGATACAATCAATCAATCAATCATTTATTTGTTTCTAAAAATACTACAGTTTTTATAACAAAGGGTTTGGTCGTTAACAGACATCGAAAGCTTATATCTAGTTGATGTGTTTAAAACATTAAGAGGATGAATAATATCACACCCATAAGATATATTGTTTTTGTTGCATCGTTATCAGTACTATTTGTACGTATTAACTAGTAAAAGTAGTAAAAAAAAGAAAAAGAGGAGCCAAAAACAAAAAACAAAGAAAAAAAAGACTGTTTTTCCAGAAGATTTTACATTTTCTCGTGAGCTATTGAAAGGTTGTAGCTTCATTCGTTCACAATAAAAGATCTCAATTTTAGGATGTTCCAAAGATGGTGAAATATTTCTTTAGAGATAGTAGGCTTCGTATTGTTGAGTGCATCTACAAAAAATTCGGGGCTGGTGAGGAAATGAAGGTTCGTTGGTCTCATCGAATTGTAAATTGGGCAATCAAACAAAATGTGAAAAATTGTTTCGGGACAGGAATTATTACATATCGTACAGATTTCATTTGGATTTATTTTGTATGAGTAGCCTTTAAAGTTAAATTTGATGCTGTATTCATTGTTCAAACGAAGCTGGGCTAATATTCGTGTTATATGAAGAGGTGAGTTGAGGTTTAGGTATTTTTGGCTACCAGGTGTTATGGTTAAATGCGTATAGAAAGTCAAACGAGTAGAACGTGTATGCAAAGAAAGATCTTCTTGAATCAGTTTGTTCCGGAATATCTGTAGAAGTGATTTTCTCTTTCGTTTAAGGAGGGCTCCGTCGACTGGTCCCCAGTCTTCATTGTATCCAGCATAGATGAGATATTCTCTAAACTGGCTCATCCAGTTATATTTTGGATCGTTATTCTGTAAAGTTATGAGGCTGAGTAAAGTTATTTTTGGTAGACGACTTTCATTCATATCGAATATTTTAATGATCCAGTTAAGAGTATTCCTAAATATGCAGTACGATATTTTTACTCTACCAGTGTCCAACCTTACAGCGAAATCTGCTGTGCTTTTAGGTAGCAAGAGAATTCTTTCAAGAAAAGTGATTTGAATTCGTTCAAGTATGTCCACGTAACGCAACACACACTGGAAGGCAGTTCGTTACTATGCTGGTAATAAGGGAATCGAATAAATACATTTGTGAAGACCATGAGTTCATTTTGGACCTAGACATTATTGGAATGATTAATCCGCTGGCTTGCTTGGCTTTGTTTGATGTACTGGTTGCCATTTCTCGGTACATTAAGGAGGATGAAAAGGTTACTCCAAGATACGTGAAATGATTAACTACTTAAATTTTTTCATTATCAATGTAAAAATTATATTCATTGGTATTTTTTGGGTTTCTAGCAAATGCAACAATTTTCGTTTTATTCGTGTTCACGGTGAGTTTATTTTGTTTGCTATATTCTTCTAAGCATTTAAGTTTTCTTCTGAGATCAACCTCCGTGTCCGTTGTCTATATTTATGCCGTTTGAACCATTGTTAATGAAAAAATGCTCAATGTCAGACAAAAATAAGGAAAAAAGTGGTGGGCTCAGAGTGTCACCCTGAAGCACTCCTGTGGTTATATCAATTGGTTGGGTCATTTGATTTGAACCTAGTACTCTCATAGGTGCTTTGTCGTATATGCTCTTCATAATAGAAATTATTCGAACGCTCACACCTATATCAAACAATTTCTGCCATAGCAATGTGTGGTTCAGTGAGTCGAAAGCTCTTTTAAAGTCTACAAAAGCAACGAATATTTTACGCCTTCTCAGCCTCAGATGGAGTTGTATTATGGCATTCAGAGTAAATACATTGTCAATACAACCTCTTGTTTTCCTAAAACTCGATTGTGATTCTGGTAATATATTATTTTCTTCAGTCCAGTCAGAGAGCCTAATTTTCAAAATATGAGTAAAAATTTTTTCCAAGCAGTTTATGAGGGCAATTCCACGATAATTATTAGGGTCATCCGTTGAACATTTTTTATGCAACATTTTCATGACAATGTCACTCCAATTATGAGGGACAACAAGCTTTTCCATTATTTCATTGAAGAGACATGTTATGAACAGGATCCAATTGTTTGGTAGGTTTTTAAAGAATTCGTACGGAATTCCATCGCATCCCGGTGCTTTGTTATTGCCGCTTAGGTTAAGTACAAAATACACTTCTTCTGTTGTAATTGGAGAATCAAGAATAGGGTGGTATTGAAAGATACAAATCAAATTAGAACTGTCAAATTAAAGAATGGACAAATAAGTCGGTTTTGGTGGGACTTGAACCCACAACTATAAAGTGAATCGTTTCAGAGGGCTGATACTTTGACCAACTGGCCACTTGGGCTGTATAACTTGTGTTGATTATTGGTGTAAAAACTAGATGTATGTCTTTCAATTCAACAAAAAAATTATGACAATTCAAACTTGACTCAATGTATAAGTACATTTATTTATGCTCAAATGAACTTGGGTTTCGTATTTGTAGGTATACAGATAAGAATTGTGTCGTTTCTACAAGTTTGTCCCTGGTAACAAAGTATTTTGTTCTCTGTGATGGGTGGAATTCATACAGCCTGTTTCGACGATGCAAGTTTGTCGCTGCAACTCCAGAAAATTGCATGTGTTCATGCAAGTTTTTCGAGTTGCATGAATCTTTTTTGGTGCGATGAGTTAAAGCGACTAAGTTATTTCTATGGTAAATTTGTTGCCGCAAACCACAAATATGTGGTGGCATCACTGTGAAGAATATTTATTTTGATCATTTCAATTATTTTTCGAGACTTGAGGAACCAAGTTGAGTAATAAGGTGATGGAATCACAATATCAATCATTAGAAATGAATGAAATTATATATCAGTTGTGATAATGTAGACTTTTATCTTTGTAACTTTCAGTGCTATTTTTTAATATTGACAATGCAAACTGACAGCTACATGACATATTTCGCAGCGACAAGTCGCCGCGAGAAGTTGCAGCGACAAAATTGCATCGTCGAAACGGGGTGATACCCTACCTTGTGTGAATATGGAATCATATTCATCCAGTTGACTGGGATCGCCTACTTATCCGTTTAGTAAACTATAAAGAAATCAGCATATTCACAGGTGGGAGAAGAAAAAAGCTTCTAGTACGAATCTAGATTGAACTCGAAACTTGAGAACATTGATGCGTTAAAGAAAACAAAATTCTCAAGAAGTAGTAAGAATTTAATTTTTCCTTGTGGGTATGCAAATCTACGAGTCGCCACTGCAGTTAATTATTCATCCTCGAACGCAAGTGGAATTTTAAATGGAACTAATTAGTTAATTGGACGAGAAGAAACTGAACGCATTAGATTTCATCAATTATAGTGTGAAGGCATTCTGGTATATGCAATCTCAGTCATCATTGATGTAATTGGTGAGTCAACAGCTTTTGATGGATGGCGTTTTTCATAACAATCTCTAGGCGGATAACGATACGATACCAAGGGATCCATTTAATAAATCACCTAATTAATAAATTTTCTTACTTCTGGAGTATATACATTTCATTCGCATGATATTCAAAAAACTGGAATCGAAATATCGATCATTCAGAAACATATGTAAGTAATCTATCTCAATAAAAAGCACATCGCATTAATATAGCAATTTTATATGAATTAATGCCATTATTTCTCTATGATCGAGCCAGGTATCATAATTATGATTAATGTCATGTATTCAATGGTAATCCCAAAAGGGGACCAATTTTTTCCAAGAAAAGTCCAAATCAGGGGGGAAATGAATGATTTTACAGATTCACGCCTTATAAGCATTCTGTCATGTCTGCCAAAGCTCTTTGAAAAAAATATCATCAAACAGATCCGTGACTATTTGGATAATAGACAACAACCAATAAACTGGCTCTTATTGGTTGTTGTCCAATAAATATCCAGTTTTCCATATAACACGATTCAGAATACAATGGAGAGAGAAAGGATATGCACTTTGAAGTGGTGTTGTGATGGACAGAATGATAATTCTATTCCTGAATTACTCTACCCTTCTTGACCTCTCTTTATCTCTTATATTGATGAAGGAATTTGCTTAGAGGTTATACTTGAAGTATTCTATCTTGCTCATTCAGCAGTCCTATCTCTCTCAGGGCCAGTCCATTGGTTGTAATGTCTATGATTCGGATGAGCACTTTTTTTTCTTACTGTCAGTCTGGATTCCGCAGTGGAGCTCTACCACAACACTCATAAAAGTTATCGATGATATACAAATCGCAATATATCTCAATCCACTGACAACCAAGGTCTTGCTTGATTACCCAAAGGCTTTTGATTTGATAAATCATAGTTTGTTGGTAAATATTCTGAAGTTTCTTACATTGATATAGATGAAACATATTTGTCATTGCATACCATGAGGAGTTCCCCAGGGTGTCATCTTGGGCCCATTATGTTTTGGCCTTTACGTATCCCAACTGCCATTGACAATACGCCAGGCTCTTATACACAGTTTCGCTGATAACACACAATTATATACCTCCATCGAAGAGAGGGATACCAACAATGAGTATCTGAATTCTAGCACGGTGTATTGGTGCCATAGCAAAAATAAAAAATCTCGCCATTGCGACTTTCAGATTCAATCTGGCAAATGCACCTTTTATGAAAGATTCGGTTGAAACAATGTCGCATTATCATCATATAATATTCTTATAACATATTTAATAATCTTATTTATACTAATTCGAAGCTTTCCGACATTGAAAGTTTTCATGATTTGAAAAGTTCCATTCAAGAAGATGCAGCCGAAGTCATAAGCTCATTTGAAAATTCAGAAAAAAATTACGTTGAGGTTGTACTTCACCCAAGGAACGTTATGAAAACAAAAGGCTCATTTCATTGAGTCACATTGAATAATTTCTCAATTATTTTCCCCCAATAATGAAAGAGAGATTTTTCGGGCTTTGAAGAATTCAGGACAAGGAAACGATGAATGGGATTTGCTTTTTATTCAGATAATAGGAAATAAACTGAGTCTCAATAGTAAAGGGGATTGGAAAAAGGAGTGTTCAAGCAAAAGTTTTCCAGAAATGAAAAACTTGGCATTTTTTGGAACCAGAGGTCGACAGAATAGTGAATTCAATTCAATTGAAATTTGTTGAATTCATTTTCATGAAAACGACTGAAACGATTATAATTATTCAATTTGATATAGTACATACTTCGAACAGTTCTATAAAGTCAGGATACCTTGACCAATATCTTGTCATACCGAACTTTCGAAAAATGGATGATCGATTCCTTTCATAGCACATTTTAAGTCACTGCTTCTCCACAAGTTTTTTTACAGTTCTTTCAGTAATTGTCTTCGGTTTCAACGGTATTTCGGCATCACAATGTCTATGAACGGTACCTTGCTGTCGCTGTCCCTTCGTACCTCATTCTCAAAATATATATTCAAATAAAGTAATTTGTATTCCAGTGACAGATATATTGTGAAGGGGTTTCAACAATTTACCTATTATCGGTTCCAACTCATTCAATTCCACAACAACAGAGGTTTTGAATAACATTTTAACACCTCATTACCAAACAACAATAAATCACCATAATTGAAATATTAGCAGTCTAACAATAGCAGAAATATCATAGCCGCTGTGAGAAACAGTTGTTTAATAAACGTATTAGCATACCATAAAACAAACAAAGGAACAATGACAGATGAGTGGCAAAGTAACCCGTGGCTAATAAGAGCTCATTTGAGGGGAGTGACGGATTTTGAAACATTATTGAATTCTGGTGGATACGGCCAGTGAGAGTGTGTTGTGTGTGAAATACAGTTATGTAAGTTTGCTAACATCTATTCGGATATTTTTCGATTGGATTCATCTCTTTTGAAACATATTTCGCTCGATTACATATATTCATTGGATTTCATATTGACATCTGCCATCATTCAGAGAAAAGGTCTCGATTTCTCTTTGCCTCCTCTTTCTCGTACTGACTGGTACGGTTTAAATGATTAGTAATGACGCATGTTTTCGTTCAATAACAAATTCAGTTTTCGCTGCAGATTATGAAAAGAATGTTTCAACGATCTATATGTTACATTTTAATGTCTTCCTTTGGTAATGATTCATCAAGCTACTCATCTTCTTCATTATAAAGCCAATTTACCCTGGTAGTAGCACAGCTCATCCTGTTGCACACTGGTGGTAGTACAAATTATGATATGATTAATATTACAAGTAAACTTCAACCTAATATATCTAATCTAACATATGTTGTTTACACAGTCGTTGAGCTAATCATCTCAAGATCATCAAATTAATGTTTCCACATAACCTCAAACTTGTAAATCCGTCACATTCTATATTATTTCAATCGTTTATTATAAATGGAATTATTCAACATCGAGTTTGTAGAGAACTCTTTCGAGTCTAAATTATTCGAATCTATAGGGCAAAACTACTAAAGCAAAATACATAAACAACGTTATTTCACTTTACTGCAATGCGGGCCATAAAGACAAAGAAGTTCCCTGAATCCTACGTTTGAAGTTCAACAATATTCCTTCAGCAACTGGAGTATCTACTTACACAACATGAAAATATTATTTGAAAAAATATCACAGCTTCCTGTACGATTCTGACTGGCTGATTGTTTTGTTGATATTAATTTTCATCAAGTATCGGTCAGTTCAACGAAAATGTTATTGGAACAATTTTTGAAGCATATTTTCCATGAAAAAGATTCCAAATACTACCACAGTAT
Organism: Zygogramma bicolorata; assembly: GCA_032362365.1. NCBI lineage: Eukaryota > Metazoa > Arthropoda > Insecta > Coleoptera > Chrysomelidae > Zygogramma > Zygogramma bicolorata. The sequence continues at coordinate 383,112 of JAVJAQ010005487.1, forward strand.
TTCAGTAATGGTGTCACTAATGCTCTGTGATGTGGGGTTGCAAAATCATTTTGTAACCCAACATTCGTAATGCCTTTGTAACAATTTTATCTATATACGATGATTGAAAGGATCTAGAATCCCATCACAAGATTTGATTCTTTCATTTCTCAGGAGTTTTAAAAAATAGGATTGTTACTTCTTGAAAAAAAATGTGCTGGCATTTGTTGACATTGATTATACATCAATGTCAAAAATGCCTATTGACCGTTTGATAGTTGAAAAGACTGATGAGGTCATTTTCGATTATGTAATATACTATTACTGAAAGCCTTGTTTTTTCTTTCAGAATACCGGTTGATGAACAGAAGAGTTCTGAATGAAAGAGACCAATGTGTTGTTCAATTGTAGTGAAATGTTTTCCTACCGGTATCCCTAGGAGTAGGAGTGAAGAAGAGGATCGAGGTACGAGGGTTGGTGTTGCCCTTAGCCCTCGAAATCTATCCCACGCCAGCACTGACTACTATGCGAATTGCACACTGCATCCGAGCCCTTATTGCGGTAAGTTTGAATAGAATGCTCATGAATTATCCTCAGAAAAAAAATTGTGTCCTTACTTACGATTCAGATTCAACAAAATCTCTTCTCAGGGCTGTGACAATCAGTCATTTATATATATATATAATGTATAAGATACATCTAAAAAGGAAAAGAACGTAATAACAACAAAATACTACATACACGACATGAAATAAATGAATGTCGTCCATGTTTTTTGATGAGGTGGTGGTCGTTTTTATTTCACCTATCAACTTGAAATATCAGCTTGCCTTATTGAGTTCATCATTAACATTTCTAGTTTGGCACTCTTGTGAGTTACGTATCCGTTATACGAAAATTGTTTTTGGAATAGACTTGATTTCAGAAACAGACCATATGACAACATCAAACAGAATGAAAGAAAAAAATTTTAATTGAGTATATTTATAATGTCGTTGTTGATGGGCCTACATTTCAGCATTTCTGGAATAACAGTTATAACTCTATCCCTGAAGACGCTTGGTCAACGAACCTGGGTTCGTAACTCGTATTTGAAAATATGTATCATTCGATCCAACAGTTTTTCGAATGAATAAGGTTGGATATCCAGAATGGCCGGATTATCAAAATGATCAAAATGTGTTCATGCTGTCTTTCATTTCCAAAAAGGGCTGTGCTATTCTTTATGTTGTTTCTTAGGATATCTTTTGCCCTGATACCCGAGTTCCAAGATAACGTTAGGTTTACCAACATAGCATCTGGGACAGTTTCCACAGGACAATCTAGACTACTGGATTGTATAGCTACTGAAATAACACAAGTCTGTAGCTTTGACTTTTGATAACGAGTATATAGCATCGTTCAGATAATGATCAGAAATGTGGAACCTTGTCACTTAAATATTCCATGGGATAAATCATACAATTCTTCTGAGAATTTCACACCAACAGTTTTGTCACTTGAATATTCCATGGGATAAATCATACAATTTTTCTGAGAATTTCACACCAACAGTTTTCGACCAATAAAATAGGAACTTTGTTTCGCTTCACCATGGCAACTATTGCCAACTCAGGTATTTTATCGGAAAATTCTTCCCGCATGGGTAACCTACGGCGAATTATAGTGGAAATTTTTTAACATAAGCAGAGAATATTTTTTTTACATTACATGTCACTTGCCTACTAAGCAGAAGTAAGTAAAATGTAACGTTCAAATTCAGCACTATTGCAATTTAGTAGACTAATGAAAATACAATCAGATCCACATCTTTATTTACGAGCCACTGACACTGCACTAGCACACACAATCGATTGTTAAAGCTCATACAAAAAACTATTCGTGAGCAAAAAAAATTTCTAAGGATAATTCAGTTCAAGTACTTGTGTGTATCACAGAATTGATGTACAACATAGGACAACACAGGACTCAGTGGTAAAAATGCTCATTTTGCTTTCTACAAGAAATGTTCACTTCGTTCAAAAGTTTCCTAGGCTTCATTAAAATAAAAGGTGGTCAGAAAATCTTCCATAAAATTATCAATATTTATAATTCTCTACCAAAGACAAAATTCTAAAAATATGTTATGATGAGATTTAAATTTGATCCGAAGCAATATTTCTTTAATAAATAAGAACTTTGCAGATAGTTACATGTTCACTAGCTTTTGATCTTTCCTAATTTGGATTCACTTGCTATATCTGTTATTTATTTATCCAATTATGATTCTTTTATATTTATTGAAGACATATTTCCATCATTAGGTATGAACGTCTATTTCTAAGGAAAAATACAGGACACTATGGCACATGATTATAAATGAATGAAACGTCTGTGAATAATATATACATATGAACAGAGAATGTTAACCAAATTGTTGATGGTATTCCTTATACAAGTTTTCATTGAAACTTCTCCTATAGATCAATTACCCTAGCACCAAACTGATATTTTCGGTTTCGAAAATTTCAGAATCTTAAACGAAACTGTAATTGTTTTGGTCTCTCATACATAGATACGGATGCGTCTTCTTTCGTGATATTCGACAAAATGTATAAATTGATAAATTGGGATATTTGTTATATTCCTGAAAAACAAGTATTAAAATCAATCTGTCAATCTGAATGAGTTAAATCGAAGCTGAAGAATGTGATCATTCTTGTATCACCAATGACACAAATCGTAAAAGGATATCTACGTCCTCATTACATCACCTTACTCCGTGAGAATCCGGCATAGGCGATAATTGGATGAAGATAACAAGACCGGTGCGGTCAATCAAGAGTCCGAGTGCGACTTTTTTTAATTAGACACAGACCATCCCAATATTGCCGGGATGTGGAGGCAGTTTGGTGGTCCACGTCAACCAGATGAGCTTACAAGGATATTCGTATAATTACAGATGTACTTATCGATTCCGAGCCGATCGGCAACAACTCAATCGTGATCGTACAAGAAAGCCCCGAACGAGTTTTTCAAGCATAATAAATTAGCTGATATTTCATCGAGTGTACAATAGTGTGAAATAACTTTGGTGCGAACAAGGACGTGAGAATTCGGTGAGAGGTGGGCAAGGATTGATGCTTCATGATTATCTTTATATAGTTTTTTTGAGTTAGTAACCTTCCAAAATCTGAAATAATTGAGAAACAATATTGACATCTATTCAAGTGTAAAAGGGCAGATGTCCTCGAAAAGTTGCTGCGATAATAAAAACCAATTCCTTCTAAATAAAACACGTCCTATATATTAGTTATCATCTTTTCATATAACGTGAATTTGCCCATCACCAAAATACGAGAACTACAGGAATCACCATTTGAAACGAAACAGAAGAAATATCTGATTCGACGTTCATTAAAAAAAATAAGTCGAACACATAATTACATTGGTCAAGGTGGAGGTTTTTTATACGATTTGTAACATTGCAACTTCAACCCTCAAAGAAGAGTGGTACCAATTCTTACTACTCCTACTTTAATTCTCTTTCAAATGGCATCTCATTCTGAATTTCGCTCGGATAGTTTCCGAGATAAGTATTTGATTGCGTAATGGATTTTATGATCCAATTATTTGACTAACAAAATACCGATGATGAAAGGTAATATAAAACGCACTTAATTATTCACACAGATATTCAAAATGACCTGAGGGAACGAATTGTAAAGGAATGTCGGCTGATAACACCCGACATGTTACAGGCATAAAAGATGAGATCGGAACCTCGGTTTAAAAGTTGAAACTTTTCCTAGAGATCGATTACCCTAACACCAAGCTGATATTTTTGCACTCCACGCGCATTTTGCTAACAAGGACAGCATCTTCAGGAGAAGAGAATTCATACTGTAGTATCAATGTTACAGGCAGTTCGAGGAAAATTTTGATTAAACCTTTATCATTGCATGAGAGTATGTGGTAGTAGTGGTAGTATTGTTCCAGAGAAGAAAAACAATGAAACTTTCAATGCAGATATTTTAAATTATATATTTTCCTTGTCAGGGGAGTGTCGAATATAGAAAACCCTCCTGCTTGTTCGAGCACCAACTTATTCGTTCATTCATAAAACACTCAACATTCATAAACCACTGGACGCTTTTTGATAACAGATGAATAATCCCACATCAATTATCAGTTGTAATTGCAGTTATCACTCACAATTCTTCACTGAAAGATGAAACAAGATAACAGTTCAGTCTCGTCTTTATGAGTAGTGGTCGAATAGAAAAGTGAACTGTGAAGAGCGTGAAGTTTCAAGAAACTTATCTACATTCCCCAATGAAAGAACACGGCTTGAGAAATATATGAAAAAAGTCGAGAGATATTCTCAAAATAGGTATTAAAAGTTTGCGTTACACAATTACAATATAGGACAAGAAATGGGTATGGACTCCCTCAACTTAATTTTGAGATTCAGTCATATAATTTCAGTGGCTGTACAAATAGCATGAATTGAATAATCATCTGCTGAAAGAAGATTTAAAAATAATTGTAATAAAACAAAGACAAGTATAGAACATAAAAAAGACATAAAGGATGAGATTGGAACCTTTGGTATAAAAGATGAAAGTTTTCCTAGAGATCAATTACTGTAACACCAAACAGATATTTTTTTGCACTCGACGCGCGTTTCGCTAACAATGTTAGCATCTTCAGGAGAAGAAAATTTATTTTATTTTAATGAATGAATCGAGGAGAAATATGTTCTTTTCAAAGTATCAGTGCTGGTCAATTTTTGTAACTGTAGGAGTATGAATAATGTGCTAGAAAATATTCGTTTCAATCGTGAAGTATTCCAGTTTATTACATATTACATTATCTTTCCTCAGCAAAGGAAAATTCGATGAAACCAATAGTTTTTCAATTGTTCAGTTTGAGATTATTTCTATCAATAATCATTATTATATAAGAATATGAAATGAATTTATCGCATTACACGAATCAACCTTTTTTCCTACTCTTTACCGAAGTAACTCATCATAATGGTTTACTATCGACTAATAAATCATTTTCATTGAATGGACCATTCATGAGAAGCGTTCTATCGTATGATCGATGATTACAACTTCGCATTCCTCGTCAAAATAAAAAACGCGAATTGCCGTCGTGGCAACTTGTCGACGTGAAAACAATTTCAGATAAAGTACTTATTTCAGCTAGGAATGTGGTTATGTTTTGTCTTATATCGGCTCGATACACCAAGCACACCGGTGCTAATGGAATTATTACAACAAACTGTTGTTACTACAGGAAAATTAGACTTCATCTGAAGAATCGTACTCCATCCATTTCTGACACAATTTTTTTTAAGTTCTTTATTATCAGCTCGAACCAAATCTTAATGTTGCGTCGGTGGTCATAAAAAAGTATCTTAATGATTGACCAGACACCTAATGGATAATCCAGCTGTGATTCGAAAATCATTATTTTTTCATGTTTCACTAAAATCAAAACATTAGGCGGTGGGAATCAATTCGAAATTGAATATTCGACAATTTCGATTTTTTCCCTGGATTCATCTCTATTCATCAAATCGATAACACTAAAATAAACATACACATCTGTACTTTTCACGAAATTATTTTTTTCTGAAGAAAAATGGCAATAATTCAATATCAGGATTTCGATCAGAACTGAACCCCTGAACACCCCTGATTTTAATTTCCCAGTACAATACATCGCAATTCAAATCCTCTCTCTCATATACTTTACCAAAAATTCATAATAGACTTCGTGACGATTTTAAATGTCAAAACAATTACAAATTTCATCAATAATTAAATAATGCCCTATTAAAAAACATTTCACAACTTGCATAGCACGATCTTTAAACCTTATTGGGTGTTTACTATGCTCTTTTCTTATTTGTCGTTTCGGTGTATGTCAATGCAACGTCCACTGGATTGGCTGGATTATTATTGTGAATTGCATATTCTTTCAGGATTGTCAGACCAAATTTATTTTTGACTGTTGAATCGTTCATTTTCTCCTTTTCTCAGTGATATTTTCGTGAGAACTTAACGTTTTGTAGTTTAATATCAAATATCGTAGCTCTGTTGTTTATATATTTGTACTGCAATAAAATTATTCATTATTATTATTGTTGTTCTAAAAAATTGTTATTATTACTAGACACTTTTACGGGTAGAATTGAATGAATCTTTCAACTATATATGCTATTTCTTCTTCATACATGAATTATGCGAATTCTTGTTCTTTTGAATGAAATCCACTGCCAATGGGGTAATAGTATACCGAGGTGGGAAGTGATTCATTCCTGTCGTGAGATCAGTTAGTTAACCGAGACGCAAAGCGTCGAGGCTAGCTATGTTCTCAAGACAGGAATGAAATTTTCTACCGAGGTTTGTATACTATACTTTTATTCACAACCATCATATTTCGATTGAAATCAATAAATCTTTGTTTCGTTCTGAACATATCTAAAATATCACAAATTTTCCTCAGAATAATCAAGTAGATATATTGTTACTGTGACTACGGGGTATACAATTGTCACCAATATGAATAAATGTCAGATAAACTCAATAAATGACAGATAAAGTCTAGAATAGATGAAATGAGGGCGGGAAGTGAGGGCGGGCAGCAGAGGTGTGTAATGTGACACTTCCCAACCTTCAATGACGTTAGTAATGACAGCATTACATAAATGGTTGTAAATAAAAGCCATTACAAAACTCAAATATAACATTAAAGGTGATGATTTGAATTTTATAACAAAGGACGCCAATTCTAATCTTGAATTTTCACAAAATATTTTTTTCATCATCAACATTCGAAATAAACCCAAGATTATTCTCAAATATGTAACTGGGAAATTTCATTATAGGAATTGAGCAGTGAGAATGACAACCTTGAAAAAGTGAAGTGAGTCGAAGTGATACAAATTGGATGAAGTTCTAATTCTCATTAATTTTTGAGAAAAATTCGATTTCTCCTGTATGATATGATTTCTGAATAATCTGATTTCAGAATTATCCAAAATAGCCACAACCAAATCATTTTGCCATGATTTTTCTCGAGTCGAGGCATATTTGTAAAATTAACTTGGGTTTTAATTTTTCAGGAAAACGCAATTTTCAAGTTTGTTGCGATACAATTCAACATATTTGAAGAAGTAAAAATCCAAATAAATTTTACAGATATACCTCGACTCGAGAAAAATAATGCCTGAATGATTTGATTGTGGCTACTTTCAATAAGTTTAAAATTAGAATACTCAAAAATCATATCATACAGGAGAAATGAAAAAAATCACAAAAATAATGAAAATCAGAATAGGATCCCATGACTCTGTATTTGAGTATAATTTTTGATGCTAAACAACTTTTCCGAATAACATATTTATTGTATCTCTTTAGAGAAAGATACTTTATTCTTGAACGAATTTGATTTTTTTTTCTTCTCCTGTATGCTGAACTTCAAGCCATTCTACGTACATTCAATAAGGCTATCGAACATGCAGTAACTTTTGGCGGTACTCAATTTTTTATTGTGCAATCAATGAAAATTTTTTCAAAATTTCCATATGTTGGACACCTAATGGACCACACTGTAAATGATTATGAACTGAACTTCTTGTAATCAGTGACACCTCACTTTCCAGTAATCAGTTACACAAAGAAGTTGACATCTGCAACGATTTAGAAAAGTTTGAATTTTGTTCATTTTTTGAATGAAATTCTCCCAACCTCTTATGTAATTCGATTACGTTGTTCAACGAGCAAGCAATGATTTTCATCTCCCACTAGTATGAATTTTGCAAATCATATGAGTGGGAGTTATTTGCGAGTTGTACACTATACTTTTTCGACGGCTATCACATATAATAACGAAATTTTTCAACGAGTAAAAGGAAACTGTAAAAAGCAAGTACTTAAGGGAATAGGGGTGTTATGGCTTGAAATTTGACATTCCATGGGAGACCTGATACTACAACTGCAACACAATGAAGTCATTGTGTAAGTAAATGAAATAGAAGACTTACAGTGTACCTCATTGATCTATCAAGAACGGTTGAGATAGAGCAGTTTCGTGTTACAGCAGTAGAAAAACTCACTTTCCGTGTTTTCTGCCTATTTTTACGGGAGCAGCTTCCCATTACTTGTAACTCGCTAACCGTTGACAAGTTAGCGTAGGAGTAGGTACATTATGAGCAGAAATGTGCAAACACAGGTCGTAATGTATCTGCGTTCTATCGGAGCATAAGTAACTGCAGAAAACACGCATCTTGACTACCAAAGCGGTACCCATGCGGACCGAAGTTAGCAGCTGTGACGGTCTTTCGCTCTCTCCGAGGTGGGATTATCAATGTGTGGGTTGTGGGTTTCGCTTGGGAGAATCATAAATCCCGGATTTTTCCGGAATTCATCTCGGTCCGCACGCAAGCTGGAATGATAGTGATCGTTAGTCATTGGAGCTTACTCATTATCATCTTGGCAGTTATTGAATTGAACTGACGAAGGATTTGATGAATGTTTATATTTAATTGCAAAATACGATTCTCACCAACAATTGGTTTGAAAAACCGTGACAGGTGTTTCGTTAAACAGTAACAATAACAATAGACAAAAATAGTATATTTCGATAAATTGGGCAAGCACCTGAAAAAGCATTCATGGACGTGTAATGAACGATGTTCTCCAATATCCCACCAGAAAACCACAGACTGTAAAGAAACAACATCTGGAAATACGAGGTATACCTTTAAAAGCTACCTGGAAAATAGAAAACAAATTGTAAAAACAAACTCATCAAAGAGCAGTGAGAGACTAGTGAAATACGGCATACCGCAAGGCACAGTGCTCGGTCCCCTTCTATTTTCCATTTATATTAACAATCTACTCACCATGAATACTTCGGGTAAAATCACTAGTTTCGCCGATGACACTGTCATTTTTTACACCAGCAACACTTGGGAAAATTTGAAAACAAGCACTGAAAATGACTTGAAAAATATTATCGATTGGTTTAATCATTAAGTATTCACAATAAATCTCGAAAAAACCTCATTTGTTCCCTTCTCCTGTAACAAGAATTCACTTCCAAATTTTGACACTTTGAACATCAATTATCACGGAACGAATGTCGCAATTCGCTCGAAAAATTATATAAAGTATTTGGGAGTAACAATTGATTCCCATTTGCGCTGGAATAAACACATAGATAGTAAATGTCAAACACTGAGATATGCTCTTTATAATTTCAAGTATCTAAAGTCAGTACTAGATAGAGCGCAGCTCAAGATTGTTTATTACTAATTAGTAGAATCACGTATGCGCTATGCAGTACTCTGTTGGGGAAGCGCAAACTCTAGTCATCTGAAAGAATTGGAAATACTACAAAAATATTTCTCAAAATCCTATTCAACAAAAATAATAGATATAGCTCAAATTTGCTCTTTAAAGAATCCCGTCTCCTAAATATTAGACAATTATATATACTCGATCTCGCAATGTATTTATTCAATAACAGAACCAATTTGAAACTGATAAATCACAAACATGACACACGACAGAAAGAAACATTTTTCGTACAAACGACATTCTCAAAAAAAAAAAAAAAAAAAAAAAAAAAAAGGCCAACGCAGTCACATTTACCTGAGCAACAGATTTTTTAATTTCCTTCCAGAAATGTACAAAACTTATATAAAAACTATAAACATCTTCTCAAAAATATATTCGAAATGTATATTTTGAACATAGACAGATATATTGTACACGATTTGGTAGAAAATAAACAGGATATAGCATATAACGAAACTAATATTCTTGTACCTTAATTAGTAGTTATCCGAAATTGAAAGTAGTGATATTTCAAGTAATAATTGTATAGTTTCCAGAAATCAATAAATATTCATTTCTATAACACTCTGTAATTGGTATTCTTACGAATTCTGAGATCCTCGATTTTATCTCCTTCCACTTTAATTTCATATTAACAAAACTAATGTTTGTTGAAAAATTATTATTATTATTTTTTAATATATACTGAAATGTATGAATATGTAAATACAACTGCCCATGTGCAACGCAACTGATAGTGTTTTAATGGGTTTCACAGTTTATTGTTGCATTGTTTTTGGCATATATGATCGATAAACCCTTTCAATATACTATGGATCTAGGAATTTATTAGAAAATATATTATTTGTAAAATGTATCGTAATTCGTTTGGAATTTGTAAAATCGTAATTGTAAAAACGTTTTGGATCAACAATAAACATAAACAAACATTAATTTTTTCTCGCAAAATACAGGGTGTTCTATAAATAAATGATGAAATTTAAACTTATAGAATATAGTTTAGGTCGTCAATGCCGTATAAGTTATTTCATTGATGTCGTACCATCCCTAGGAAGGTAAAGTGCAACTTTGCTCCCTACAATGGGACCAGGAAATGTATACCATGGATAGTGGTAGGCGGGAAAAAAGCGGTATTTACCCCGTTGCTGAGGAAATAAACAATTTGCGATTTCTAGAGAGCTGTCATTAATATATCATTTTATTTTGAAATGTGAGTAGACAGCTCATGACACTAGCACACCGTAAAATTCTGCAGGAGCACGGAAAAAGACCATTTCCAGTGAACTAAATGAAAATGTAAATATAGGTCCAAGGAAAAAATTTTCACTACATGTAATATTTTTTATATGTAACCTGATAAAGTTCAGGTCAGAAATCGTATAAAAAAATGCCTTTATAAATTAGAGTTCATATTGAATCGCATCAATAGAAAAGATATAATAATTCAACATTCATATGGTACTGAATTTAACAAAACACGTTATCAAAATAAAATTATTCAATTGTGGAAATGATTGTCAACCACGAAGATGATCATCAATTGGACGAAACCAGAATGTGAATTTTCACTTTGCAGTATACTCCGCACTTCAGAAGTTGAACAGTTTCGACATCGATTCGCCTCAAAACGGAAACAGAAATCAGTAATATAGAGTCATTCATTTCTAAACAGATGATGACAGGTCTAAACTTGTATATGAAGCGTTGAACTGATATCCAATATAACTCTCACATATATCAAATCAACGCTAACCAAGAAAGTTTCTGAACTATTTATCCTTTCGCACTACAGGAACTTACCTCCAAAGAAGTAATGATTATTCTATCCTCCTGGACCAATTTGAAAAGTTATCATTGACACGTCGTTTATTTCCACAGTCATATTTCTCCACATCTCAGCATATAATAATATATCATGTGTTCCACTCTAACAAAAATAAAATTTTGGTGTGTCTTGCCTCAACTCTAGATAGTAAAGTTTATTGAAAAAAACTTTGGGAATAAAAGATTACTCGTTGTTCTCATAAAAGTTTACTAGAGCATCACTGGATTTTTATGCCATACTGTTTTTGAAAATAAAATTCCAAATCTATTTCAAAAAGACAGATAACCTAACCTATTTCAGCCTTGTTGCAGTGAAACTTTAATTCAACTCCCAGAATTTTTAGCTCTCAACAAAACATTATCATTCTTTGAGATCATAAACTTTCTCTAAGATTCTCTCTGAGAAACGTTTTTTTTTTTCAAAATGTTAACCGACCTAACGGGTCTAACCTGTCAGAGGCGGTTTAGTGAATTTCACTTTATACGCAAACCAGAGTCGTACTCAACACATTAATGCATTGTGCCTTATGGAGATCCTACGGAAAACCGCGAATACTCATCAGAAACCTGAAAAAACATTTCATTCTTCCAATAGTCAGGCTGAATGATTCTAATGTTGGGCTTGAATGAAAATTAGGTTAACTAGGTTGATTACTGATAAACGAGAATGAGGAAGTTGGAATAGAGTAGGATTTTGATACGTCGATTATACGTCTCATCAAAGGTCAATACACCCAGTCGTAACACAAAATACTATCATCAATAAATAAAAAAAACTTGTTTTGCAATTGGTGAACGAATTAACATTGAACCTAATTCACCGATCATGCACAATTCTATTTATTCAGCCCAACGTTGAGGTCATTTTAATTGAGTGCTTCTAATGACCTTCTCATCATAATAAAAAATGTATATTGTAATAATAAAAAACAAGTGTGATACAGTATATTCAGCTGACCAATTTGATACAAATGACAAGCAGAGAGAATTCTGTTATGTTTTGAAATTCTCACTTAATATATATGAACTTTCCCATTTCCTGTATCGAAACAATAAGAGGGCGTGTTCTTCCGTGAAATATTTCAGTTGCTTGCTGAATTTTCCCAGAAATCGGAAACCTCTTCATTCAACTCGAAACCAACATTAAATGGAACTACTTACTACTATTCTATTCAAAATTTTGCGGGCTTCAACGTGAAATCGTGTTGGTTACCTTATAGTAACTGACAGTAGCTTCAAGAGAAACCTCCGACACTCATTTAGTGTCTGAAGCATGCACTAAAATGCAATATTACCAGCAACTGGTTCAATGTGTAAAAACTGTTCATGGTGCCAATTTTTGTAACCCTATCTTGGTCATACTCAATTGTATGCCCAACACAAGGTACAGGTCGCGAACGACTAGCTTTTGACAGAGAGGCAAGGACTTGAATCGGCTCTACTTGAAAATTACCAGAATTCAATATATGACACTGAGAATGAGTCTGGTTTGAAATGTTGTTGATGAGACGCCATCTACAGAAAGAAAGATAATACAAACTTATTCTCAGGCTAATCTCTGTAAAAAGACTTTATTGTGCTGAAAAAAAGGTTCTGAAACATACAAAAAATCAATAGCCAAATATTATTTGAATATTTAATTAAAACTGCATTGTATCGTAAATTTCAATGCAGAACAAATTTAGGAGATAAATTTAAAATTCAATGAATGTTTGAAAGGGAAAAGAGGAACTTCAGTGTAATGGAAATACGTATACCCAACAATAATGATAATAACAATCAAGGATGAATGCATTCAAACCTGTTACATTTATTGTTATATTGCTGAAGGATGATTCTGTCACTCCAGCGTCATTTTTTTCCGGTCCAAAAATTGTCCCTATAGCTCCTCAATATTATGAACGGCTTTGCAGCTCCAGAATTTCAAGCTATGAACTCAGCTATCCCCTTGGTATCCTCCAGGAAGATCTTCACAGTCAGGAAGGTCTCTACTATCCTTTATAATCAATCCTTCACAAATGTTCCTTATATTCTTTACTATCCTTTATATTAATCAGAAAAGTCTTCCCTATTATCCTTTATAAGGTCTCAATTATCCTTGAAAGGTCTCTATCATCCTCAATCAGGTGTGAATTATCCTTAAAATCCTGGCTGAACTCCCAAGTGATTGGAATCTATACTCTTTTGAGAAGTTCATTCAAAATCACTCTACAGTTAACCCAAACGAGTTCTTCTAAGCGTTACCAAGGCAGAAATGTTTCTTTCATCAATCGAACACTCCAAGCAAACCGAAATAACTGCATTATCTTCCGAACATGTCTCGTCTTAGCCTCGTCTTATGGTGGGTATATAGAACAATTTCTAATTTTTGTCTCAAGCGATATCTCAACATTAGTCGTAAGTTGAAAATTGAATCTACTGAAATATATGCACCCGTTCATACACACTGGTCAATCGCAAGCATAAACGTTGATCTGATGGTTTGTTGATTTTCGATTTTTGGGACAATGCTTGTGAATACAATACAATTGTGCAAGCTTGACAACTGTCAGCACTTTTGTTGAAAAAAAAATGAATATTGAAGGTGTAATATTAATCGATTTAATGAATTGAATTTAATGATCAGAAAATAATTCGAAATATTAATTTGTTTGAAACTTGCTATATTGCACAATTGCACAATTGTGCAAGCTTGACAACTGTCAGCACTTTTGTTGAAAAAAAAATGAATATTGAAGGTGTAATATTAATCGATTTAATGAATTGAATTTAATGATCAGAAAATAATTCGAAATATGAATTTGTTTGAAACTTGCTATATTTCGATCAATGAGTAAGTTGCATTCCTTACGCGTCTATCCTTTTCTAATTGATGAATAAAAGACATAAATACATTTATGCGGACACCGGCATTTATGCGGACACCGGTGTAACACGGGTCATTATCTAGCAAGCCAAAATAATTTATGCTCAAATCAAAATAAAAGTTGCATAAACATCTACGTTAACTATTTCTTAATGCAACGCTTGATAATAACACAAGAATTATATTCCGTTCTATAAACTCTTTCTTACTCCAATAATTCTCTTGGATTTTCGTTCAATGAATAACAGATAGAAAAATATCACACAAACGTCAGTAAAGTCAAAACCACACCTCGCGGTACTTATGGCCATCGCATTCATTGTAAGTTCCATGTCTGAAGCGTTGCCAAAAATGAAAGTCCCACAAAAATGCTAGATTTATCCAGATCGCGCGCCGCAGTCGAATCTTCGCACGGTCCCAACTGAATGTATTTATTAAAAATCAAACCCAACAACTATCATCAACCTTATCCTAATAAATTATGTTCGATCTGTTCAAGCGAACTTCAAATGAAAAGCGTCGAGTGTATTGAGAAAGTTAATGTTTTGTGTCGGGTGTGTGGAAAGACGGACCATCTAGACTGCAGGCCTGTCCAACTTCAAGTGGCCCAAGGGCCACTTCAAAAAGAAATGCAGTTTGGAGGGCCGCATTATAAAATCTTTCTATACAACATTATCACTGAGTTTTAATAGGTATATACTATAATACTATGTGAATACGGTATACAAAAATAGTTTTTCTATAATTTTCATTCATTCAGAAAATATGAAAAATATGTAAAAATCAGTGGGACATTTGAGGATGTTGGTTTTCTAATACTAATGCATCAATATTAACATTAATATTTGTTGTTGATAAACGAAGTAAGTGAGTAAGTGACTTATCAGAGAGGGAACATCTATACTTTGACTTGATAAATTTCATGTTGGCTTCTCGAATATTCGGGGATGATCGGTCCAATTTCCAGTAAATGCTCTGCGGCCCGCTGTCGGTCGCCAGTGGCGTCACATGTTATTGTATGTTATCGGTAATGCAAGAATTGTGCATATTCGGTATTTGAGAGTGATTTGTACATGTGATGTATATTCGGTATTTGAGAGTAATTTATACATGTGATGTATACATGACCCGTGAAGCGGGGGCCGCAAGAAAGGAGTTCGCGGGCCGCATGCGGCCCGCGGGCCGTATGTTGGACAGCTATGATCTAGAGGAAGATATAGTTGCATGAAAAATCAAGTATATGAGTTCAATCGGTGCAGATATAAAAAATTCAATGGGAAAACTTTAAAAAAAAAACACTCAGAATCATACGCCACTGGAAAATTATCACCCCCACCCCACCGAAGTACAAGTATAATGTATGTCTATGTAAGTAGAAAAACGCAACTTGAAAATAAAAAAGTCAGAAATTGCATTCCTCTCTCTCATTGAACTTTCCAATGATCCATTTTAACAGTAAGTCATTCAAATCCTGGGCGGTAAACTGAACCCAAACCAGAAAAGTTCCGAAATTCACTGACCCGCCACATCCTCACCTTGCAATAAAAACAAACGCAACCTGTATAAAACACCCGCCTGTCACGATCCCAAAAAAAGGATCCTCTCCTCACTTTCGCACGATGTTCCGATGTAGATTATGCAGATAGAAAAATCGCATTCATACACATGAAATTATGTTGTCAAATCCAACAATTGCGCAATTTATATTCCGCGACTCTTGACAGGATGAAGCGGTATTCGGTACGCTTCGCATTTTTTTCGTTTTGTTCTTTTTTGTTGTCGCTGGCCGTGCGATTTGTAGCCTCTTCGGGAGCCTACCGGAATGGCATTCATTTTGAATGCTGAACCAACAACCGGAGATATATGTCTACGAAATAGCGCGATACCTTGCTTGGCATTGTTTGGTTTCATTTTATTTTTCATTATTTTTTATTGAATTTTTTTGTGAAACGACTGGAGGACCACTAGATGATAACGTTGACAGTAAAAAACACGTTTATTTTTCAATGGTGCAAGTGACTAATACATCCTATTATTTTACATATAACAATTTTGTTCCATCCCTAAAAAATAAAGCCACAATTTCACAGGCAATTACCACTACTTGAGTCGTCGTTCACTGCTGCAGTGGAATTCATGAAGTTCAGAATTATAGTAGTTTTCACAATAAATGGTATTGACTGAAGGATTATAATAAAACCAATTAGACCCTTAAGTTGTGAAATCCGAGATGCACATCATAAATGTAAAAGGACCGGATTCAGGTAATTTTGTTTCTCAGAGAGGGATCGTAGAGGATTACAGCTTACACTTCTTGTTCATTTTAGTCTTTGTATTTCATTGGAAGTGTTCACTTGTGTTACGGCGTGCAACATTTTTATAACATTTATTTGTTATTACAGACATTAATAGCAAATATTTTATACCCCAACGTACAGAATAGGCAGTATGTGGCGTCCGTGGATAAAAAGTAATAGTGCTTCTTCCAATGGTTCGTTGAAGAAGAATCACTTATCTTGTGACGCGAAAATCATTATAAAAAATGTGTATAGTTCCTTACTTCAGCAAGGATATAACGCGGGTGCTGCAGCAAAAGTAACCAGTAATTTGACGAAGGTGCCTCTCACTTCGGTGAGACGAATTGTTGAAAATTCCATGGAATCAAGAAAAAAGCGTAAAGATTCCGGTGTCACAAAAAGTCTAGACGACTGGGAAAAAGATTTGATAAGGTGAAAAATTTACACTATGTACGATGAGCAGCGTGTCCCTACAATCAAAAGTCTGAAACAGCGGCTCATCAGTGACGAAACTCTCATCAACTGTGGCCTCACTACTCTTTGGCGAGCTCTGTCTGCAATGGGCTTTAAATATCGCAAAATTGACAAGAGACAAGTAATAATGGAATCTACACGTTTAATAAACTGGCGTTCTGAATATATAACGTCCATAAGAAAATACCGGTCTGAAAATCGGCCAATACTCTACCTCGACGTGACGTGGTTTGACACGCATGACATCCCTTCCAAAGGATGGTCTGATTCCTCTGATAAGTGTAAAACAAAAGCACCATCAAATGAAGGGAAGAGAATCACAATATTACACGCAGGATCAGAAAATGGTTGGATCCCGAACGCTATGTGGCTTTCTGCTAAAAATATTAAGGACTCTTGTGTTGATTATCACGAAGATACGACAGCAGAGCTTTTTGAAGATTGGTTTAAAAATTGTTTGTTACCCAACATTCCGCCAAACAGCGTTATAGTAATGGACAACGCAAGCTATCATAGTCGACGATTGCAAAAAATTCCTGGCTCAAAGAATACGAAATTGGAGATTCAAAACTTCATGGCTGCAAATAACATATATTTTGAGGAAAATTATACAAAAAAAGAACTTTTACAAGTGCTGCAGTCATTTTCTTAAAAAAAAACGTATATTTGTGATACAATTGCAGAAGAATTGGGACATACAGTGATACGACTACCTCCCTACTACTGCTTGTTCAATCCCATAGAGCTTATGTGGCACCAACTTAAATCGAGCGTGCGCGGAAAAAAATACTTCTCCGACTTTAAGTGGTAGTGTGGTAGAATTAATTAGGAACTGTATGAATGACATTCCTACCGAGTGTTGGAAAAGTTCTGTTAGTCATGTTATAAATGTTGAAAACTCGTACCTTTCTGTAAAATCAATTGCGCCAATTATAATTAATTTAGATGAGGAGAGCGATAGCGACACTGAACTAAATATAGAATAGAATTGTAACATTTGAATAAATTACTTGTATATCTCCTAAATTATGCAAAATTCAAATTTCTTAAGTTCGACCCTGTAGCACATTTGCATCTTTTACCAGATGATTTTCTACACAATGGGATTAAATCGGGTAGTTTATTGCAGTTAATAAGCCAATACCATTTACTGTGAAAAATACTAAACAAGGAATGTATTTACCGTTCATTTAGAAACTTCTTATTTCATATTCAATTTTATTACCTTATCATAAAAACAGTCTACAATAATTTGAAAAAAAAACATATTTAACGAATTAGTACAGTTTTCAACAATCTTTTACTTTCTAGTCTTGACTTCTCATGAAAGTATTAACTCAGCAACTCCAGAAATACTGTTGCCGTTTGACACATCATCACATTATAATTTCACTCTGAAATATATTCAAATCCCACCGCTAATCTAGAAAATGAATAAATATATCAAAATTTCCAATATGGCACAAGTTATGACAAGAGACAAAACATAATGTTTTTTATGCAAATTCACACGAAAGGGAAGCCCTCTAACGTTCAAAGAACACCGCGTGAATCAAGGGACAGGAGATACTAATTAACATTCACTTTGAATTTTCTAAGTTTGTAAGCCTCAAGGAAAGTCTCTCTCGGCAAGGAGTTCCAAAGTTCAGATGTTCTCTTGGAAAAAGATCCCTGAGCAGGAGAGGTTCGACAGGTCTCCAAGCTCACAACAAAGGGGTGGAAGTTCTGTACTCGTAGGATCATCCGTGTAAATACTGACAAGGGAGGAACGAGTGACGACAATTGAGAAGAGGACCGACCGTGAAAATGTCTATAAAAGAAATAGAAGTTTCCGACCCTTCTACCATGCTCCAACGAAGTAGGCGAGTGTATGAGCAGTAACATTCACTTGCATTTCATTGCTACTGTGGCAAAAAATGGCCTGCCCTTGAAAATGCACCTCAAGTTTTGATATTCCATTCCAATCTTCATATTATTAGCGAATACAAGGATCATGTACGTCGCTGAAATTTTTTTCGTTGCCATAAGTCAATAGAAGATATTTAAAAACAGAAATTGGGAAAAACTTTTTGGTAAACATTGTTCAGATATCAAAATGGAACTTCATTTGTGGAAAATAATTCTCATTTCTCTCCTAGTCAGTTGTTCTTGTCAGAAATGTTCTATAGGAAGTGGTTTTTGGAATGCTGGATCTGATAATAAAAAATATTTTGACTCCTTATTATGGACCCCTACTATAGCTATCAAAAATTGGCCACGTTACCCTTAGTAAAGCGAACTGCTGATGCGGAATCAATGTTTTTCATTGGCCAAATTGAAATACTCTTGCAAGTCTACCGAATAAAAAAAGTTGGTTGAAATCGCATTTTCAACAACTGAAATATTGAGATAGATTGAAACACACTGTATTCAAGGTTTTTCAAAAGACTAAAATGAGCAATGGGAGCTGCACATTAGAAATCAGTTCCTGAGGATTAGAAAATAGTCGTCCAATTTTTGACCTTTGAAGGACAACAAAATATGAAATAATCCCAAATTTTCAATTAATCTTATGTGTGGTTACATGTGAATGTATTTGCAAATATACTAGGTCTTTATTGTTTGTTGGTTTGTTGAGCAATGTATCTCACATCATGTTCCGAGGATTATTTTTACCGCCATCTTCAAGAAGACTCAAATGAGCGGGGACCATTTGTTTCTCAACGAGTTCTGGAATTTGACTGGAGATCTTTGGAATATAGAACTAAAAAAGATTCAATGTTGAAAACTGTATCTCATTGTTATTGATTTGACAACAAATCACAGTTGTTCAAACAGTTGCAAACATTTTCAGAAATCGTTTTCCATTCGAAATCACTTTTATATGTGTATATGTTGTGCTACGAGTCAATGGAAACGACAAACAAAATTACAATTAGACTTATACACCTGCCAACAGCATGCTCCATTCCAAGTGGCTGTAACTATCGTGGGTTTCTTCGAAATGATTCGCAAAATTCAATCAAACATTAGCGCAACACCCCTCTACTCATAAAACACAACATATCACAGTTATATCACATTTATCTTTACGATTTCGCTTGTTTTTCGCTCACTATAACCTTAACCAAAAATTATTTAAAACTCACCTTGCGCCTCCACCAAGTATTGGATATACCGGTCAGTGCGTCAAAAATCAGCAGAATGAGAAATAATTTCGAAAGAATCAAATTACAAAGATCCTTATGTATGTTGAATATCGAAAACGAAATAAATCCAAATTAATATTGAGAGAGATGATACAACATTGCTATTTTGGAATCAATTCTGCAAATGATAAAAGACCAAACAACTGCCATAAACTCGAAAAGTTAGCCAACACCTGATTGCCTTTTAAAGAAAATGTGTAATAATGATAATAATCGCCATAATTTCCTACATCAAATTTTACATTCTATGTATGTGCATAACGATTAATAGAATACGTTTGATAGGTATGTCTGCATAACATTTACACTAATCCATGAAAAAAATCGATAACTCTTCAACCATACCGCTGAATCTCTGAGCAGTTGACGGAAGTGATCTCAAATTTATTTCTCATGTGGTCGAACTAACCATTAGCTATCTATCAACTCGATAAAAAAGAGATTCGAAAAATTATCATAACGAAAAATTATGAGGATATATTCTGGAATCACTTCGATAATATTACGATTAATATAACTCACAAATTAAGTGAACTTTTGGATGGAGATAAGAGTTTCATTAGATGAATAAATTTGATATCCAAATTGGTACCTAATAGCTTAGATATGTGGATGAGGTTGCAAGTGGGATGATTTCATTAAAAACCAATATCGACTAATAGAATATTTTCTAGAAGCTATTACAGGGTGTTCCTCACAATTTTGAAAGACCAGACAATCAGATCTACCAGAATTTAAAAAAATTTAAAGAAAAGTTAATGGATATAACGCATCTTTATATCAACCTACGAAGAAAATATTCATCTGACACAAAAAATGATTCTCAAACAGTACATACAGTGTGATATTATAATCTTATGGTTGAAAAATTAGAACCTCCTTCAAACTGTGATGAGTACTATCAAAAATATAGTACAGTTTCCTGTATGATTTCCACTTACAATGGGTTCACAAAACCGCGACACGTGTTTCGCTATTACAATAGCTTCTTAAAGCATATATAATTTGAAGAGTTAAGAAATCAAGCGATACACGTGTTGCGGTTCCATAAACCTATTTTTAGTGATAATTGTACGAAAACTGTAGATTCATTTGTTAAACATGTATTTTCATCAATAATCAGTTCCATTAAGACGAAAACTGTAGATTCATTTGTTAAACATGTATTTTCATCAATAATCAGTTCCAATAAGAGTATCAAGGTTTATATCAGAAACCCTTTCATTTCGTTTTCAACAGTTATCTTTCTCTTTGGATTGAAGAAAGCAATCCTCAGAACTGATTTCCCTATATTTTTTTTTTATTTACATGCCTCTCTATTATCAGATAACTTTGTTTTCATCCAAGAATGGACCTTTCCTTCAATTTTCTTCATGAATATATAGTGCTTTAATTAATCATCAATATCATTTTTAACTCGTATTAGGCATTCAGGTTTCCAACAATATCATAGAAATCATGTATTTCATAGTTCCCAAGTTTCCCTATTGCGAAAATGAACACAAATATATCAGTTTCCATATATCTAGGGAGACTTCGTGAATGTAGATGCATGTAACAATGAAGAGCATATCTAGCGAGTCATCAATTTGACCACCAGAGATCTGATGTTCACATAGCTATTAGAGAAAATCTCTATGGCTTCAACACCTGACCTGAGTTCTTCACCAAATACGTTGAATACTCAACATTTTCGTGATGAACGTTCTCAGATTCTATACAAAAGGAAAAAATATCATATTGCAATTCATTTTACTATTAAATATTCAATATGCTATACTCTTCACACTATTATAGCTTTAAAAAGGATATTAACTCCTACCAGGAATTTGTCACTCTACTCGTAAATTTGAAAAGCGTGCAATTATCACTTTTTGGTATGCAATATTATTCAATTCTCAATACTCTCCTTTTGTTTCTGGTCCAGTTTTTTATTCAAACTCCTTTCCAGGTAAAGTGAAAAAAAACCCATAGAGAAGGTCTGTGTTTTCCTCCGAAAGTCCTCAGCTTGGTTAAAAATGTATTATTCATGTCTATTTTCACACGCACATGACTTGGATTTTGTTAGATTGATCATCATTCTCTATCCTACCTATATACTTTGATCCTATTCATCTGTAATCGAGGGAGTATTAAGCATTGATGTCAGAAGGGGGTCACAGTCGAGGTCCAGGCAGGACAGACCCAAAGTCGAATTATTATATTAAGAAATCCAAATGAGAAATGGATGATGTTTTATTGTTGATTCCTTTTTTTTGTACTAGTACCCAAGCTTGTTTATTTTTGCATTATTATTAGGAAATGGAAAGATGCCAAGGTGATGATAAATGGAAAGTATACTTAGCAGAAAAAGGAATTAATCATGTTGAACAAAGAAATTTTTTCCTGTGACATACCTCTTCACACATATGGCGCACGCCACTGCTAATCCTCTTGCACATCGGATGTTGAAAGTAATACATAATTTTTCGATTATCTCAGATCGTTTGTGCCATCGAGTGGTCCAAGTCGTAAAATATCTTATCCCAGAATTACAATAACGTTAAATGGGCACTTCCAACTGGGCGCAACGTCTCAATTCCATTATTCGCCAGGAATTCTAATTTGGACGATTCACACCTCCTACGGTTGGCGGTTATCAGTTTTTGCGAAAGGTTTCTCATAGGAGTGTTCGAAAGTTGTCTGATGGATTTCGATTAAAACGCGGATCTGCAAAATTGGTCAATGACGAATTTTGTAAACTTTCAGAATTGTGGAAGGTGATTTTATATACATATATATACTTATTGAAACTAATTGAAACAATATTATTAATGGAAAGCAAAGCTTTGGTCATCAGGAAGAGAAAACAAAGGAGGCAAAGGACAGTGTGGACAAAATGTTTGCGACAAGTTGAAGAATTGCAACGAGATACTGAACATAGGACCATAATAAGAATGATAATAATAATAATTAAATTCATTCGGAGGATCATCAAAGATGACATTGAATAAGTCAAAGAAATAGGTACAATACAACAATACAAGAATAACATAGTTTGCAATAGCAATGTCATTAAAAAGATTTGAAATGTATACATATGTATCATAACAGACTATCATTAAAATATTCATTGAGCGTATAATACGATTTATTCAAAGGAAGCTCCTTGATTCTATGCTTAATATTCAACAGGCAAATTCTTGATATCATTTGGTAGTTTGTTGTAGACGATTATAGCCATATTTCGAGGAGAAGTTTCGGTCACTTTAAACTTCCAGTGATATAATGTGTATTTCCGTTGAAACCCCGCAAACTTGTTATGTTGAATTCAACATAGTGCAATAACTCATATATATTTGTACCTGTGACGATTGAGATTCTGATGCTTTGAAAAATGGTCTACAGCTTGTAGACCTGTCGAACCTCTCTTGCTCAGGGATCTTTTTTCAATAGAACAGCTGAACTTCTCCTTGCTAAGAGAGGTTTTTTCTGGGACTCAAATATTTCAAAAATTCAGAGTGAATGTTAGTTCGTTTCTCCTCTCCCTTGATTCACGCGGTGTTCTCTCAACATTGCAGGGCTTCCCTTTCGTGTGAATCTGCATATGAAAAAATATTCTGATTACTCCTGCAATATATTTGATGGCTCTGTTTTGAATTTCAAATATCATGGTAAGATCATCAGATGCTCCTTACGCCACAATACCGTAAGAGTTGAAAAAGTGAAAATGTGCATAATAATCACATTGCGGCGCAGTTGTTGAATGCAATAGGATACTGGGGCAATTTCTTCCCAAATCATATCCATGTGATTATTCCATTTTAGTTTTTCAACTGTTTCCATACCCTAAGAGTTTGTCTCATTCTGTTGTTGAACTGATCCATCTTTGAATGATTGAAACGTAGGATCACACTTTTCTTGTCATCCAAAAAGAGGCCATTATCTGAGAACTATTTTTGAGTGGTTTTTACTTCTTACATAACTGTGAAACCGTTCATGAGCTACTGCCCTGATAACACACATTTGAAATTTTGCTAGGAGAATTTCATGATCAACCAAATCTTAAGCTTTACTCAGGTCCAAGAAAATACCCAAACCCTTTCGTCTTTTATCCAGATTTTTGTACTACTCATTGAGGAACTTCGTGACAGCGAGGCTAGTAGACATTCCCTCACAAAACCGAATTGGTTGGCGTTGAATAAATTCCATTCATCGAAAAATGTGACTGCTAAGTTAGAAACATCTTTCTCATAGAACTTTGTACATGGACTGGGAAAGTGAAATTGGTCTGAAATTATCCAAGTATATTTGATATCCTGTCTCATGAATTGAAACAATCTTAAACACTTCAAGGCATTCTGGAAAAATTTCTTCTTCTGAAGAACAATTCATTTATGAGATAGCTGAGAGGTTCAACTAAAAATTGTATACACATTTTCAATATGTTTGTACTCATACCATCATCCCCTGCAGATTTTGAGTTACCCAGATCATTTAAAATATCCATTATATCATACTCAGTAGCAGGAATGAGAAAGAAAGAATGAGCATTATTATATTATATGGCAACAAACATCTTTGATCTCACATGACTACTGAACTGAATATATGTGTCATCGAAATGTCGATTTATTCAGAGCTCAAAATAGACTTTTTTTTTAAATGTTTGGTGTATCTGGTGAGATAATTGAACAATAATTCATCCATATGCCCACTGCACGGACGAGCTCAAGAAATATTCTTCTCAGAGCGAAACAAGCTTGTCTAAGTTCAAGAATGAAATGTTATCCCTATTTATGGATTTTTTTGGAAACTATTATCTATTACGTGTAGAAATATACCATAAATGGTATCTACTTGATACAAGTTTCGACTGCTTGGTATGAAAATTGAGAAAGAAAAAGTGACACCTATGTGATTCAGCGTCCGTCGCGCCTTATAGGCAGTGGAGTAGCTGTTTTGAATAGATTCCTTCTTCCATCTTGTGACTGAATCGAACGTCTATCAATGATATACATCTATCAACAGGATGTTTGCTAGTTTTTTCATGTTACTTCTTTTATAGAAGTTTTTTATTCGTTTTGCATTGACTTGCAGACGACAAAGATAGACATCTCTTCCTTAAAACTTATTTCTCTCCACAAAAATAATCATGCTGCTGAATATATAAAATACTTATCTCAATGACGATTCGAAATCATTCGGTATTTTTTCATTGAAAAAGCCTTCATATTCTGAAATGACATGACAATTCATTTTCTTGCGAAAGTGATAGCCCAGTACCATCTATATCAATTGAGTTTTTTGATATACTAGTTTCCAGATTTTCAGTTTTCTTTTCCTTGTATAACATCCTTTAACATTTGGAATAAGTTCTCCCTACAGAACCAATTATATTTTTTCATGTTCAGATAAATTACAACCACTTATATATTCTCGATATATACTTCCATATATTTCCGACCACAAGTACATGACATTTTATGTATACATTTTCTGAGCATTCGCTTGTATTTTTGATTATGTGTTCACGAGTATCAAACGCAGTTTATTGGTCTTCGAAGATATTTTTCCTATTTTGTTACCTGTTGCCATTCTGTTTCATATCTCCAGATGATGAATAGTAATGGTTCGCACTTCTATTGTATGTATTATCAACTCTATTGAAACCTGTCAATAGGAACGAGGGGATAAAAATACAAATCAAATAAGGTAATGTAATACAAACATCAAAGGTTTGATTGATCGAAGAAAATAATGTTGTAACAGAAAAATTGAGATATCGAATATGAAATAGTAGTCCAAAAACAATAGCATCTTCATGGAGTGAAGAAGAAACCCCGCGTCTGGTTGAGATACGTCGACGACACGTTCATAGTATGGAACCAGAGAATATATAGAACATACAGTTTTATGCTTTCCATGTAAAATGTGATTTGTATGGATTGTGGGTTTAGATTGTAGGTTGTACCTCAACTATCAATTTTTCTCTTAATTTTTACAAAATAATCCAGGTATCTATTTTTTCTATTGCTGTACAACAAAACCGCTCTAATTTAATTGTTCTCGATAGAACATTTTAAGTCTTCAACTTCATATCCCTGCCTGATTGATTGTGTTACAGTTGTAGTTAACACTACACAATAAATCAGGTGTCTCATGATATGTCAAATTTCAAGCAATGGCAGCTCTATTGACGCATTCGATTATACCTAAATGGAAATTTTTAATAACTTCCAATTCGAAGAGAGGATTATTTGTTGAATCACTTAACTATTATCTGTTATAACCATAGAAGAAGTGTTGTAACTTTATTCAACTATGTGCTTCGCGTCCCTTTTGTAGATTCTATATCAAGATTTTTGCCTCTAAATTCCGATTTAGAACTCGAACTTCTGTAGTCAACATTGAACGTATTTTGAATGAACCATGGTTGGAATCACTGATATTGACATCACGTGATGGTATTTTACAGAAAACCCTAAAAAAAACTTTTCTTCGTAATTTTTTGGGTGACCACAATCTGAAAAAAATTTGAATTCATAGTGGTATCTATCTATATCAGTGTACTATCTACCCCGTTGCTGCGTTAATTGAAAAACGGTTCCTTTTTTTGAATATAGAATTGTTTACGAATAAGAACCATTGCTAGAAAAATAATTTCCGAAAGATTCTTCTTTGTATCCAAGATTTCAGTTTTCTCATAATCCATTCGATACAATTCTCTTTTCATTCTTCGACAGTGAATTGAATATTGACATCATGAGAATTGAACAAACTCAAAACATCGTTCATTCTATCCAAAGGTACTGGAAGAATCAAATCAACCAAGAAAGAAGAAGGTAATAAACATTACCGAAAGCTCGACAGATAACAAAATGTTAGCAGATTTGATAACTGATTCATCACAAAAATAGCATCAACACTATGGTTTTCCGTTCCATCCAAACCTTTTTAATATATATTGCAGTTTGAAAAGAAAGGAGTGGAATATTCATAGAAGTGATAGATATAAAGGAACAAAACAGTTTTTTTTTGTGTAATTATGATCATAGAATCTTTGATACAATGTGAGAAATTGTAAAATCTCTATTTTCTTCTTTTTCGTTATATAATATGTGGAAATGTGTTTCATATGATCATGTTATGCAAATATTCATGTCATCATTAGAGTTCTCATAAAAAAAGAGAACTTGTGACGCTGTATTTCTACGGGCTACACGGCCGCAAACATTTCCAACATGAAACACACGTCTGGCCAGCACTATTCGTTTGTTTATCTGATCCGCGTTTGAAACAACTTCATTTCGAGCTCGTAAATAACAAATCCTACGCGACTATTAATAGTTTATTGATTCCCAATTCACGCGTACCCGCTAAATATTTAGTAGCGACCGGAATACGGTGTTAACAAAGAACGATTAGTGAGTCCAAACAGAATTGGGATCGGTTTTGTTGGCCCAGGAATTATCGTGTTTTTAGTGCTGTGGGAAAACGTGCAGGGTTTTCCACATCAATCGGCGGTTCTCATGTTGATTGAGGTCAGCGCCAATGATGCAAATAATTGAATATCGAATTGAAAATGGTTATTTATGATATGAGTGCTAAAAGTGATATTTTATTTTGTGAGAAGGGAAGTTTGGGACACGACGCCGAAGGCGGGCAGTGTTCCATCCTTTCGAACAAAATAAAATCACTTTTAGCAGGTATATCATGCACTATTTTTCTACAAACACCATCAAAAGTCCAAATTAACGCATACCTATTTTAAATTGATAAAATAATAATCTTGAGATTATCAGTTTTGAATCCAATTTCATCTAATCTATTCGTGAAACAAGTTGCCAAGGTAATCAAAAACAGAATTTGTTGATTTGTCTTTGTTGACAACTAACGTCAATAAATCACGAATTATTCTTTCTCGTTTCTTCGTTCCTCGATGAAAAGTGATCCAGAAAATGAATTTCTACCGCCGGAAATCGAAGAAGCTGCCAATAAAGCTGCTTTTGAAGTATTGCCTAGTAAGTCAAAGCGACAGTACGAGTTTTCATACGATCGAGGCCAGTGAAAAAGTGCTTCTTGCATACTTTGAAGAAAAGTCCAAAATATGGAAATCGTCAACGCTTGGGTCGAATTACTCTAGGAAAAGGTAGCGAATACGGTAACCTCACCGATTTTCTTGAAATTTGCACAGATGATTGAAAACACCCTAAAAAAAAATAAAGAACATAAAAATTTCCTGCGGAAATACCTGCAAAGTACTTTTTTTTTAATGTCTGACAGTGTTCAGTGCGAATACACAAACATGTGTAAATAAATTGGACTGTCTCGCACTTATTTATCTGCAGCATACGCCAATACATAGAAAATAGTAATCCAGAAGCACACAAAAAGCGATTCGTTCACAAATATGCACAGAATAATGATATATAATTGTTAGTTTCATTCATTGAAAACTCCTTACTCTGACATATTTAAAAATGTTGAATGTCAAACATGAAATGGAATGACGGGAATGATAACGGGTTACGATCATAATGCGACGTTGACAATTTTCTTTGATTTCATGAATACTGAGTAAATATGAAATATTTGCTTCTGATAATATTCAGAAGTATTTACGCCCCTGAAATCAATTATTTTTCAACCTAACATTGCCAAACCTCCCGTAGGTATACTGCTTCGTGGAAATTATCTCTAGGAACTCAATCCGGTAAATATTCGTTTACCGCACAGCACCTATGGTTTTGAAAAAAAGGTAAGACTTATCCCATATTGAATTGAGGGTCGTGTACATAGTGCATGTAAAGCTTAGACCATGAAGAACAATACCTATAAGGTCCCACCTACCAGAAAAACGTGGTATATTTTTCATGATGTTTTTTTCTATTTTACATGTTGGAAAATATATGCGACCCAATCTAACCCAACCTAACTAACCTAAGCAAACCTTAACCAACCTAACGTAGCCTAAACTAATCATGCCAACCTTAAGTGACTATCCTAACCTAAACCATCCTTACTCAACCTAACCAAACCTAACTTAGCTCAAACCAACCGTACTAACCTAACTCAGCCCAAACGAATTTCAATTATAAGTTCAAATGATGTTTGAAAAAATTTGCGACCTAATCTAACCCAACCTAACTAACCTAACCAAACCTCAACCAACCTACCCTAACCCTCCGAAAAATAACCTTGCCAACCTTAGATAACTGATCAACTAACCTTTGTTAATCTGACCAAACCTAACTTAGCCTAAACCAACCTAACCTAACATAATTAATTTTAGAAATCACGAAAGAAATTTTTCTCACAGACCTAACAAGTGAAATGAAAAAAATCATAAAAAATAAACCATGCCCCTCCGGTATATGGGACATGAGAGTTATTATGCAATATGGTCACGACCCCCAATTCGATGAAATGGTAATGTAAAGTTTAGCCCGAGAAAAAGTTAGTCCCAACTCATGTATGATGAGTCGCCTAACATGAATCCGTGTTCTTTCTTCGTTTTGGCAATTCATAGTTCGGAAGAAACGCATATCCCACCACGCTCTTTGTTATCATTACGTTGTCTATTTTTTGTTTGGCAACAGTGTACAGGGTGCAAGACTTTGACGTCTTTGACATTTACTTTTATTTTGATTTAAATCTACAACACTACAATGAAAATATGTCTTTTACTTTCGAATTATCGAATGTAAGTTGGGAAGAGAATAGCAGTAAATGGGTGAATACATGTGTAGTTGATGTGTTGGAAAAAATGTTCAAGAAAATGCGATTTTATATGGTACTCCTACAAATTATTCGAGTGACATTTCACATCAACCTTTTTTTTCACTAAAAAGGTCATTACTTCCAAAGGTATGGTTTCCGCACAAAAATTTCGATGGTTATAATGATTTTATAGTGTTCTGAATCATCTGTGCAAATTTCAAGAAAATCGATGAGGTTACCGTATTCGCTACCTTTACCTTACTCTATGTTGAAGTCGATGATGAACATAAATAATCATGACATAAGCTAACATTACAAGCTTGTGGCTTTTTTGAAGCGAAAGGGTGAAGGATATCGACCGAAAAAGTCAGAAGTATTGACAAGGGAACAAATCGACAAATTTCTCGCAGAAGCCCCGGATGAAATGTATCTAATGCAGAAAGTTGCTGCGATTGTTGGTGTTTTTGGAGCCCGTCGTCGGGAGGAACTGTGCCTTTTGACATTAAATAATATCGAGGATTCCGGAACTTCACTAGTTGTGCATATACCGGACACAAAAACTAATGTGCCACGCACCTGCGTTGTAAGTGGTACATTGTATATGATCTACTATAAAAAGTACGGTAATACTTCGGTCGCTATGAGCACCTTTTTTTTGAATTTTTTTTTTGTGGAACTCACGTAACTCGGTCTCCTCTACAAAAAATGTAAATGAAATAATCGGCGGTCTCTTATATTTTCGAAGATACAGGGCCTTTTTGGTGTAAAACTTCAAAATTTTCCACATCAAATTTCTGTTGTTTGAACACACAAAATTCCTCCTTCTTCTGATCAAACACCACACACTCTCTTATTTAGTCGTTTTTAACATCTTCAAGTAGAAAAAAACATTAGTTTTCCAAAAAATGCAATTATTTCCAAACCATAACCAATTTGTTGTGGTGCATAGTGCAATTTTTTTTTAGAACAATGACAGTCGGAAGTGATGTATTTGCAGTGTTGCCGCTCTCACTGTTATTGTTGAGAACTGATTGCATTAATGTTGACTTTTGGAGAAAGTTGGATTTTTTGAGAAAATAATGGTTTTTTCTGCTTGAAAATGTTAAAAACGACTAAATAGGAGAGTGTGTGGTGTTTGATCAGAAGAAGGAGGAATTTTGTGTGTTCAAACAACAGAAATTTGATGTGGAAAATTGTGAAGTTTTACACCAAAAAGGCCCTGTATCTCCGAAAATATAAGAGACCACCGATTATTTCATTTGCATTTTTTGTAGAGGAGACCGAGTTACGTAAGTTCCACAAAAAAAAAATTTCAAAAAAAAGGTGCTCATAGCGACCGAAGTATTACCAAAAGTACATAGCCCTTCATCCAGTGGATATTAATCATTCAAAAGTTTTTATAAAATGCATTAAAAATAAATGTGCTCCAGTTGGAATCTACACATTTGGTAAGATGGCTGCCAAAATTGCCGAATTCCTAAATCTGCCTGAAACCCATCTTTATACTGGACATTGTTTCCGACGTTCCTCAGCAAGTTTGTTGGCGGACTCTGGTGCTAGTCTTACTACAATTAAAAGACACGGTGGATGGAAGTCCAGTATAGTAGCAGAGGGTTATATAAAAGACTCGCTACAAAGGAAACAGTGAATTTTGTCCAAAACTTCGGCGGATAACATTGTTCTCTGCCCTGGTACAAGCTTCACCAAAATAAATCTACCAATAAGACTGGTCATGAGGTTTCTTATCATAATTGTAGTTTCACTTATTGTACGTTTAATTGAATAAACACTTCATTTTGAATTATGTTTTCTCTACAAATAAATCTTTTTTACACTAGTGCTAAAAATGATTTACTTCTAACACCAGTGTCATAAAATGGCATTTTAGACACTGACAGCATGCGTCAAAAATTATACTTCTACTGACGTTCGTAGAACAAATATTTTATTTACAATATGAATTTCACAATTACAGAAAATGCTCTATCGCTAAGGCCAGAATTCACAAAAACGAAAAGTAGCATCAAAAAATTGAAATCACCACCTCTATGAATAAAGTTGAAATAAAAAAATGTATATCAAAGACGTTTGTCAGTCGAGAAAAGGAAGAATGAATGTCACCGAAATGTCAATTAGAATTGATGACAGACTCATTTTGGAAGTGTTCTATAATTTATCTATTCACCCACTGAAGGAGCTCAAGAGATAATTTTCTCTGAGTGAAACAAGTTCTTGTCTGGGCTTGAATGAAATATTATCTTGGTGAGTGAGATACTTCTACAAATGCTTCATTGTGTAAATATCACCTATGCATGCTATCTTTTTGATTCAGTTGCGTGGTATACAAATTGAGCAAGAGAAATTGAGAGTGATTTCTTAATAACTCTTCTTGATAGACTCTTTCTTTTTTGAATGAATGAAATCGTCTTTGAATGATATACATGTATCAGCAGATAGTGTCTGTGACTTTTTTTAACCTACCTCTTTCATAGAGGTTGTAATTTCCATTCTATTGATTCGGAGAAAAAAACGCCAAAAAATAGTTTCTCAAAATTCAGTGGGCGCTTAAGAATAATCTGACATAAAATGAATGCATTTTTCATAAAAATCTTCTTGAGTGTCACCTGAGGTAGATTTTGTTTTCAGTAAATTTGAGCCTAACTCATATAATAATATAAACTTATACCAATAGAAATAGTGGTAGTGTTCATAATTTTGATGCGAAACCGATAGCCTAGAAATTGTGAAACTTAGGCACATCATGCTAATTAATAATAGAATGGGGTAACATCAACTTAATGGAATTCAATGCTGGAAAAATCCATATTGATATGTTAGGAGTGACTATTCCTACAAAGCTAAGTATCTCAATGGTAGCATAGGAATTACGGTCAGTGATAATCTTTTATGGGAAAATCATGTGAGATCAATCGCTGAAGCTGCTTCCCAGAAGCTTGGATTTCTATTTAGTGGAAAAGAATATTTCACTTCTCGTCAGCTTCTAATGGTCTACACAGATATACTTCTCATGTATGGGGCTCAGCACCAGAACATTCATTGGAACTTCATGTTTCTATTCAGAAAACAAGCAATCCGTCTTGTTGGTGGTTCTTCGCTCACGGACTCGCTCACTTCGTTGGAGCATCGAAGGAGGGTCGGAGACCTCTCTCTTCTATATATCTGCAGCTGGAACCGGAGATGGCCAACTGGACTGCAAGGAAGTGTTCCTGGCAGGCGACTTCTCTTTTTCAGGTGCCGGTAATGTTGAAGGAGAACCGAAGCCTGGGCTAGGTACATCGGCAATTGGAGAATGGGAATCGGTGTGAATAGAAGGGTTCGTGTCCGAAGATGATGTGGCAGTAGGTTTCAAGTGCCATGAGTTTCTCTTATAAATAGCTCCATCTTCTGTTTGTACTCTATATGATCGGTGTCCTTCAGGCTTTATCATTTCTGCTGGAATCCAGTTCTGGTGACTTTGCCTTAGTAATACCTTTTCATGACTTGTGAATTCCCTATTTTCCTTCTTCCCTCTGTCAGATTTACTTTTCTCTAGCTCTTTAATTTTTTTTAGTTTCTCCGTAGTGTTTCTCACTATTTTGGGAGAAAATAGTTTTTCATCAGTTGGGAGTAAAGTTTTTGTTCTTCTATTAAACAGTCTTTGAGCAGGTGATCCAAGATCCAAACGGGGGGTGTTTCTATGATGTAACAAGGCCAATTGCATATCAGAATTATCTTCAAGGCACTTCTTCATCAGATTCTTGGCTTCTTGTACGTAACGCTTCGCTAAGCCATTTGAACGAGGAAAATGTGGGCTTGAAAGTCTGTGTTCGAATTGCCACAATTCTTGAAAGATCTTGAACTCTTGACAGTGATATTATTTGCCTCTATCGGACATGATTGTGTAAGGGATTCCAAATGTTGCAAACCAAGATTTTAGTTCTTTTATGATGTGAAAGCTTGTAGTACTTGTCAACTCCTTGAAATCAAAAAATCCTGAGTAACTGTCTGCTATCAATATATAGTCTTTTCATTTGAGATGAAACAAATCAGTGGCTACTAAACTCCATGGTCGTTCAGGTGCACTTTGTATCATGATAGGTTCCATTGGGTTGTCTTTTTGTATTTTAGCACAAGCATAACAGTTTTTAACGTAGTTGGTCAGATCAGTTGTCATTTCAGGCCAAAAAACATTATCTCTGGCTAATCTTAATGTTCCTTGTATCCCTTTATGGCTTAAATGGCATTGCTTCATCACTAAGGGTACCATAGTTCTTGGTACCAGTACTCTGTTTTTTTTTAATATGATGTCATTATACACGCTGAGTGATTCTCGATAGTACCAATACTTCTTCAAGGTCTCTGGGACTTGATCTATTTTTTCAGGCCATCCCTTGTGTATCATCTTCTTCAAATCGGTAAGTTCTTCACTTTCATTTGTTTCAATTTCAAGCTCTTCTCTCCGAGTCTTGGTGAATGGTACTATGACACAAATTTGCAGGTTTTCTGTATTTAGGTCTTCGCAACTCAATTCTTCACAATCTCTACTAAGAGTATCTGCGACATACATCTGTGATCCCTTTGTATATAGAACTTTAGGATTGTAGGGCAAGATCTGGTATAGCATTCTCTGCAGTCTAGGTGGTGCATCCGTAAGAGATGTTTTGAATATTGTTTCGAGTGAGTCTTTACAGCCCCATATGTATGTATGAAATTTCTTGCAGGCTACTAATATAGCATTGGCTTCCTTTTCCAACTGACTATAGACTTGTTCTGTCTTGGTGAATGACTTGGCGCAGTAGGCGATGGGCTTTCCTTCCTGAATCATGACTCCTCCACAGGCATAGCTACTGGCATCAACTGACAATAATATTGGTGCTTTCGGATTGTAAAAACCAAGAACTGGCGGATTTTTGAGTAGCTCTTTAAGTTTCATAAATGCTTCTTCCTGTGAGTAGTCCCACACCCACTCTACGTCCTTGTGAAGTAACTGTCTTAATGGGTTAGTGACTTCTGCCATGTTCTTCATGAATTTTGACAGATATGTAATCAACCCAAGGAAGCGTTGAAGCTCTTTTATATTTGTTGGTCTCTTAATTTTGGAAATGGTTTCCAGCTTCTCTGGATCTGGTTTCAAGCCTTCACAGGTGACAATGTGACCTAGAAACTTCACCTCTTGTGTATTGAAAACACATTTTTCTTTGTTAAGCTTTAGGCCTGAATTTCTTAACTTGTTAAGTACTTCTTGTGTGATCTTCTCCAATTCTTCTTTGCTGGGAGCATGTAAGAGTACATCATCCATTGACACTTCTGCATTTTTTATGTCTGCAATCAGTGAACTCATAACTTGCTGAAAGACTTCTGGAGCCGATGCCAGACCAAAAGACATCCTTAAGCAAGAGTATCTTCCAAATGGTGTGCTGAATGTCAGATATTCTGAAGTGCGTGGATTCACTTGCAATTGCCAAAATCCTTTTTTACAGTCCAATAGTGTGAACCATTTTGATCCATGAATGCGTGTCGTGATCTCTTCTTTTGAGACTTATATTAATTTGTGATGGATCCAAGCAGAGTCTTATTTTGTCATTTTTCTGGACTACCACCATGGGCGACACAGCTGGTGTAGGCTTTGTTACCGGCTTGATAATATTTTGTTCCACCATACTATCTAGTTCTTTTTTGACTCTTTCTCTTATAGAATGAGGGATCTTTCGGGCAGGACATATTGGCAGTTTTGGATTATCAATCAAGTCTATGTCATATTTGAACTGTTTCAGACAGCCGATCCCTTCAAATAAGCTTTCTGTTTGTGATTCAATCACTGCTACCCGCCTCACTAAGTTTAGTTTGACACATGTTGATTTACCCAAAATTGGAGTAACATTTTCTTTCACGACTATGTATTTTATTGGTATATATTGCTTTTTAATTTTTGTCTTTAAGGTAACTTCCCCTACAACTGGCATCTTATGATTGGAGAATGAGGTCAAATATCTTGTGGTTGACTGCCTTGTATGTGAGTTAGTTTCTTCTAGAACACTTTGGCTTATTACATTGCACTGGCTTCCAGAATCTAGTTTACATTTTACTACTACATTGTTTGGCAGTGTAGCTTTTTCATACCAGTCATTGACGTCAACATCTGCATTCACTAATTCATCAGACTGGAGAACCGCATTGACTTCTTGATTTTTACAGCACTGGGTAAAATGATTTCTTCTTTTACAGCGCTTGCATAGCTTCTTGTAAGCTGGGCATTCTTTTCTGCCATGTGTTGTATCACAGCGGCCACAATGAAAAAAATTATCATCTCCTTTTTTCTTACTCTTGTGGTTGGTAATTGCATCAATATTAACAGCCTTTTTCATGGAACTTACTTGCATCTTGACTTGTTCCGCTGAGTGGCAAATATCTATTGCCTTTTGCAAGGTGAGTTCGGGCTCAGCGAGCAACTTCTCTCTAACAGAGTCACTTTGGATTCCCATTACAATTCTATCTCTAATAAGACTTCCTTCCAGTGTGTCATAACCACAATGTTTTGCTTTGCTCCTTAAGTCTGTGATGAACTCGTCAAATAACTGTCCTTCTTTTTGAACAACCAGGTTGAAGATGTACCTTTCATATGTCTCGTTGCTTTTGGGTGTGAAATGATTGGTAAAACGTTCTTTCACTATGTCCAGTTTATTGATCTCTGTCGGACCAAGGTCAAAGGTGTTATAAATGACCGCTGAATCGGGTCCTATGCACGACATGAATACTGCCATTTGTACTTCTGGCGTTTTATTCGGCAAATTGGTTGCTATCGAATACCATTCGAACTGCTGTAGCCAAAGTTTCCACGCCCGGGCCACATTTTCGTTTGCGTTTGGTGCAAAAGGCTTGGGTGGTTTCATGTTTATATCAGCGTTGCCTGTGCTCTGGGTCGCCATATTCTTTCGCCAACACTGGTTTCGGCACCATGTAACGTTATTTATTACTTCATAACAGAATTACGACATAAGTAATTATACAATACTTGTGATAATATATTGAATGCTTGAACGATGGCACGATGGGTAGAATGATAATTGTGTCGGAGCGGGTTGTCAACGATGTTGAATGTCAGAAACGATACGCGACACTATAGGCTGCGTTCCGCGTCAGCGTGTTCCGCCACCGCCGATTTGTTGTGTGTTGATTTGTTATGTTATATTTCCCCGAAAGTTTTCCAAGGTCACTTGAAGATGTTCCAGTTCCTGCTCTAGATGTTCTGGTTCACAAATTCTTCGAGCACGTTCAGTTAGGGTAGATATGACTCCTCTCTTTTGACTGGGACGGTGGTTCGATAATGCGTGCAGGTACCTATCCGTGTGCGTGGGTTTTCGGTATACTTTGTGGGTTAGTCTAGCGCCACATCGTTCAATCAGAACATCTAAGAATGCTATCTGCTGGTTCTGTCAGGTTTCCATGGTGAATTTGATGCTGGGGTGTTGAGCATTTAGGTGGTCCAGAAAAAGGTTCAGAGCGCCCCTTCCATGTTTCCAGACGACGAAGGTGTCATACACGTAACGTAGCCACAATTTCGGCTCCAAATCAAAGGCGTCGATTGCCTTCTCTTCAAAAAGTTCCATGAAGAAATTGGCTATCACTGGGCTCAGTGGACTTTCCATCGACACTCCATCCAATTGCTCATAGAAGTTTCCCCTCCATTGAAAGTACCTTCCCGTTAGGCATGCTCTAAAAAGTCCGACGATATCACTTGTGAACATGCAGGCTATCTCCCTCAGAGAGTCTTCCAGTGGGACGTTGGTAAACAAGGACACAACATCGAAGCTGACCATGTTATCTGTCGGTTCGAAGCTCAAGCCTTCAATTTTACCAGCGAAAGGAAGAAGCGTTGAATCTAAACAGAATTTGGAATCCCATTCTGAGGAAATCAAGAATAATCAATAAAATCATAGCAGGTAGTGCGGCAACTGATAATGATGATTATTCCCCGAACCCGACAGAAGTAATTAACACTCCAGACTACTTGCATCGATATAAATACGCCTTGAGAAATCGAAACGTTTAGTCATCGGAGATGGGTAAGCCTCTGAAGAAGCTGACCACTCGCGCTAGCGAAACGTCAGGAAGAAATTCCAAGGAACGACGGCCTTCAAGCCCGAAGAGAAGTAGTTATACTAATAACCTCGGCCGCGAAAGCCTTAACCATTTTATCTGTGTATATAAAAATATATATACCAGAATTGATTCTCTTCATAAAATCATTAGGAATATTACCAATATGACTAATTTTTTTGAAATTACCCAATGACATATTCCATTATATTTGACCCAACATCTGTAGGGGTACTTGAGAAGTTATAGAATTGAATAGAAATCACTTCTTTTTTATGGAGATATTATTTCTGATTTGTGAGTCAAAAACTTATAAACTTTTTCGTTTCGATTCAATATTAATGATTTGGTAGTCGTATATGGGATTCCAAATTGAACGCCATACCATTAATGGAAAATAAACCATTTATTTTGTTTTTTTCAGGTGCTTGGTCTAGCCGCTGTTGTTCAACCAGTCGCTTCCAACGAGTATTTCAACGACACTTTTTACGATTTTCATCGTATTAGACGGAGTCCACGAAGAAAACACTTTCAAGAAGATAGGTGAGATTTTTTTTCATATTCTATTGAATTCTAGCGAATAATATCGAGGCTGAATGAATAAACGATGAGATTTGTGGCAGAATTTGAAATATTTTGCAGTATCAATTTTCTTCTGGAGTGCAAATATCATCAGTTTTGTGTTAGCGAAATTGAACTCTAAAAAAAGTTTCAGCTCAATAAATAATATATTGTTGACATATTTTGGAACATCATCCACAGAAATCATTACTTATATTCAGTCTCCTCTCAGAATTTATGATGTGACATTTTCGTAGAAATATAACTCATACCTACAGATATTCTTGAATTATTACGATATATTTCACAACGAGTCATTATTTCTAGATAAACGAATTTCAGAATACGTAAAAGAAAATATGTGAATGAACTGAAGATACATTGAATTATGGATTAATTGAAAATATTTTTAAATTTTTCTGAAATTTTTATTTTTATTGAGCTTCCATCATCTCCACACTAATTGGAAAATGATCATAGTTACTTTTGAAATATACCCAATTTTCCTGTAGTAATATTATATTTTCATTTGTTGTAAGGTTTAGACATCACTAGATAACATCTATACTCATGTAAAATGCATGGCATACCCCACATATGGCGCCAGTAAAGAGGTCTTGGCATCAGTCCAAATGGAAGTATAAGCTCACGATCAGAGGAAAAATGGATCTCTATCAACAGAGAAAAGTTTTTCGAAAGTATACATAGAAAATGACAATCTTCGATGTGCAAGAGAATATAATGAAGACAGGTTTTTTCAGACTAAAGATCAATGCACGCGTCGTAATTCAACACATGAAGGAAAAATCAGATATCAACTTCTTTATGGAAAAATTTCTGGAAATGAAATATTGATCCGAACATTAGAAAAATTTAGGGTAGCAGTTATTTATATTTGTGTCCGTTAGTGTTGTGCTATACTGATTCGTTCAAATCCAATGAATGTTATTATAGTATACACAATATAAATTCATATTATTATTGGAAAGACATATTATCATTGGAATCTCATCATCAGAGGTCGATTTGAAAATAGAAATGTTACTTTTCGTTTTCAGGCCCCTACAAAACATTCTCTTCGAGAGCAAGCCCATGCAGCACAGAATCAACAAGAAAAACCACCAGGAATCTGAATTGTTTTCTTCCAACGAAACAATCGACTGCTGCCCGATGGTTGAAGAGATGGTGGAGCCTATGGGAGGTTCCAACCAAGATGGTCTCTACGTGGAGCTTTACAGGGATGAGAATTACAGACAAAGGTAAATATGAGATTTTTTATTCATGAAACTTCAATTTTTGACCACATAATCTTCAGAAGTCACAAATTTTCGAAAATTTTGGGTAGGAATACATCAATCAAAAACATTTGCCCGATACACACATTTGAAAATAATTATTAGAGGCAGCAGCTTAAAATTTTTGGTTTCAAATTCGTACCAGTGAAGTTGTAATAAAACTACCTCAAGGCTCGATTCTAGGTCCTCTGTTTTGAGAAGTGATATTTTTATCGAGCTACATATATATGTGTGTGTATATATATATATATATATATATAAATATATATATATATATATATATATATATATATATATATATATAAATTAGAACAATATGTAGTTTTTGAGTTTCGGTTTCGACTTTGGAGTCATTTTCAAGAAGGTTAATGAGACTTCACACTGAGGTCTCAATCTGCCTACTCCTCGATCTATGATCAGTAGTAAAGCATATTATTAGTCGTTTTTTCTTCCCAACATGTTCGTTTGTAATCTGTGATGATGTCACGTGGCTGCCTATGAACCACGAATCGGGTTGATGTCAGTGATCAGTTCAATCAGATTTCTGCGGATTCCAGAGTTGGTGAGTTAATTGTAATTTGCAATTGCACTTGAGTAATACGAAAAGTCACAAAAACTGATCAAGAACATGATAAGGGTAAACCATGTACAACTAGTCATTCTGATTTTGTTTGTTTTTTTTTTAAATTTTGACTAGGTGAATCAATACCAGAACAATTTTTGGCAATATTTTTTATTGATGCTTCGGACCACCCCAAAACCAAATTCTGAATACGCCACGGTATCCTAATACTCATATAAGATAAGTTTATCATTAGTATATACAATGCACGTCCTCCAGTAGGTACATGCTGAGCACATATAAGGAACATATAAATGGTGTACGGTAACACGTGCCTACTATATATTCTATCCACTTTCCTGATGATAATAGCACATCGAAGGACAGGACTAAGGATGTGAAATGGTTATCTGGGGGAACCATTTTTTTTCCATATATATCTGAACCCATCCGTCGTTCATCATTGGAAAAGTAGTCTGCCGAAGAACAAAGCATCGCCATTGAATTTTCTCTGATTATTTTTCAATTTAGAGTCGTTTTATATTTGATCCACAAGGACTTTTGTTGAATAGGTATTCTCATTCTGATGATTCTCGGACCCAGCCATATACCTCAAGTGTGAATATCGAATAAGGAGAGCACGGTTGGAGAAAGAATAAATACTAATAACTCTTGTTTTCATTTCAGGTTCTACGAGCTTTCGTGCGACCTCAACGTAGTGGACAAACCCTGCAAATTCATCCAGAAAAAGCTCCACCATCTGTCGAGATGTGTGCAGAAGCACAGCTACACCTACGCCCTGGTGAAGGACACTCCCACCCACCGCACCAAAAACTACCCCCTTTTCCCGACCCACGACAGCAGCGGGTCGACCTATACCCTCGACTACATAAGGGTGAGAAGCGGATGCAGTTGCGAAGTAATGACCAATCACAACAGCAAGAAGAACAGCAACAAGAAGAAACGCAAAAAAGTGCATCACAAGACTTGAAAGTGGGCGCGAGTTTGACTTTTTGTTGATACCAAAGGTGACTTTTTGTTCGTGGTGTGTTTTCGTTGCCCGTATGGACTGATCGACTCCCAGAGCTGTGTTACATTGACCTAAGAGTATCCAGTACAACTGTCGGTAGTGTGGTGGCTGAAGCAGTTCAAATGCGGTTATTATTTTTTTGGCACTGCTAGTGTTTTGAATGCAGCATTATTATGAGAGAGACTCACTTGAAGAAAGGCATTTTCCAAACAATTAGAGTACTTCAGCAATCACCATGAACTCTTCAGTACATCTGTCTAGTGACCAAATAGCTCTGTTGATTCCCAGGCATTCCATTTCGTATGTGTTCGTTTTCGAAGAAGTTTTATCTAATGAAGTATTATAAGTTATAAGCAAGGGGACATTTTATTTCTAGTCTGAAAGAAGTGACTCTTTTTGTGAGACTTTGATGTTTATCCTTAGTTTTAACTTACTTTTTGTGCCAAGGTATAACATAATTCATCAAAGTTGTGTGAAGCGACAGTGAAAATGAACCATTATTTTTGTGAATAATTCAAAAATGTTTGCTTTTATGATCATCACATCGAAAAAAACATCGATTTCCGTAGGATACTGAGGACTTTGTTTATCGGAAAGACCTACAATTCAAATTGAAAAAATATGTATTGAACAAATAAAATTTCTATTGAGAAATTGAAATGATACATGAATATCAAATGTAGAAAAAAGTTTCATTGGAATAAAGTTTCTACTAAATGCCACTAGCACTAGTCAAAATAAAGTTTGGAC
The DNA here is from genome assembly GCA_032362365.1 of Zygogramma bicolorata. Classification (NCBI taxonomy): domain Eukaryota; kingdom Metazoa; phylum Arthropoda; class Insecta; order Coleoptera; family Chrysomelidae; genus Zygogramma; species Zygogramma bicolorata. The sequence goes on from JAVJAQ010005487.1 coordinate 425,096, forward strand.
TGACTTTTTCATAGCTTTTCTTGTGGAAACATTGTTTATTATTTATTGACTTACTGATCCCAAAAAGCTAATGCTTTTTCCTAAAATCAACAAAATCATAACATCAAACCAATTTTTATTCAGCTCAACTGATAACGGAAAAATCTCAGAAATAATTTTCTGTCTCTAATTATTATTCATCATGGGATCACAACTCATAGGAAAAAATGTGCGCCAATGTAAACTTTCTGCAATCAGTCAACTCGCTGAAACTACGAATAGAGAAGCAAATTCATTTGCTCTTTTCCAGAAACAGCTACTATTTCATGAACTCAAAACGAATCTAATATTCATTTTATATCAAATAGATATGCTAGGTACAAATTTAATATTTCATGGAATAGTAATCGAACATTATGAACTGATAAGTGTATAACTAGTAATCGTTGTTTTTCTTCGAATTTCCAACTCGAAATGCAAAAAGAGGATTAATTGAAAGCATTGAGACATGTGTTTTAAACTATAAAAAATAGAAGATTAAAAATGGTGACGTACACCTATCTTAAATAATTTTGTGAAATGTATTGGAAGATGATTTATTGGGTGACAATTTGTCTCATGGCAACCTATTCTACCCAGAAATAGCATGCATTTCGACTGCTGCAATGGTTACCCTACAAAGTACTGATTTCCTGTATATAAAATTTGAATAACATTACAAATGTAAAAATAGGTAGTAAATTCAATGTAAATACATGTTTGATAGGTTATCTATTTATTGACATTACTTAATTGATTTGTATTTTTTATATTTATTTTTATAAAGTTCTTTATATTAGATTTACCCATAGCTAGATTATTCGATTTTACCTCACAATATTATATATATATATATATATATATATATATATATATATATATATATATATATATATATATATATATATATATTGTTAGTGGCTCCTTCAAAATGATAAAATAATAATAAACTTGGAATTCTGTGAAATAATTTCTGTCAAAGAATTGTGAATGTAATACCTACCTATTAAATGAATTATTAGAGATTAACGTAATATATTATCCAATTCTGAATCTCTGATCATTGCATATCATATTCAGATATCATTGGAATATCTATATAATTACAAGGCAGATGCTTAGCTACTTGCTATTATTACCTACGATTTACCTGTTGAATTTCACACTAATCTCAAATCACAATCACAAAAAAAGACTCTGGCCAAGCTCATCGAAATTTCTCAAAACACTTGGCATCAACAATACGATCCTCACGTCGTGAGTTCGAAGAATCTATTGCAGACTCTGAAAACAATAAAAAACTGTATAAGTTCGTACGATCTAACCTGAACACCAAAGTAAGCATTCCGCTCCTACGAAAACCTGACGGTTCCTTGTGTTCTACAGACATCGAATCAGCAAAGATCTTGGCCGATTCTTTCACACGCTCCTTCACGTCTGAGCCCCGAGATAACCAATCACCGGAAATTATAGCAGAACGACCTCGTGATAGTCTGACGAATGTGACGTTTACTTCGGAAAAAATTAAAAATCATTTATTGAATATCAAATCGAATTCATCTCCTGGTTTGGATGGAATGAGGAAACCTGTCAGCCTCTTTCGCGAAATCTCGCATCCCACGGGCTTGTAAGAAGGCATCTGTCACCGCTATTTTCAAAAAAGGCGATAAACTCAATCCAATCAACTACAGGCCCATTAGTCTCTTATCCGTACCTTCCAAAGTAATGGAATCCATCATCGTAGAAGATATGTCAGAATTTTTAACAAAAAACGCAATCATACCACCAGAACAACATGGTTTCGTCAAAGGTAAATCAACCACCAGAAATCTACTACAGTGCATGAACGATTGGACGACAGCTTATGATAGGAAAATGCCGACAGATATCGTTTATCTTGAGTTTGCCAAGGCTTCCGATAGGGTCCCAGTGAGGAGGCTAATGCACAAATTTGACACACACGGTATTCGAGGCCAACTAAACCTATGGATTGAAAATTACATGACAGATAGAACTTTCACGGTCAAAGTGGGTCACTCTTTTTCTTCGGGCAGACAAGTCACGAGTGGAGTTCGCCAGGGATCTGTTCTTGGTCCGCTTCTCTTCGTTGTTTATGCAAGTGATCTTGCTCTTTATATAAAGTCCAGCAAGTCTTTTTATGCCGATGATACTAAACTGTATGGAAATGCCTTAGTCGAACATCATTCCCTTCAAGAAGACCTCAACTCTATTAGTCAGTGGTGTGAGGATTGGCTTCTACCTCTTAACGTCGACAAATGCGTCGTACTTCATCAAGGAAAGAACAATCCACTCCATACGTACACAATAAGCGGTCAATCGTTGCGTACAGTGTCCTCACATGTAGATTTGGGAGTGACTATTAACACTGACTCAACTTGGTCTGAACATATAATATCCACATGCAAACGCGCCAACACACTGATTTACCCTCATCCGCAAAACGTTCCTCCATCTATCATATTCAAGTTCCATAAAACTCTACAAAACCTACGTTCGTCCAATCTTGGAGTATGCAGGTCCAGTGTGGTGTCATGTTCTGGTGCGCGATAGGGACCTGGTGGAAAATGTACAGCGTCGAGCTACACGTATTACTTTTGGTGAAGGGCGTCCAACCTATCCCGAAAGACTGAGGATGGCACAACTGCTAGCTTTTGACCAACGTCGTCTCCGTGGGGACCTCATCATATCTTTCCGTATAGCTAAGTATAACTATGCCAATCAGAAATAACTTTTTGTTTTCAACAATGATTCGCGGTTACGTGGTCACATACTCAAATTAAAAAAGGAAAACTTCGTAACAAGGCAGAGACAATATTTTTTGGGGGATCGTATATTCGAAAAATGGAATAACTTACCCAACGATGTAATGAATTCTGACTCCGTGAACAGTTTCAAAAACAAAATAGACTTTTGCTTATTTTCTTAATCGCTTCTATGCATATATTAATCATTTTTCTTTTTTTTTTGCATGTGCAAATTGTGGTAGGTGAAAATCCTAAAAAATACGAAGATAAGAAAACAAATAGTTTTGTTGCGCTATCTTCCCTATAATTTCGATGTTCCTAGGTACTCCAAAATAGTCAAAAATGCACGACAGTTTCCTTCTGTGAACTAGGTGCTGTCCAACGTTCGTATATGGCAACGATGATGCTGATTAATTTTCGTCATTTTAACTGAAACGCTGACAGCATCCGAAAGCTCCAAAACGGTGCTGAAGATAGGAGTTTATATTGGGATTTCAAGATAAGCGATACCTACGCCCTTTGGTGAAAAGTTTAAACAAATGTCAAGAAATCCTTATTAGTTGAAGCCCTGGCCAAAATGGCGCCGCTATATCATTTTGAAATTTTGGAATATGAATAAAATTATTTGTGAATCAAGCAAAATTCATGGTTAATTTCACATAAAAAATGAAAAAAAAAAACTAAAAACTGTAATAGTCGCTCACAAGATCTTACGGTTTGCGATTTTCAAACAACGTCTGAATCCTAACCTTAAATAGCAATATATATATATATATATGCTGGCTGGAACTTCCGGTTGATCCGCGTCTGGAAAGATTTACTTGTCTACGTTTCGACTCCCATTTCGGAGCCATTTTCAAGACTTAGTGACCTTGCGTCTAGGTCTGAGTTGTCTCACTAGCTGGCTATCATCACTGGAGATCGAGGAGTGATGATAGCCAGCTAGTGAGACAACTCAGACCTAGACGCAAGGTCACTAAGTCTTGAAAATGGCTCCGAAATGGGAGTCGAAACGTAGACAAGTAAATCTTTCCAGACGCGGATCAACCGGAAGTTCCAGCCAGCACATTTCTGACCGCGGAAGCCTAGCCGATCAAATATATATATATATATATAATATATATATATATATATATATATATATATATATATATATATATATATATATATATATATATATATATATATATATATATATAATTTGATGGGATGGAAATGAGCGTTCCCAGGACATGTTACCAGAGGTACAAAATTGTAGATTACATTAACTCAGAGAGAGTTGTGGAATTTTTCATCAATGTCGCAGATCATATATTTTGATGATTATTTTAAAGGATAGGCATTCAATTCGCTGGTGAAACTTATTTTGAAGCTTCTTTAGCTTTCTGTTAATGATAAGATCTTAATCAAACAGAAATCGCCCTTACTTCACCCTCTGCATAGAAGCATGAAGTAAAATACTTTTCTGTGCATTGCTGAAGTGGCCAGAGCGCCGATTGCGTTACAAAAACGGTTCAAATGTAATTCAAAGGATATCATTCCTTTTCAATCCACGGTGGATATATGGCGCGCAAAAATGCTCCCAGACATTCCAGATATTTGTCAAAAATGTCAAATTGCGGCATCTGCCCCCCAGAAACTTTATTTTTTCAAAAGTATTCAAAAGTGTGATTTCCATAGTAAAACTGGTGTTTGCCCCCCAGACTTCACGTGATCTGAAATGCCCAATTTGTGCATCTCTGTTGTTCTTGAACGGCAGTTAGTTCCACAGTATATTTCAAGGAACTACGTATTTTTGATCATATACTGTTCGAGTAACATTTTCAAGAATGAAGGGAAGACTGAAACAGACTCAGTTCTACAAAATGTTTCAAGAAAAGATGTCTAAAATCTACTTAGTTCTCAAATGAAATGAGGATTGAAACAGAGATGTATCAAGGATTTTGTTGCGCCATCTACAGTGTAATGTGTAATGTAAATATTTCCGTTCATTCGACAAAGTTTCCTTCTCTGACGGATAAAACAGAAAATAGGTGCAGATGTCAGTGTGTTGGATTTAAATATTGAAAGAAAGCCTATGAAGCTTCGAATCAGAAAGAATAGCAATTTATACAGGAAATCAAAGTTTGGGCATCGAAATAATCTTCGGAATATGCATGATCTACAATAATAACAAAAACTTCCACAACACTTTTGGAGTTGATTGCCATCTTTTGGCATCAGGTATAAGTAATCAATTTCTCATTAGTTTCCTATTTTGGGCAACAATTTACTGGCGCCACCAACTAGACCCCATCTTTATCCAATAATAAACCCATAAGGTTGACCAACTATACGCCATTGTTACTATAATAGACCATATTAGTTAGGTTAGGATTTCAATTTGGCGCGAGGTCCAAGTTCAAAAAATTTTACATGGGGACCTTATGGAGGTTTGAATTCAATGCGGAACTACACAGTCTGGAAAAAAATGTTAGCTCTCAAACAGCTTGTGCCAGATACCCTCATCATTTCTTAATGTATCTATCTCAAAATATCATTGAAATTTCCTTTTATAAATTTTTTATATTGAAATGGAACTAGTGATGTCCAAGAAATTATCTATTGTCGTAGATTAATTCAGGTATACATGACGTCACATCTGTCAAGAAATTCCACTCCCAACCTAAAACTTGATCGTTTAAAAACAATCGACATTATTTTCATTCAGTGAAATGATTGAAATGAAAAGAAATTCATATTATTTAAATTAAATCTGAGGGAGCTTCATATCCCAAGCCAAACTCAGACAACCTTCTGTTCCACTGTAATTATTACTTCATAACCTGAAGTAACAATGGTAAATATAAAATTATCTGCAATAAATGATTAATTTCATGACGATTGGAAATGGGCATACAGAGTTGAACAGAGTCTTTCGTCTTGACATTTGGAAATTTTGATGCAGGATTGAAAATCATTAAGGGCAAGGTGAAAGCAAGCAGGTGGAAGAAGAGCTATGATATCAAGGTGAGTTTTTATACAAGGTGAGAAGCTGATATGTTCACGAAAACATGACAAGTATGTGGCTACTCTCAACTGAATTGGATTCGGTTATAACATGAGCCATATTCCTATAAGTCAACTTCGGAAACTGCTAATGTTTATCATTTTATTTACAGGTGTTATGGAACTTCAAATATGAAATCGAAGCCTGTACCTGCACCAAAGGACAGTTTGTATGTCAACTTATAGCTTGTGTGCTATTTATTACATGTGTACTCCAATATTGTTTGTGCTTGTATGTGGGTTCCTCGAACAACAGAAGTCGCAGAACCGAATGAAATAACAACAAAGAATTTGTTTGATCCATTGGAAGGGCCAAGACCCAGCAAGGAACAGCTTGATGAATTCAAAAATTATTTATAGACGGTGAACAGCAGTTGTGGTTAATGCAGGAAGACCAAAATGGGCAGACATATTCTTTCAACCACTCCACCTTGGCAGATAATTTCAAGAAAAGTGACATTTCATTCAGTGGAAATGGTGAATATATTGTCAATAAAGATCATAATGATTATGATCAAATTCAGGGGCAGCTACACTGTACTAGAAGAGACTTTTGTTACCTAGTTTTATGGACCACTGCGGATGTTGCCATTAGGAAAATTGAAAAGGATAAGAATTGCGAAAAAATATTCATAAACTGAAATACCAAGTTTTATTCGATTATATCATGTATAAAGGCCCATGATTGTATTGTATTCATTATTTTTTAATATATCTAAATTAATTTCGAAACTGTTTACTTACTGATAATGGAAAATGTGATAGTTCTTTATAATCAAAATAAACCATTCTTCACAATCATAATTATACAAAGGTGAATAATGAAAGGCTATCGGCTGAATCTTTCATCCAGCACAGTCATATTATCACAGAAAATACATCAACTAGGATAATTTGTAAATATCAATATACCTCCAACACAATTGTTATTCATTTACTAAATGCAGTTACTGCTTTCATTTGGTTTTTTTTGGATTCTGAGATGAATGATGGAACATGTAATGAATTGATTTGCTAATATTTTTATTAAAATTCATATTGAATTATATATTGCGCAATGATCGTAAATTAATTCATGTGCAGGAAGTACGTAAGCCTGCCGTTGGTAAATGAAAATGAATTGAGACATATTTTCATTTTACTTCTTGATGGGAGTTTTGCCATGATCTCACTTGAAGCGTTTTATGCATAAGAACCCAAGTTGAAGAAAAAAGGATTAGTAATAGTTGTTGGGATGCAATTGAATCGAGTGGCATGATCTAAATGGGGAAAATTCATTCTCAACTTTATGACTTATTAGTAACTGATCTTCTATATATAATTCCTGAGATCTTCCACCCAAAGTAGTAATTGAACGGAAAATCTGATAAATATTTCAAAAGTGAAGTGAACATTTATTTACTTGGTAAACCATTGTATAGATCAGGTCTGTTTTATTGATTGTGTGAAAAGGTTTGCCCTGCCACAGAAGGCACTGCAGACGTTTCATTGTGATCTTCGTTTTCTTTTCTCTCATCTGTTATTTCAGGGAATATCTGTGTGCGTGCTTCATGAGAAGGTGAAATGGGTACATCACTTCTTATATCATCACTTTTCCCTTCGAACTCTTTTAGCATGTTCATATTTAAAATCTACTTTTCTATCAGTTACAACCAAATTCTTAACAGCCAAATTTTGAATCCATATTTTTGCTTCTATTTCATTTGTTGGAAATGCAAACATTTTGGAATTTCTTGGATGGCTATTGGTTACATCCAGGAGCAAAACTCTTTAAGCAAAACACTGCACTATTTTCGAAACAGAATAATTTTGTCTTTTGTCAGCTTACTGCATTACTAGCTCTCCGCTCTCCTGATATAAACACGTCAATTTCAAATATCCCGCTAACTTTGTTGCCCCACCAGAATCCACCACTCATCAATCTAAGACATGCGTGCCATAAATTTTGCAATGCATTATTATATTTACAAATTCATAGAAAATAAACCATTTCTTTCAATTATTTTGCATCAGACAGATGGAGGAAACTTTATTCCACCCTGTTCATGCAAAAGCAGCTCTAAGGAATGAGATTGAATACCTGAAAAAAAGCGACAAAGTCGAAGAATTTTTAGTCCCATAAGATTTACATGGGAAATTAAATGACAGGTTTCCGTGATGGACCTGAGTTCGAATTTCGCGCTCGAAAAATCCTAACCTAACTAATATGGTCTATACTTCATCGGACAATTCTAATATCATCAGGAGTTCCTCTCATTCTCTTATAGACCGCGGGCATGTGACGTCACACGCATCAGTCTGCTGGACAAACAAATCGTATTTCCATATATAACAATGGTAATAGACCGCGGGCATATCTGACAGACGACAGTAAATGACAGTTGTCAATCCAGCCTGCTGGACAAACAAACCTGATTCACCTATGCTAAGAGTGTGTTTATGTCATATTTTAAAGTCTTTTTTCTCAAGAGAGCCTCAATTTTGTGCGATTGTGAAATGTGGAAGCAAAAGCGGCAGAGATAATGTTTCATTCTATCGATTCCCTTCTATTTTCGACAATAGAAAAAACCATTAATCCTCTTGCTGAAAAGAGACGTGAATTGTGGATTCAAGCAACTAGAAGAGCAGATTTAACTTCTGATGAGTTGAAATGGGCAACGGTGTGTTCAAAACATTTTGTAGGAGATATTTTCAAAGAATCTAGGAAACATAGGCAACATACTTGGCAAGCCAAGTGCACTCAAAGATGTTGACGGTATGGACTGGGTACTGAATCAATTACTTGGCTACAAAACAAATATCAATATGCAGTTCAAAGCATCCAGAAATTGAATCGTAGGGAGCGTGATAAAAATGAGATCGCAAATATTCCAGTTGATGTGGATAAAGTTGAGGGTCAAATTGATGATGGTGTGAATAATCCAGCTGTTGAAAACTTGGATATTATTTGTGAGCAAAACCGAAGTCATCTGAATGATATTAACCAGTCGAAGAAAAACTCTGGTGACCACCTATGTCCAGATATTGATTTCGAGTTGGCAGAATTGTTAGCGTGAAATCCATCATCTCCGGGAAACTCTGTAGACTTATTCATTCACATTGGAAAGTTCAAAGCATAATCCATCTAAATGCTTTTTTTTACACTGGATTACCATATGAAAAGATGGTTGTGGTTTATAATTTTGTAGAGCCTTATATAAACATACCCTAAATCTGTTCTTTCAAAATTATTATATATTAAAGTACATTTTCAGTATTCTTTTCACAAGCTTCACTCCAATCCTTCTAATCCATTTAGATATGAACATATTGTATGAATCCAAACTTTTATAGCCTTTTAAGTCTTCTCCTGTGTATGCACTCTCTTATAAAAAATAGTTTATAATGTCATGCAACATGTCATGAAACTTAAGGAAAGTATTCCACAGCATTAGTACAATTCCCAAATTTCAATAAATAAGGATCACATCCATTACTTTCCTTCAGCTCCTCTAAATATCTCTTCTGGACATTCATAGACAAGGTGTTGAAATAATCACTTTTATCAGCCATGTCACATACAATTTCATTGTAAGCAGGAAGAATAATGAATATAGATTGCAATATATAAACATTTATAAATGACAGCTACACTAAGGGTATACCCATAATTAGGGTAAACCAGTAATGTCTTCATAATTACTCCAGTACTTAAATATGCTCTTCTAGTTTCTTGAATCCACAATTCACGTCTCATGACAGCAAAAGGATTAATATTCTCTCTATTGTCGAAAATAGAAAGGAATCGATGGATTGAAATTTCACAATCACTCAAAATTGAGTTATTGCCGAGAGAAAGTATTTTGAAATATGACACAAATGCACAAAAGCCTCTTTGCCTCTTTAGATCCGTTTGTTTGTCCAGCAGGCTGGATTTACAACTGTCAGATTTACTGTCGTCTGGCAGAAATACCCGCGGTCTATAGGAATTAAGATTTCGTTTACAAAAAAATTACTGGGTTTTTCAATTGATTGCCATCTCTTGGGAGTATCTATAATTGCTGAATAAATGTTCTATTCAAGTTAATATATCCGGCTTTATTCTGAAGATCATTCACTAGCTTTCTCTCAAAATTTCTGTCAATTCATTGTCATTGTACACAGAGAAATATATGTTACCTTTATACCCAACCATATAAAAATATATATATGCTTCATAGCAAATAACACTTTCTCTTTATATATATATATAAATAGTTGATGGGATGGAAATGAGCGTTCCCAAGACATGTTACAGGTACAATTTAAAATTGTAGATTACCTACATTAACTCAGAGAGAGTTGTGGAATTTCTCATCAATGTCGCAGATCATTTATATTTCAATAATTATTTTATAGGATAGGCATTCAATTCTGGTGAAACCTATTTTGAAGCTTCTTTAGCTTTCTGTTAGGAATAAAATCGTAATCAAAGAGAAATCGCACTTACTCCACCCTTCATAAAAGCATGTAGAAAAAACACTGAAGTGGACAAAGTGCAGATGGAGTAACGAATACGGTTCAAATGTAGTTCGAAGGATACCCATTCCTTTTCTGGATATATTAACCCCCCCCAAATAGAACATATTCTTTTACTACAGAAAATACACTGCTTTAAAAAAATACACCACCAGTAACTTCAAAATTTATTTGTCATTACAATAAAAAATTAACTTATTTCTTAGCAGCGCTGGCTTCATCTTCTCTCTGGTAGTTCTGCAGCACTTCCTGTTTCTTGGTGGCGATACGTTCTTCGCGACGTTCGCGGGCCTGTTTGACCTTCAACCTCCTGGCGTTGGCTTGATCGGCCAACATCTTGGCACGGGCCTTCTCCGCCTTCTTCTTGTGGATGTATTCCATCAGGACTCTCTTGTTCTTGAACACGTTACCCTTCGCTTTCATGTAGAGCGAGTGGTAGAGGTGCCTGTCGATCTTCTTGGCTTCTCGGTACTTCTTCAAGAGACGCCTCAGGACTCTCATACGTTGTATCCACAGTTCCTGAAATCATAAAAGGAGTGTAAAATTCGTGAAAATTTAGGAAAATGATTATTTTTGTGAAGATGACTTGAGGAAATGATTTCAGGTTTTTCTGTGTCAAAGATGATGCAAAATTATTAGAAAAATTCTATAAAAGTAACATAAAATCATATGCGAAGATTCTTTTCAATTCATTCACATATCACATATACAATTCAAATTTTCTTTCTCAATTTGTATACCAAACAAACAAAACTCGAATCAGCTGGCTGAAAAATGTCATCATTAGAATAACATTTCATTTTCAAACCATGACAAGCTTTTTTCGGTCAGAAAAAGATTCCTTGAGCTCATCAGTGGGTAAGTAAGTGGGTTTATTCATCTTTGAAACATAGTCAAAGTGAAAAAAGATTAATTTGTTCAAAGAGTCTTTCGAGTTTAGAAGTTTTCAGATTACACAAGTACAGATATAATGAGATAATTTTTTTATTACATCATTGAAAACAATAATACTACATCACATGATTGAAAACAAGTTATATTGAAAATTCTATTGAAACTTCACTCATATCATAAGAAAGATGGCTGAAGAGAAATACTTTCATGTAGTGATAGAATTCGAGGTGTCTAGGTTGGATTATGGAGCTTTCTGGTAATTGATTGTAGATTCTTATGCCTATTGAGAGTGGGCCATTTGATATGTGAACATTACTAGAGCTGATTACTACATTACTAGAACTATAAATAATTCAGCCCACTGGTGAACATATAGAGGCTCATCAGACTGGTCAAGTATGGATGAAATATAGAATTTATTCACCAACTGATTTTTGAAGAAAAGTTCGATTTTCAGCTTATTTGCTTTGCATATGACTACTTATCCAAGCAAATCAGCTCAAAATCGACTTTTTTTTTCTCTTGGACGAAACAAGCTTGTCTGGGTTCGAGGATAAAAAGTTATCCTAACAAATAAAGGAAAGCGAAAAATCCCTCCCTTGTGAAAGTAGTTTGTTCGAATGGAAAACCAGTGAAATTCAAATTAATATTTCAGTGCATGAATTGTGAAAAAAATTCATATATTTGTAGAATTTCGAGCTTCAAAGTGCAGGGTAAATTGCAAAGAGAAAATAGAAGTCGAAATTCCAATATTATATAGCACAAGTCCGACACCAAGTAAACAATAGATTTCATAAACTTGGCTCTAATATGTGCACTCATACAAAGAGTCATCACATGTAGATGCATTCATTCAGTAGAAAAATACAGAAGGCATAATTTTGAAAATTGCATTAAATTTTTTTAAAAATATATGATATTCAGAGATCATCAAGAATTTTCCTGTTCATTACTCAATGCAAAATCTTTCTGAGAGTAACTTTACTTCACAAAATAAATTATGAAGAAATGTTCTTAAGAGCGGCTTATTAATGTTAATGTCAAAATAATATCTATTTCCAAAATTGAAAAATCACTGCATGCTCCCCATCGGACAATTTTCAAGAGTTACATAGAAGACATAGTTTATTATTTTAGAGGACTCAAATCTTCAAATCTTTCAAAATACTTGAGCATTGTGCCTTCTCAGAAACAAAAAATCTCCAAACCAAATTGCCTACTAGACATTCCATTCATCAATAATTGAAAGTGTACCCAATTTCAATCAATAATATACAATAAAAAAATTCACTTTTATTATTCAAAAGCATCGATTACACAATGAAATTTTCAGAATCTAATCCAAAAACCTAAATACGAATTAGAAAGTGACATTTAAATATTTATGGCACTTGTGTAATGTTGAAAATAAGTCAGAGAAATACTTTATGAATTCGCAAGTGACAATTAAACATAACTCGTGGCTTACAATGTGTTGGATGTGTTATTTGATAGTTAACTTATCTAAAATGACATTAATAATGACAGTCATAAATGTCATGTGTTGGGTAAAAATATTATAACCTCCAATATATTACTGAATATTGTTGGTGATTGCAATTGACTAACTTCAAAACTACATTGAAAACTCACCAATATACAGGCGCGTATACAAGGGGGGGTGAAGGGGGTAATTACCCCCCCACCATGATCAGTCAGTCACATAACATATTACAGTATATATTAAAAAATATAGGGAGATATCAAAAAATATAATAAATGAATGAAAAATCAATCACAATTTTATTTCACCTTAACTCCCTGTAATGTAACCCTGTAAGATCGCAAAATCCAGTAATTAAATTCAAAATTATAGAGTATCTCAGAAGATTATATAGTCTCTGGTATTTTGGGAGAAATTGATAAACCTGAATTTAAATCTATCATTTAATTTTTCTGTTGCATTATCCTGTGTTCAATAAGTATATACTTTTTCATTCTACTCATATTGATATGTTGTATGATAAATACATGAACAAATATCATTATAACGATTTATTTATATTTACGTTGACAAGGCAAATGTTAAGTTTATTTTCATCAAAAATTATTGTTTTCTCTACTTTCCAATTTTATTCATGAAGAAAAATTAAGATCAAACAAATCTGACGTTTTTATTCCACAGTTTCCTAATAATTTAAGTCATTGAGAAAGGTAACTTGGTAACAAGTCCAATATGCATTTGTGTTTTGATAAAATGGTGGAAAGGCATAATTTTCTCAGTCATTACCCCCCCTATAAACTTGAGCTGTATACGCGGCTGCCAATATAGCACAATAAATTCCAAACGAGCAAATATTCCAAACTCTTGCAGCAGTATCTTGCTCCTTTGTTATTTACATACATCTAAGAGACTAAGTCGATTAGAATAATAATATTATTCCCCTTGAAAGAGAACATATTTTTATACCAAGAAAATATCCTGATCAGAAATAACATCAATGACCATTTCAAGACCACTCATGGTTGGTGTTGAATGAAGTCCAAATAAACTGTTAGTGTACAAAGATTGCACAATGTTGTGGAATTGAATGCTTTCAACCATCAAAATGATTTGTTTACAGAGCCACATTCAAATTTTATTGAATAATATCTATGAATGTCAAATACTTTCTTCTGATAACAATAAAATCTTTTTGATCAATAAATATAGTCTGTGTAAGACCCGCTTAACAGTTTGCAATAATTTTTGCGGCAATTCATTGCAGCAAGTTTTATTGCCGGTAATTATATTCGCAGGTCTGCTTTACACTTGGAAAAATAATACTTTCTGTCAAAAACGTTCTGTCATAAATCAGGCCTACCCAATTTCTAAGGTTAACAGAAAATAATAATTGGAAATTGTACCTACATCTTCGAATAATATAAAGTAAAATGGGCTTGATTTCCTGTTAGAAAGGTAAAGAGATAGTGGGTTGAAGGCTAGCTAACCCAAAGTAAAGGCAACATGGAACAACTTTATTTTTCTGAAATTGTTGGTAATACGACTACCTAGTAACATTTAATGGATTTGGCAATATTATAAGCAGAATATAACTAGAATTGCACAGGCAATAAGTATTGCAGCAATAAATCATAGGTACAAACCCATTTTCTACAACTGCAATAATCATTGCAACAGCTGATCAAAGTGTACCTATAGCACATTTGTGTAAGAAAAATTGCTGCAATACTTTCAAGACTTGTGAACTCTTAAACGGTACTGAGATATGAATAAAAAAGTACCTTTAAGTCAAGGATACAAATGACATAATATTAAAACATTATTTCACCACTTAATGCAAGTTCTGGATATCAAAAGAACATAGCTCTTGAGGGCAGATTAAAAACCTCATTGTGACAGAAAAATCAAGTACCAAATCAAATAAAGTTTGGCATGATACACAATGATAAATGAAACTCTTGATGGACAAGCAGTAAGAATAGATTTATAGGTATATGATTGAGCATCAACCTTTTGTAAACAATAATAATGATTTGAATACCAAAATTAAGTTTCAGTAAAACTCATTCACCCAATTTTTCGGGGTAGATTAAAAATTTGCTCTTCTACAATTGCAAAGTTTTCTATTTCAATTCTTGATTTTTTCCAGTTTGTGGTAGGGGACTATCCCTGAAAAAACTACGAAGAAAACGTTCATCCACTACAAGATAATGACTTTCAAACAGTACTCAGTTCATAAAATAATCAAGTTATGAGTAACGTTTCTGAAAACATGGCAGATCCTCCTGTCAGTTCTTAAAGAAAAACACTGTAAAAATATGGAGGAAGTAAAAAAGAAGTTCATCAACTGACGGAAAATTACCACCATAATAACAGATACTGAGCTATATTACCTTCTGGGGCATACGAGCATTCGCTGTACCCTTCCTTTTACCGAAACCACAATGCCTTCCCTTCCTGCGAGCTTCTGTGTTCTTACGCACACGGGCACGGGAGTGCACTGCCACTGGTTTCTTGATGATGAGACCATCCTTGATCAATTTACGGATATTTTGTCCTGTTAATTAAGATAGAGATTAATAATGCATATATTAATCAAGACAAAAAATATTTACTTGAATTGGTATTTGCGATTTCGTTGATTTCATTAGGATCCAACCACACTTTCTTTTTACCACATCGCATAACCGAGGCGGCTAGCCTCTTCTGAAGTTTTAAGGAACTGAAAAAAAATTGAAATTATAATGGCGATCGCCATGTGGTGAAATATTGTGAGACCCAAAATATTATCGTGAGGAGAATATAGGAGATCATATCAACGTAGAAACGAATATTCATACTTCTGTTTGGAGAATTCAAAGAAAATTTCAACTAATACTGGAAATAATAATGAAAATCTGCGACAAACCTCATATTCACATGAACTCCGCAACGTGTTTTACCAAAAGAAATTTATTCCGCAGGGGTCACAACCTCACGACTAGAAAACTGACAAGTGACAGGATACTGGTTAGTGAGATTTGAGAATCCCTAAATCAGATCGGGGTACAGAAAAACCGCAGAAAATATTTTATGGTACATCAATGTCTCTATGACAAGAAAGTGGAATCAATTTCCAAACGAGCCTTCAACAATCAGCTTCTCGGTTTGTGTAAGCGCAGTGTTGGCATTGGCAACCGTGCCTCTTCAGAGCTTCATGAAAGAAAATAGCCGCGTCTAACAGCTTACAGCGCTTGAAGTCGCTTCACAAAATTTGACATTTCCTCATGGAAAACTGTCAATTTTTGTGCAGCGGCTTTAAGTGTCAGCAGGTGTTAGACGCGGCCAATACATACGTATGTACAACAAGGAAATTAAACAATATCATCAATTAGACATATTCGTTTCCCTACCGCTTTAACTGTCAAATGACGTCACCGTGCTACCTTCTGTCATTGCGTGAAATGTCACAAAACTTTTGTTTGTTGGTTAACTTTTTTTTTCATTTTAAATTTAATATTATTTATCGATATGATACATACATACATGTTGCTTTCAGTGTTGCGATATTGTTTCAGACAAACTAGACAGGGTGTAGTTGTTCAAAATTAGGCCTACGCTGGATTCAGACAGATCCGAAATTCGATCGAACGATTATCAGATAGCTTTCTGATTGGTTTAAATTTGAATTCAGACCAATCAGAATCCAGCCTTGAGGGTGCGCTTGTGGTTGAAATTACTAAAAATTTTCGAGATGACTCGATCCATGGAACACGTTGTTGCCAATACAGCACAGGGATTCTTATTCCTCGATTCGATCGTCGAGTAGCTTAGACTGTGGCTGTACCGTGCGCTGTGCCGACAATATACGCATATTCTAAGCCACTCGACAATCGAATCGAGGAATAAGAATCCCTGTGCAGATCACTTTTGGTTAGAACAAAGAATAGAACGCGAGATCAATCTGACGTTTGATGAAAACAAACTTCATCTCCAATGACCTACCTGCAAGAATAATCTCACGTTCTAGTATATTCAATAACCATTTAAAAATGCAGTAGTGATCATGAAAAAACACAAGAGGAGTGTGCTGGCAACAACATTCTAGAGTGTGCACGCGTTCTGAATATTCTATAAATGCAGTGATATGTGTTTTAGGTATTTTCAGTTCAACCCAGAAGATTATAAAAAATAACAATGATTTCACTCACCAGAAAAAATGGCATTTTCTCACTTCACATATCCATAAAATTTGATCACAATTCTCACTCCTATTTGCTCAAACGCATTAACGTGAATAATATTCGTATTACTATTATAATGAGTCCATATATTTTGGCTTTATAATTTTGATATAAAGGTAAAATATATTATTTTTATATATTTTCATTCACTAAGCAGAGTTGTTATGGATAGCGACTAAAAATTGTCGTTATGTTCAAGGTCAGTTGCTAAGCGCGAAATTGGTATTCCCTTTTCGAGTTAAGTTGCTACTATAAGCAAACTGAAACATGCAAACCATGATTCACAAAACTAAATATCCTTACTTTACCTTCCGCGATTATTATGAGTCATGCTCTGAATGTTAAGGAAAATCGAGCCAGCTTTACTATAAACGGAGATAATCATTCCTAAAATACTCGACATCGAAACGATATACAAGTACCGAATCAGAGACTGGAATCAACCAGAAGAAAAAACGCTGTTATCAATGTGTTCAACTCACTACCGGTCTCAATAAAAGATCTGCCTCTAATTCAGTTTAAGAAAGCTCTGAAAGCGCATCTTTTGTCCAGTGCTTACTACAGTATTTTAGAGTTCAAATATGAACTATGATTTGTTTCCAAAACGTATTTTAATGTATTATGTAGAACTGTATGTGTTATATTTTTATAAAAACTGTCATGGTGCTAGCAAATGATTACTGTGTAAATATGTTATTGATATATTTTGGTATGTGTATAAGTGTAAAACTCTTTATGTATGTATATGTATGTAGAACTAGTACTTATAAAAAAATGACTTGTCAAAACACTACGGTGTAGAAATGACCAATAAAAATTCTATTCTATTCTATAATAATGACCAGTTGCTGTGAGTAGTGGTTCACAGGCAACTGCTTGTTAAGGAAAAACAGCTTACCACCGTCATTATGGCAAGTTATTATCACAGTTGCTACGACGGTTAGCAACTGCGATAACCACTTTACTTATGCCGGTTTCCACAGACTTTCACTTAGGGAAAGAATAGGTAGGGCTTGCCTAATTTGGGGATACCTTAAATTTGTGGAATGGTTTCCACCAATCAAAATTATGAATTTCCCAACTAAGTGGAGAAAGACACTGGCAACAACGCAAAATTTTGGGAACATTTTATTTTTGTCAAGGTGAGTTGTGCACATTGGTTAAACTTAACCTATAATAATTATGTTCCTGTGTTTATTTTCAAGGATTTTTCAAATAAAATAATTCATTTATTAGTCTCGAAAGTTTTCAGTTTGTTGTGATTTGTAATATTTTGTCTGGTTGCGTTTATGAAAAATAGCAATGAAGCCAGGAGACCAGCAATAAGAGGATCTCTCGGAAGATCCAAATACAGTACCTACATACTCAAAAAAAGAGCTCCGAATTACACCAATGATGAAAAAGAGCTGTTGCTTAATATTATAGAGCATCACAAACAAATTAAGAATAAAAAAACCGATGATCCTCTATTTGCTCCAAAATATGTAAAACCGTTGGTTTAGTTAATCTAACCGACGAAAAAACGTTAAATTGTCCATATTATAAATCCATTTTGAATCAACTCAAGTATTTCAAAATCATCGTCAAACATTTCCATTATCATATTTAAGCAAAAAAAAGCGGTATGGGTACAAAAATTATACAGAAATACACAAAAATGATATGACATGAGAAATATTCCACAAAACACTGAAAAATTATGTTAGAATCTACCATTCCTTTACTAGGTATCTGTTTAGGTGGAGAAATTCGGGCCCCTAAATATAAGGCTGCCCTAGACCGGTTTAGGTGAAGATTTGACTTGGTGGAAATGAAATAGACCCCTTACCCAAAGATATTCTCTACCTAGCGTTAAGTGAGCCCTAAAAATGTTGGTGGAATCGGGCATTAGTGAATAGCCCTGATTGTATACCAGTGAACGCGTATATAATAATTGGAAATATTATGTGGTATTGAAACAAGTACGCAGCTTTTCTATCCAAGCAAAACCCCTCCGGTTAGGTATGCTTTGTATGAAGTAACTCTTCGAGTTGTATTATGAATTTTTTTTTGGAATGATTTATTCCAATCATCCTTCATTAGATAAACACTCCATCGTTCATTCTGATAAAATAGTTTCTCCTGTTATTTCAAATCATGTTTTCTTTCTTTGACTGATGTAAAGATTCATTTTATAGTATTCAACTTTCCACCAATCAGATAAAAAAAATTTCAATTTCACATTGGACAATGTTGGCAGCTTGTACGGCACGATAGAACTGTTCTATTGAACTCAGATTTCGTAGAATACGATGGTGAAATGCACTGTACGTAAGTTTAACGAAAACTTGGTTCAATTGAACTTGGTTTTGTCAGATTTGGTGAATTTGCCCCTATATAGTGATGTGAAGAGTGAAGACGAGCTGCTGAAATGTTTCTGATTTTTGATAGATTCTCCTTCAGCGCCACTTGGAACTTAGTAAACTCGGTTTTCGACGTTTACGTATTTGATGAATTTGATCTTGAATATTTATGGTTTTGGTGAAAATTCATTCTTCGATAACTCATAAGGAAATGAGGGAAAAATTTTTTCATCACAAAAAACACCTTCAACAATTACAAACTTTATTTGTAATTCACTAGATTATAACTAATTGTTGACTATTTCATTGACTCTGACCTGCATCTGGATTTGTTGCTGATGAAATGGCCATAAAAATCAATAAAGGAACTATGTACATCCACTGAAAAAAAATTTGATGAAATAACAATTCCTCATTTTAAACTTTCTGTAGAAAAATTAAAAATCTACTGCAATAGTTACCTCACAAACAACATCCCCTATTTCATATCTAGATTGATGAATACTCACATATTTTGCTAAAAAAGATCTGTTATCTTTTCCTTCTCCTTTTTCTTTGGCTTCTTTCTCTCGCTCTAGTTTTTGGATGAATGTAGCAGTATCTGGTCTGAAATGAAAATCTGATATAAATAAAGGCTCTCAATCAAAACTGCAACATTCAAGTTCTCTTCAATTGATATAAATTCTAGAATATGGAATATAATATCATCCTCGAGGAGCTCATACTAACATTGGGCCAGTTTCAGAATGTCGCACATAAACGCTTGTAGAGAATTGTTTCAACTTTTCTAATGGCACAATAGCTCCTTCACATGTGGATTTAGATGCCACAATGAGGGACACTCCTATAATTCTACCCATGTAATCTAATGATACAGACAATCTATCATCTAGCTCGGATTCAGCTAGCATACACTAAAATAAAGAAGTATATAAGTGAAGCAGTTCTAATAGAGTTGGAAAATGTTTATGTTACTAGGCTCAAAGGGCAGATGAATTGTGACTTACAGCTTTGACTGTTGATATAAATGATCTTTCAGAACCATCATTTGCAGTAACTGTGGATTTGATCTGGTAGAAACTATTTTTTGCTGCCAAATCCTGAAAAATGTTACGAGATTTATCTATCACACTAAAACAGTAGAAAGTGGTTATCGTATCTGATAAAAAAATCTGAAGCACTTGCAGATTCAAGAAATGAATTATTTCA
This sequence comes from Zygogramma bicolorata, assembly GCA_032362365.1. Lineage (NCBI taxonomy): Eukaryota > Metazoa > Arthropoda > Insecta > Coleoptera > Chrysomelidae > Zygogramma > Zygogramma bicolorata. The sequence continues at coordinate 445,575 of JAVJAQ010005487.1, forward strand.
ATGAATGTCTCAATAAGTGACTACAGTATACCCTTAGCTGTTTCTGCTCCTCAATAGTTAATGCTTTCTGATTAACACTAGCTTGTCCTAGGCGTAAACTCTGAATTGATATGTTACCCCTTTCTGTCCAAATAGGATTGATTTCGAATGTTAAAGAGTGTTTTAGTTTAATGAAGGCAGATCCATCATGCTCCAAGTTGCTCTAGAAATATAAAAAGCACTTTTGGGGTTAGTAGATGAAATTTTAACTCTACTTACAGCTAAAGCTACAGAAAATGTAAGTAACGAGATTAATGAATGTATTCTGAACATTTTTTCAAAATATTGATTTTTTTTTCAATATTTTCAAGGCTTTTCCTCCTCCCCCTTCAGGCCACACATTCTAGAGAAGCCAATAAGCCAATGGCTAGATTTGACGTTTGACAAAAGGATAAGGACCTGCAATCAGATTCATATTCAACAAATGTCTGTGAAAGTCACAAAATAATCATAATGTCTCGGATAACCACTTCAGCTTTCGGCTAAGCTAACATTCAGCTGGTGATTAAAAAATCGACTCTCAGCTATGACAAAATAAAAACAAAAAATAAATTACTGCGTGACTGGTGACTGCACGACATCCATTACTCCATGCGGCAGCGGCAGATGGCAGATGTGGCATGGGCATGAGGCGCATTTATCCAAGTCATTCGGTCATTCCAATGTTCCAATTGTCACACACGACAATTCCTAATTTGACGTGTTTGAATTGCACGTTGCATCAGATTTTTCTTATGATTATTACAATCCACCGCTAATTGCTAATTACTGATTACAATTACTGTTCACTGTTCTGTTTCATCATTAACCCAATTGGTTGCATCACTAGAACCATCTGGTATTTATTTGAATTATTCCACTATCCCGGCTGCTTTGCAGAAATTTGCAACTAGTTGTCACTATGTCTGGAGAAAATACGATACGTAAGAATTTTTGGAATTATTCGATAGCACAGGGTAACAGAGTATCTTTACAGCAATTTATACCTCGGACTCCAGAGGAAACGATGAGACAGGTGATGGCACTGAACAAAAACCATTCAAGACAATTCTACAAGCTATGCGAAAAGCAGGTTCAGAACCTTTTCCAGTAATATATGTAGACGGCAAAGAAGATCCTATTAAATATGAACCAGCTGCGAAATCCCAACTCAAAAAAATACAGAAAATTTGGGTTAGAGAAAACTACAAGTTGGCTGAGAAATCCAACAAGGAAGAGGAAGACGCTGAAAAGAGGGCCAAAAATTTGGAAGAAGCCAACAAAATTGTGATCTCTGAGGATAAATCCTTACCAGAGGCAAAGCTGGTAAGAATCTTCGATGGTAAGTACCATTTATTTCTTGGTTACTGCGTATTTTACAGTTACCTCCAAGTACCTCAAATCTGGTATAGATTTTATTTTAACTGGTCTAATGCACCAATAACTTGACATATTTTTTCTGTCCATCAGGAGAAAAATTTAGGGATCAAAGAGTGAAAATTTATGGCTGGGTTCATAGGATAAGAAGGCAGGGTAAGAACCTGATGTTCATTACTTTGAGAGATGGTACAGGTTTCTTGCAGTCTGTGTTGAACGATAAACTCTGTCATACATATGATGCCCTGATTTTGCAAACTGAGTCCTCTGTACTCTTATATGGAATATTGAAAAAATTACCTGAAGGCAAAAGTGTGAGTATCTAATTAATGTTTTTCGAAGGGATCCAAATTCTTGGACAAGTTAGTGTCGTCAACAATTTGTCAAGTACCACTTATGAATAATATTCAATCACTGTTGTGAATACAGACTTTATTTTGCTTTACACTATTTAGTTGTACACTCTTTCCACTGTACTTCAGATAGAGTATAATCTTCATCATTTGGGGAGCTGGTTTTGTCATTTTGCCTCCCATTGAAAAAAGAGGGAATATAAGTCTTCTATGAAAAAAGTAACATAATTATTATTCGAACATTCTGTTGATGGTAACTCATAGACGTTGACTTGTTGACTAAAAGTCTATCTAAAAGAGATACTCTCCTGCTTATAGGGGGTGTTGAGCACCTAATCACTTCGCTCAATTTCTATATAATGGAGCAGAAATAATTCCTCAAACTTCATTCCCTCTCCAAAAGCAACCTCAAGCTTCTATATATATATATATATATTTTATAACTTCGTCCGACACATCTGCTCTGCTGGATATAATTTGTTGCTTAAATCATGAGATACATGATATTAGAATGTTTACACAACAATTTAACATATAAATCATATTTCAGGCTCCTGGGGGCCATGAGCTGGTTGTTGATTATTGGGAATTGATCGGTTCAGCCCCAGCCGGTGGGGCTGAATCATTACTTAATGAGCAAGCTCTTCCAGACGTCCAGGCTGAGAATAGGCACATAATGATAAGAGGAGAAAACACTTCCAAAGTTTTGAGGATTAGATCTGTGCTTCTACAAGCATTCAGGTAAATATTCTTGAAAAAAAAAATTCATTCAACTTTGTCTGCTTTGTAACTCTGTTGAAGGTTAATGTCGTCCATATTTTTCAAAGGTTTTTGTCGTTCACTTAATGATTTTCGACGTTTTTAGAAACTTTTCGACATTAGAAGTCACTTTTGACGCTTTTCTTTGAACATTTAAGTCATTATAAAGTCGAAAAGCGGGTGGTCTAGGACCGTTAAACCTTGATGACCCTTCGAACAGAGTTCCTAGAGAGGCTCATTTCAAAACAATTCACAAAAATTTTCAGAAATTCCTGAATAAAGGATTTATAACAAATCACAATATAAATAATAATACGAGAGGTCTATCAAAGAAACTGAATTTCAAATATGTCTTATTTTTTGTGACCTTCAAACGTCACAAAACCATCCGATGCTACTTTTTTTACTACAAAATAACTGATAGACTAGCCAATCGTTAATGGCTCAACAAAGAATTGAAAACCCTTTCAAAATGATTATATATTATATATATACTATGATTATTCTGACATTTTGAGCATCTTATATTTATCGAGTTTGGAACATCGAAGAGCTGAAATAGATTTGAGATTTCTGCATAAAATTATAAATGGAGCTATAAGTTGTCCTAATTTAATTGAATTCTTTAATCTGAATGCAAATCCCAGAAGAACAAGAATTTCAGAACTGTTCATGGTTCCTCATCACAGTACAAACTATGGCCAAAATGAGTCAATCACAAGCATAGTCAGATTAGCAAATGAAGATAGTGAAATCATTGAACTATTCGATACATCTACACATTCATTCAAGAATCAAATGAGGCACATTGATTTGTTGTAACTTAGTTTTAGTTGATTATCTATTGAATGAACCAAAATGTGAGTTTTATTTTGATTTACAGGGAACACTATCTTGATAGGGGCTACTGTGAAGTAACCCCACCTTCTATAGTCCAAACACAGGTTGAAGGCGGATCGACACTTTTCAAGATGGATTATTTTGGGTGAGTATAGTCACGTTAGAATTTGGAGGCCATTTTAGATTGAATTGTCTCTTGGAGTTTTCTCATGAATTTGATTTTGTTTTTCCAGAGAAGAGGCCTATTTGACACAAAGTTCACAGCTATATCTAGAAACTTGTTTACCCTCTATGGGAAACGTATATTGTATAGCCGAGAGCTTTAGAGCTGAGCAGAGTAGAACCAGGAGACATTTGGCAGAGTAAGTGTTACTCTAGGGCGAAAATATCTGTTGAAACTTCCCTGTAGTGTTTTATATTCATACAGACTATCAATTCTCAAAGGTGACTGAAAGTTGAATTCTTAGAACGGAATAAGATCCTGATCAATAAAGATAAATATATTGGTGTTTTCACAGACAGTACTTCAGCTTTTGATTGTGTCAATCATAAAATTCTTTTATCTACACCCATACTCTAATAATACACTTATATGCCAACAACCCGTTTCATAATGAAATCCATTACGATACAGATTTTCAACCAATAGAATAATTTTTCAATCAAGCATGATGTGCAAGCTTTGCATTTTGACGTTTGTCAAGTCAAAATCAGTAGGTATTGAATTTTTGAAGAATTTAGTCAATTTTCGATAATCGTATGAAAATGTCTTATAGCAGTGATATAGAATTACCAGCGACCCCTCCAGACAAGGAAAAAATACAATGTTTTTATTTCCGACTAAACCAAATGAGCTCAGATGGCCGAGTGGTCACTGGCGCCGGCAGTGATCAGAAACGTCCGGGTTCAATTCCTGACCTCGGCAGAGCTTTTTTCAATTTTTTTTTCTCTTCATTTCTCATTGTTCTCTGTGGTTATGCCATCAATTATAATTTTGTAGAATTTTTCAAAGAAATACGATTGATTACCTACTATAATTATTGTGTTCAATATAAATACCTAATAATGTAATATGTATAAATCTTCATTATTTATTGGGTGTAGATAAAATAGCGTATGCAACTCTCGTGTAATGGTTATTAATACACTCGCATAAACCATATGAAACTCACCTTCGGCTCGTTTCGTATCCCGGTTTATGCTCATATATTAATAACCATCATTACACGATCGTTGCATAATATACTATTATTAAATAAACTGAATATCTATGGGGTACGTGGAGTTTGCTTAGATATGATATCTTCAAATTCAGAAGGAAGATCACAAGTAGTAGAATGGGCTATATATTAATTATTTGTCATATGCTATGATCCCGCTGAATATCAAAACTACAATTTATGCAGATGATACTATCTTGAGCAGAACGTTAGACGAATGTGAATCACCACAAGAAATATTATAGAAAGCAATGTCTTTGTTTATACCTAATGAATTGATATTGCATGAACAGAAAACTCAAGTCTCAACTTCAAAACTAGGAAGTCGGACCAAAATGAACAGTCACCTGCCAGCTTTTTGGTTTGGACTTGAATGGGAGGTTCTATGTCTATGTTGTAGGGACCCTTCCATAAATTGACTTTCAGGTACACCCATGTTGAAGCAGAATGCCCTTTCATAACGTTCGACGATCTCCTAAACCGATTGGAAGACCTTATCTGTGACGTAGTTGATCGAGTACTTAAATCTCCTTATGGTCACATTGTGCACGAACTGAACCCCAACTTTGAAGTTCCTTCGAGGCCCTTCCTACGCATGAACTATTCAGAGGCAATTGATTATCTGAAAGAGAACAACATTACGAAAGAAGACGGGACATTTTATGAGTTTGGAGAAGTAAGTTGTGTTTTTTTAGGTGACGGTTTTCTGTAACTTCAACATACTCTCCTTTGGTATTGATGGGATTGTGATCAATTTGATTAGAGATAAACTTGATCTTTGCCAACGTTTCGAATTTTAATAAATTCATCATCAGGGCTCAACAATCAGTTTTTCCGAGTAAAAATATTGAAATTATGTAAAACACAGACATTTTAGATACACACTTTAGGTACAAACAATTCCACATTGAGCATGAGACAAACGAATACTGTACATTTTTAATATTTTTAATATTTGTACTCGGAAAAACTGATTTTTGAGCCCTGATGATGAATTTAATAAAATTCGAAACGTTGGCAAAGAAACAAGTTTTTCTCTAATCAAATTGATCCCAATCCCACCAATACCACAGTTGAAGAATTCAATTCTGGATCACAAAACCTACCAATACTCTCCTTTGGTTTGCACACTCCTATATAGTTATAAGTGCTGCAACATTAATATTTTTTGTTTTGATGTGACGTGAATGATAACATTCTTAAGGTCATCTCGACTATTTGAGTATCTGTGTTTTGACTTTTTCTTTGAATCAAAAGACAAGAGAGAAATACAAAACTTCCATGAAAGAAGTAACATCAAATGTTTTCTAACATTTGCTGTTGATAGATACTTGTACATCATTCATAGACGTTCGATTCATTCACAAAAATCTAAAACAGCTACTTCCTTGTCTATAGCTACTGGCACCGAATCACATAAAAGACGTTTTTTTTTCAATTCGTATAGCAATCACACCAATCTTGAATCAAATAGGTGGCATTAATAGGAAGTTTCTATAAAATAAAGCAAAAATAGCTAGAGTTTTTATAAAATTCTCACCAGCAGCAAGACTCAGTGTCATATAGAATTCTACCCCTCATTTTCTACAGTCGGTTACTATTCATCGTAAGCATTTGTCAAAATTTGGTGATATTCCAGTGACATTTAATTTTCTTGGTTCCAAAATTACCGTCATTATGACATGTACATTTTAATCCATTTTAAGTGATTTTGAATTATATTGCCTCAGGGTTGGGCTGATTAAAATCAAGTGATTAAAATCACAATTAAAATCATGATTTAAATCGCTCGATTTTTAAAATTAATTGAGTTAAATCAATTTTTGTTTTTTCATTCAGAAGCAGATAACAACATAATATAAAAGTTTTCTCGAAAGTCAAAAGGAGTATCTGCTTTTAGCAAAAACAACAAAAGAGAAGTAAATAATGCCAAATTCTCAAACTAAGCGTAACACCTAAATTTTATTACTGTAGATTTTCAGTCCATTCATTTTCGTTATACGATTTAAACAAAAACACGAGTTTTCCTCCTTTTTCTATGTCTAATCTGTTTCTAATATCCGAATGTACAACTAGCGAAATGCGTGAAATTGTTGGGCAACGTCAATTTATAGGTTGAGAAGGAAAACAAGCCTCGACAGGAATATTCTTGCAAAAAGCACAACAAACGCGTTCGTGTTCGTGCCTCACTCGGCACTGTATAGCGAGTGTATAGGACAGAAGGAAAACAAATTGCGACAAGAATTTTTTTGCAAGAAGCGCGAAAAATGCGTTGTCACAAGTTTTTGAGCCGCAAATTGTATTAAAATTTTTAGACTTATACATTAAAATAATCAACAATAATTTCAAAGAATCAAAATGTTCACATTTTATATTTAAATTAAAAAAAATCAAAAAAATCAAATAAATTGTAATTAAAAAATAAATCAATGATTTTTGATTTTTTGAATAAAAATCAGATTTTGCCCCACCCTGTGTTGCCTGTAGACGGATTTAATTTATTAGCTCTGGAAATCACAGAAGTACTACAAGGCATTCTCTTTTATATACGTATGTATTATATATAATATATATATATATATATATATATATATATATATATATATATATATATATATATATATTATATTATATTATATATATTTTATAACCACATAATTGTAAGAATGTCCAAGACAAAACTTGGAAATATATTAATATATAAAAATGTGATAAATACTGCCAAATACTACAAAAATTGGTTGAGAAACTAATTAGCTGCAAAATGAATAAAAAGTCTACAGCAAAGGATGAAATAGGCTACAACTGTGTTAGAGAAAACATTATCATTGTAGCATGCTACAAAATTAGTAGAGTAACATCCGATTTCCACGATGCAATTTGTTGCTGTAATTTGTTGCTGTAATTTCTTGCTGCATTGCCCATATTTAAAGATAACACTGAATGTTACCAAGGTAAATCCCTACATTATCACAACTATATAATATGATCATTCAATTTTTGGAATCTGAAAAAAATTACCTTGATTTATTCAGTTTCGAAAAATAATTTAAATATTCAAAATTACTATTTTTCACAATGGTGCTACATATTTGTAGTTTGTGTCAACTGATGCACTACAAAAATAACTAAGTTGCTGCAACTTATCGCACCAAAAACGGTCCATGCAAATCGAAAAACTTGCACGATGGTGAAATTCAGGTGTGAGACTGCTGAACACACTTGTTTTCAGGACATTCCAGAGATGCCCGAAAGGAAAATGACCGACAAAATCAACAGGCCGATCATGCTGTGTCGCTTCCCTGCCAATATCAAATCGTTTTACATGAGCAAATGCCCCGAAGATGCGAGACTTACGGAGAGCGTTGACGTTTTGCTACCTAACGTGGGAGAAATTGTGGGAGGGTCGATGAGGATATGGGATATGGAAGAGTTATTGGAGGGGTGAGTACCCGAAAAATTCAGTTGTGGTTAGTCCTCAATATTTTCTGGCTATGTATCTATGGAACGATGCTCGATGCCAAACCGCTTTGAGAACTACTTTCAACAATAAATGTCAAATTATCACTTTTCAAAAGTGAGCCTGTGAATTCACTGGCCCAACAGAAATATTAGGGATATGAATGAATGTGTTTCTATAACAACCAAAAAGTATAATAATTCAGTATTACTACTTTTCTTCGGGTTTGAAGGCCGTCGTTCTTTGGAATTTCTTCCTGTCGTTTCGCTAGCGCGACTGGCTAGCTTCTTCAGAGGCTCACTCATCTTGACTAATATTCCGCAAAAGCATTAACCATTATTTCAGTATAATAATTCGTTTTCTGTTCTGTGATCCTTTTCAAAATTAAGTAGTTTAGCACGTTGACGGACAGAGCGCCTATTGTCGGAGTGCGTGACACATAATTTTCGATAATATGGTGATCTCAGTAGTTCTCTTCTTACAATGTAAAGTAGTTCTATTGTGATTTCAGTTATCTTGGAATTAAATAATTGTTATCATGTGACGCCTATAAGTACATACAGTACAACATGCCACTGCTAACTGAGCAATAATTGAGAATGAAAATCATTGTACCCTTTCCTTCCACTTCAAAGCATGTTCCTCGCTTGTATAATGACACAGATATTTCTTTAGGTCTGTTATGTGACACAAATGTGTTTTGCACAGGTATTCCATGCTATGAACGTTTATAGATTTTGTCATAACACATCTTCTTCAAAACGACCTCTAGAAATGTAGTGTCCGAAAAATTTTTAGGATATATTCTGTTGCAAGATATTAGAACCACAACCAACCACTCAGGTATTCTATGCTACGAACGTTTATAGATATTGTGTCATAACAAATCCTTTCCAAAACGACATTAGAAATGTAGTGTCTGAAAAAGTGTTAGGATGTATTCCGTTGGAAGATATTTGAACCATAACCAATCACTATTTTTTCTTGAAAAAGTCGTATCCAAACCATACATACTTTGATAATAATGAAAGATTCTCACACATCTCTCGAAAAAAACTGTCTTTCTACTGCATTAATAGTTTTTTGGCTTGAGGTACAAATATTCTTGTTGACATACGTGTTTGAAAAAGAATTCATGGTAATATACATATGAACATATGACAGTTTGTCGAACAGCAAATAAAATGTAATCTGTGTTTTGAGTTTTGAACAAATATTGTTGCTCTGTTGTTCTTTACCTCCATTGAACATTCAAAGCTCCAGTTCTCCTGCCCTTAAGGATATTGATCTCATATCCTGATTGAGTGAATGATTCAAAATTTGGTATACATATACATGAAAGAATTATTGAAAATGTTCAGAAAATTGTGTACATCTTAAATATATCGTTTTGAAATGGAACATATTGAAAGTTGAATTCAAAGATCTGACAAATGACTATTTTAAATTTTAGAATATATAATTCCATGAGCAATTGAAATTAAAATGTATCTGAACAACGAAAATTACTAAGAAGCGTTTGGTTCTATCTAGGAATATAAGAAAGTTGAAGATCGTTTTAGCACGTCATTTTTTTGGCTAATAGTTCAGCTATTGCTTTTCTGAGTTGGATTTTGTCCAGTGTGATTCTAAGAATTGTGGACTCTTATAATGATGATTATTTTGTCGCCTTCAACATCTTAGTGATGTTGGCACAATCATATCCTAGTATAATATCATTGTATGCCTTCATTTGTGAAACTTTTTACATGAAACCATATAAAATGTCCTTTTCAATCAGGCCTCAACATCGACATAACATATTGTTACGATATTTCCTTGGGTTCGTCGATTAAAACACCAAAAAACACTAAACTTCTTTTATCAAAACTCTCTATCACAATACAATACAACACAATCACTTAAATCGCTCCGATAACTTTCCAATGCTCGGTACTAAACTCTCTGTACTAAAAATTCTGCCGTCAGCGTGAGCGGCTCCCGCTTATATATGCGATCATATAGTGGAGAATCATCCAGATAAACCTTGACTTCGAATATTCTGGGTGAGCCGCGATCACGCAGGTATAATCGTTCCTGGAACCATCGCACGCGTCAGCACATTTCGTTACAATATTAATATGCAATAATTTCCACGGGTTGGTGCACTTCCAACTGTTTGGGCAAACATCACATTCTGCCATTTGAAACATTTTAATATGCATCAATTCCCATGGGTTTGTGCACTTTCAACTGTTTGGGCAAACATCACATTCTGCCATTCGAATGTATTTTATTATAAGTGACATCGCTCTGATTTGGAAATTGATAAATCAAGCAACTCGACATTTAATATTCAAAAGTCGCCGCTTGTGGGATTATTCTGGCTGAAAAGCTACAAAAGTGACGAACTGTAATTGTAAATAGTTTTATTTTAATGTAATTGGTCAAAACTGAATGTATATGTTTCTAATAGTGTTTTTATTCCCAGGGGTATAAGCTCACACTTATTTTTGCATTTTATCCATTTGTTGTCGAGTGCGTGATTTCGAATTTGAGAAAAAAACGGCAGTTGAGAGAGACACTCACCTGTTGATTCCTCAGCTGCTGGTATCCCACTCAAGTGACCTTTGTTGTAGCACTTTGGATGGTTTGCGGGTTTTATGTAAGCGAAGTAAGCGAACAAGAAACAGCGATAGCGTAAATAAAAGCGATTCGAAAAATTGCGAGAGCGTACACACTGAATGTCGGTGCGAATGTGTCTTTTTTCACTTGCTCCCCGGTAGAGGGTGTTCGTGTCACCTCAACTGTTAGGAAGCGCGAGCATTTGAAATAATAGAAAACTACCTCCAATCAGTGTGATAAATGAAAACTTATAATTGAAAAGAAATTATTTGAACTAAAATATAAACTAAGACTAGGAGTGAACATTGACTGCCCACCAAAATATATGATGAATATATTTTTTTTATTGATCAATAGAGGGAGACGGTAAGGGACAAAGCTTCACCATTGGTCGCTTGATCTTGCCGCCTTTGGTTAAAACGGTTGCAATTCTGGAAACACCATCTGACCCCGGATGAAGTTCCAAAATTTTTCCTAAACTCCATTTGAGAGGAGGCATGAGTTCATTTTTAATGAGTACCAACGTACCAATACTAACAGGAGAAGCATGGTCTAGCCACTTTCCTCGTTGTTGTAAGGTATGCAGGTATTCAGAGCGCCATCTCACCCAAAAATCTTGTTGCATTCGAATGATTAACTGCCACCTATTGAGATGGTTCAATTTCAAGTGTGATAAGTCCGGATCTGGTAAATTTGTAAGGGGTTCAAGAGTTAAAAAATGACCTGGCGTTAATACAGTCAAATCATTTGGATCAGAGCTGAGCGGACATAATGGACGGGAATTCAACAGAGATTCGATTTGTACTAATACGGTATACAGTTCCTCGAAAGTGAGAACTTGTTCACCAATCACTCGTTTCAGATGTGTTTTTACGGATTTAACGCCTGCTTCTGCTAGTCCGGTGAAATGAGGAGCTGCAGGGGGATTAAAAGACCATTCAATAGATTCTGATTCGACAGCATTTTTCATCAGAAGGACAATTTCTTTATTGGCCCCAACAAAGTTGGTCCCACAATCTGAAAAAAGTTTGCTACAACGTCCTCTGCGCGCGATAAAACGCCTCAATGCTGCTAAAAAGGCATCAGTCGAGAGATTCGAAGCCAATTCAAGATGAATTGCTTTTGTGGCAAAGCAAACAAAAATACATATGTACGATTTCGTACTTTTAACACCTCGAAATTTTCCAAGAGTAGTTGAAAATGGTCCAGCATAATCTACTGCCACACAAGAAAAAGGTTTGATCTGAGAAATTCTTAGTTTGGGTAAATCTCCCATAGGCGGTTGATAAGGTTTTGGAGAGAGGCGCCAACATTTTTGACAAGATGATAATACACGTCTTATGGCCCTTCTCGGGGATAAAATCCAAAAACGCTGCATTATCAAATATTGTAAGGTTTGATTACCTGGATGCAGGTATATTTTATGAAAATACTCAATAAGAAGATTCGTAAAACGATGTTTGCATGGTAGAACCGCGGGATGCTTCTGTTCGAAAGATAAGAAGCTAGCCTTTGTGAGGCGACCTCCTACGCGTAGAATATTTTTTGAATCTAAAAAACAGTTGAGTTTTCTAAAGGACTTTGGAATTTGTTTCTTATCATTGATTGATGAAATAATTTCTGAGAAACATTCATTTTGAATAAATGTCACACAACAAGTTAAAGCGTTATCGATTTCATAAATAGTCAAAGAATCTCTTTTTGGAGAATGGTTACTTTTAGTATTGTTTATAAAGCGATTTACATAGGAAATGATTCTCAATATTTTTGAAAGAGAAGAGAATTTGTTGATCAACATGTCTATAAAATTATCGTTAACAATCGTCATGAATGAGGTAGTCCTTTCTTCCATGAAAAAATTCTCATTTGATTTAACGGAACATGATTTGTCTGCTGGCCAATTATTTCTTGAATTACGTAACCAAGGGGGGCCTGCCCACCATAAGTTATTATTTGAAAGTTGTGAAGGAAAAATACCCCGGGAGGCGCAATCGGCGGGATTTTCTTGTGATGGGATATATCTCCAACATGGAGGAGCGATATTTTCTTGAATTTTTGCTACTCTATTACTAATGAATGTTTTCCATTTGTGAGGCGAGGAACGAATCCAAGTTAATGCGATAGTAGAGTCTGACCAACAGAAAGTTTGTGAAAATGTAATATTCTTCTGAAATACTTTAATAATGTAGGACATTGACTCCGCGAGTAAAGCAGCAGCAGCTAATTCCAAACGTGGAATCGAAATTCTTTTGAGCGGTGCAACTTTCGATTTTGCAAAAACAAAAAATGTGTTGATTTCGGAGTTATTTTGAGATCTTACATAAATGACTGATGCATACGCCTTTTCCGAAGCGTCACAAAAACCGTGAAGTTCTAATTTGCACATCGTATTATTTGATGATATAAGTCGCGGGATTTTGATTTTCGGTAGAAAGGAGAGTTCGGCTTTGAAATGTAACCAATGTTCAACTATATGGCCGGGGGGAGAATCATCCCAGTCGAGTCCTAACGTCCATAAAGTTTGCATAAGGCATTTGCATACTATTGTGATTGCACTAAGGAAGCCCAAAGGGTCGAATATTCTAGCGATATCTGATAAGATGCTACGTTTAGTACATTTCTTTTGCAATAAATCTACATGATACGAAAAAACATCTGTACTTGGTTTCCATTGCAATCCTAAAATTTTTAGAGTATCATCTGAATCAAAAGTCAAAGGATCCATCAAGACATGGGATCTTGGCAAATCGGACAAAAATTGTGCAGAATTACTAGTCCATTTTCTTAGTTCAAAACCTCCACGTTTTAAAATATCGATAAGTTCATTACGTGCTTTTATTGCCTCCTTATATTCTGAACATCCTGAGAGAATGTCGTCGACATAAATATCATTTTCAAGGATATCAGCAGCAATAGGAAAATTTAATTTTTCGTTCGAAGCCAATTGTTGGATTGTTTTATTCGCCAGGTAAGGAGAGCATGCGAGACCGAATAAAACTCTTTTGAATTTAAATTGCTTCACAGGTTCCTGCGGCGAGAACCTCCAAAGAATTCGTTGAAAATCTTGATGAGTTTCACTGACCAAAATTTGATTAAACATATTTTTGATGTCACATGAAAAAACTATTCGGTGAAGTCGAAAATTTAATAAAATTGAAACAATGTCCTTCTGCAATTTCGGACCGGTAAGGAGAAAATCATTTAAGGAAACTCCTTGAGAAAGCTTTGCCGAAGCATCATAGACGATGCGAATTTTTTGTGACTTGACCACAGCGTGATGTGGAATGTAATAGCAATTTTTGGGATTGTCGTTTTCAGAAATGATTTCCATGTAATCATTATCCAAGTAATCATTAATTTGCGCACGATATTGTGAATAAATAGATGGATTAGCGATTAGGCGTTTTTCTAAAGATAAAAATCTACGATAGGCTAGAGAATATGATTCTTCAACATCAAATTTTGGAAGAGAAATTTTGAAAGGCAATGTAACAATAAACCTACCAGATGAATCTCGAGAGTGCGTATCATAAAAAATTTGTTCACATTTTATATCTTCTGGAGACAAAAATGTTGTTTTTGGCAATTCCTCTATTTCCCAGAATTGTTTTATAGTTCTGTCTAGAGAAAACAAATCATTATTATTGCTCAATGTGAATAGAGAAGTGCTCTCTGAAATTGCTGTCTTTTCAGCAAATTTTCCCATGATAACCCATCCAAAAATGGTATTGATAGCGACAGGTTCCATAACACCACCTGTTATACGTCCGTCTTGTAGTATATAAGGAAATACTTCTGCACCAATAAGTAAATCGATAGAACCAGGTTTATTGAAATTCGGGTCCGCTAAATTCAAATTCGCGAGATGAGAAAAGTTAGAAATGTTTATGAATTTTTGCGGCATTTCTGAACACAGCTTTGAAAGTATAAATGCATCAATATTTATTTTTGGAAATGTTTTACCAACTGGTCTCAAAGTACAATTCACTCCACCGGAAGTGGATTTCTCTTGCATATTACTCAACCCATGAACAGAAAGTGATAAGTCAAATCGTGACAAACCTAGCCGGTTAAAACATTTTTTTGGAAATATAGCTTGTTTGCGATCCACAGTCTAATAAACCTCGGACTGTTATAAAATTTCCATGAACATCTGAAATGTCGATAAGCACGGTCGATAAAAGAACTTTGGTAGAACTAGAAACAATTCCAGAAAAATTCGTTTTTTGTTCGGCTGAATGCGAATTGGTAGCAATAATATCGATAGGATTAGTGGTTGAATGAAGCGTGTTCGTTTCTTCGGAAATTGGAGGATTTTGATTTGTTACTGAATTGTTGTGAACAGTGGCTTCCTCTCTTTTGGCAATTGGAGAATTTTCATTTTCAATGTGCAAATATGAGTGATGAGAGCCATTGCAATAGCGACAAGTATTAGAAGATTGACAATTCCTAGAAATATGTTGGCTACTAAGACAATTTGTACACCATTTATTTCGTTTAGTGATTTGTAAGCGCTCATTGGGAGACTTACTGGAAAATTGGAAACATTTGTAAATACTGTGACCACCCTTGCATAAAATACATTGGGGTTTATTAGTGTTAGAAAAGAATGAAGATGATTGCTTTGTTCGACTGTGCGGGTTTGAGTGATTAGTGGATATTTTTTTATTTTCATATTTGACGAGAGAAGACGATTTACCGCTAACTGTATATTTAGCTGTATCTAATGATTTGCAATGTTTGATTACGAATTCTTTAATAGATTCAAAGGTTGGGATTTGCGGTCCTTTTCTTTCAGCTTCGAACCTAGCCAATATATCTTCATCTAAATGTTTACAAAACAAAAAAAATAATAGAAAGTCCCAATCTTCAACATTAAAGCCTTGATTTTTCAATGCAGCAAGATTTTCACTGAAAGTATTTACTAGTTCACGATAACCCTTGCGATTCTTGGAATTCGTAATTACTGGCGCATTATCGATAGCCTGCAAGTGAGCGAATGCAGTCATACGTGGATTATCGTATTCTGAGACCAACAATGCATAGGCAATTTGATAATTATCCTCTGATAATTGAATGCGTTGAACAGTAGCAAGTGCTTCTCCTTCAAGAAATGATAATAAATAATTGAATTTTTCTATTCGCGATAGACTCTGATTTTCGTGAATGACCGAAGTGAACATGTCATTGAAAGTTTTGAATCGTGTGAGATCTCCCGAAAATGTTGGTATGTTAATCTTTGGCAATTTGACGTTTGGGCGAGATGACTTCGTGCTGGTTTCGGACTGATCAGTATCACCTGACTTTGCCTCGTCTACCTTATCAAATAGAGTCAAATAGATAGCATAAACATATGAAGAATCAAATTCGAAAGATTTACGAATACCATCTTCAACCTCTAAATCTTCACCGTCTTGAATAGCAACCAAAGTAATTAAAGATTGATGATGTTTTTTAAAGTCTGAATTGATCGTTTCGAAATTTTGATACATCATATTAAATTGAATTTTAGATGTTTTATCATCTTTACAAGCTCTATCAGCGAATCCTTTCAGTTCGGACATTTGATTAATTGTCATTTGGCGTAAGGCCTTATATTGTTTTATCTTATTCACTGTACTAGTCATTTTCGTCCGTACGTCTATGTGCAGACCGTTCCTAGAAGTGAAGCGAACAAGAAAAAACGGAATGTTTTTTGCGCGATTTGTGGACTGTATGAATAGAAGCGAACTGAATTATGAATGGAAAAAATTATAATTCAGATTTGAAATTGAGGATTGGAAAATTGGATATGATTCGAAAATTACTAAATACACTGACTGGAGAGTAGAATAAGTTAATCCTTGGCTCGAAGGTACCAAAATGTTGTCGAGTGCGTGATTTCGAATTTGAGAAAAAAACGGCAGTTGAGAGAGACACTCACCTGTTGATTCCTCAGCTGCTGGTATCCCACTCAAGTGACCTTTGTTGTAGCACTTTGGATGGTTTGCGGGTTTTATGTAAGCGAAGTAAGCGAACAAGAAACAGCGATAGCGTAAATAAAAGCGATTCGAAAAATTGCGAGAGCGTACACACTGAATGTCGGTGCGAATGTGTCTTTTTTCACTTGCTCCCCGGTAGAGGGTGTTCGTGTCACCTCAACTGTTAGGAAGCGCGAGCATTTGAAATAATAGAAAACTACCTCCAATCAGTGTGATAAATGAAAACTTATAATTGAAAAGAAATTATTTGAACTAAAATATAAACTAAGACTAGGAGTGAACACCATTATTAACATTATATAACCACTTCTTTAATAGGTAATATATCCAACAAGAAACTTGGAAAGATGTTTCGAAAACATAACAGAATAGAAAGAGCCTACAATTGACTAAAAAAATATGAATAATACTGCCAAAGTCTACAAAAGTTGGTAGAAGAACTACCTCTGTTTCAAAACAAGTAAAAAGCTTTCATTCAGCAAAGAATGAGAAAGGCCACAGCTGTGAGTGAGAACACATCGTTATTGTGGCGGCTACAAAATCAGTAGAATAAGAATAGAGGAGTTTGAACTCAACTTTTAAAAGTGGATCTTTAGAAAGTGGAAGAATTCATATATCAAGAAACAATTCTTCAATTGGCAATGAATAAAATAGCTGAGTGAATAACAGTACCCTGCAATTCTCAGAAATCCTAGTCATTGAGCTAGTAATATCATATGCAAATGTTTGAACCCAATGCACATATAATCTTAAGAGCCAGTTTAATAGATCAACTCCAGTTACCAGGTGGCGATTAAAAAGATCAGTCTGACATAATTTGTATGAATTCTCTATAGAATCGGCATTAGCTCCATAACTGATTCAAATTGAACCTACAAAACTGGTAACTGAAAAAAAATGTTATCCTTGATTCTGTATTTTCCAGGTACAAACGGGAAGGAATCGACCCTGCACCTTACTTCTGGTATACGGACCAGAGGAAATATGGAACATGTCCTCATGGAGGTTACGGTTTAGGTCTGGAACGATTTGTTTGCTGGTTGCTAAACAGATATCATATCAGAGAAGTCTGTCTCTATCCACGATATCTGAACCACTGTAAACCTTGAGTTGTTCAGAATGTGCTTGTTGACAAGTCCTACATAAGTTGCATTTTTCTTTTTACAAGTTAGTCTCAGCTTTTTTATTTTGTTTAAATAATGGAACAGTAAATTATACAGCAATTTTCCGTTTTGTTTTTGTTCACCTTCAAAGAGCAATGGTCAAGGAGGTCATTACCGCCCCGAGCTTGAAGATATTGTTCGTTTTTGATTCATTATTGTGAAATAAAAAATGGAAGATTTGAACGAACAACTGAAATGGAGTATTTGAATTGACGATAAATTGAAATGAACAAAGGTACTGATTCCCTTGTTGATGTCTGAGATTGAATTACAAAAGAGCCAATATGTTTCTTCAGTCACATATTCTGTCGGATCAAATATATGGGGTATATGTGCAAAGAACAACTTCCAATGAAATATTTGCTTTATGCTAGGGAGGTAGCGCTATAGTTTCGCTTTCGATTCACGATCCGAGAGTCGTGGGTTTGATTCCAGAGCAGATATGTTTCTTCGAGAATTTCTCTTTGTCTAATGTGAAATAATAAACAAAAAAAAATTATTGTTCTGGCTGGACCTCAACAATGTGACCTGACGAAAAGGCTGGATATGCCCTTGTAAGTGAAATTCTAGCAATCTCAAGAGAGTTTGGGGAGAATATTGAGTATTATTTGGCTCCTTCATCAAAATACAGTTCAAAAGTTATGATGACCAAGAAGAGTGAGTTTTAACATATGCAGTGCTTTCTTCTAGTTTTCGCATTCAAAAAAAAAATCAGAATTAATGTTGGAATCTATACAAGTGTTAGAGAAAAAACATTACTGCTGGCAACATCTAACGAACTGAAGCCAGCATTCTGATCACTTGTGCTGTGAGCCGAGACTTTGACAATTAATATTATTTTGACAATCAATTTTGTTCACACTTAAAAAATAAAAATACAGTCCACATTGATTTATCTGACTATAAAACCTCAAAGAGTATATAATTCATAACATTTTGGTCAGTTCGAGCCGTATTGAGTTCAAAAGTAGTAGAAAGTGTGAAAAAGTTTGAGGTTTGGAAGTCAATTGCCGCGTAGGCGAACACAGGTGCAATCGTCCATTCCACCAGCGCAGAATCGGAGAGCAAGAGTGAGTCTGTTCCTTTTCATACCTAATTCCTTTATTTCCTTCCATACCTAGTTCCTTCATTTCCTTACACTGCAGTTGCACTTGCTATTTGTTAGTGATGGCAGAATTGGAAGAGGAAATAAGAGTACTTATTCTCAAACGAGGCATTTTAAAAGGCAGATTAACAAAATTTAAAAGCTATTTCGATAAAATAGATAAGGAAAATTTGAATGATGCTAAAATTAGAGCTTTAAGTGGAAGGTTAGACAGTATAGGGTCGGTATATCAGGAATTTGTAGAAATTGAAACCGAAATTGAACTAAAAAAAGAACTAACCCTGGTAGAACAGCAAGAAGTTGCCGAGATTGAGGATTCATATTTTGATGTATTAGGAGAAGCTAAATCTCTGATTCATATTTTCGAAACTAATTCTGTAGCAGATGTTTCAAATGCCAGGGAGAGTTCTGTCACGGGTAACAATGTTCGAAATGCTGATAGTGTTAAATTGCCTCCGATTCAACTTCCTAAGTTTGATGGTCAGTATGGTTCTTGGCTGGAGTTTAGGGATGCCTTTTGTGGTCTAGTAGACAATAATAATGTAAATATGAATGATTATCAAAAATTCTATTACCTAAAGCAGGCCCTATCTCCAGAAGCATTGAAAACTATAAAATCTTTACAAGTTACGGCTGACAATTATAAAGTAGCTTGGCAGAAAATGAAAGATCGTTATGAAAACGAGGGTATGATAATCCACAGCCATATTCAAAATATTTTCGAGTGCCCACCAGTTTATAAGGAGTCACCTATAGCACTAAGAAACTTATTTGAACAAGTATCGAATAATTTAGCTTCTTTGGCTGCATTGGGTGAAAAGGTGGATACTTGGGATAGGCTAATAATATATATTTTAACGTCCAAATTTGATTCAATAACAAAAAGAGAGTGGGAATCTTACAAATATGAGGAAAAACGTCCTACGCTCGAAATTATAGAAAGGTTCTTGAAAGAAAAGTGTGAGACGTTAGAAAAGCTTGCTGTTGATAAATATTCTAATAATATAAAGAGACAATCTGCAACTTTTCTAACGTCATCAGAGAAAGATTGTGTGTTGTGTCACAAAGATCACAAAATATATAATTGCGAAATGTTTTTAAATCTGACAATAACAGATCGTATTAAAAAGGTTAGGGAGTTGAAGTTGTGCGGGAATTGTTTGAAAGCAGGCCACCCATTTTGGAAATGTAAAGGGAAACGATGTTTAAAATGTTCAAAATCCCACAATGTTTTATTACATTTAGAAAAGGGGCCTAGCGACAATCGTAGTAATACCCATACGTACGGTATTGAATCCCATACGTACGGTACTGAATCGAAACAACCTGCACAGTTGCAATCTTCATCGCAAGCAAATGCTTCGAACACTGCGAAGTTGAATTCGACAGAAACCGAGACGGTCAGTAATACGACATTGGAAAATAATAGTTTTTGTGGATACTCGGAAGTTGAAATTTTGTTATCGACAGCGATTGTGTGCGTACAAAATGGCTCCGATTACAGTTATTGTCGTGCATTACTGGATAGCGGATCGCAAAGCAATTTTATGACGGAAAGTTTAATGCGAAAACTAAATATTCAGCCTACAAAAATAAATCATGTCGTTAAAGGAGTAGCTAGAACTTTAACAAACATTCAAACACAGGCTAATAATATTACAGTGAAATCGTGTCATAATGATTTTAGAAAGAATATAAATTGTTTGATTTTGCCAAAAATAACAGACCGATTACCGATACGCTCATTTAAAAGAGAGTATCTAAATGTACCTGATCAATTGCGGTTAGCCGATCCGAATTTTAATGTTTCCGGTGAGATCGATTTATTATTAGGGTCCAATGTTTTTTGGTCTTGTCTATGTGAAGGTCAAGAACGGTTGGGAGAAAATTTGCCAGTGTTGCAAAATAGTCATTTCGGATGGATCGTAGCAGGAAACTTAGATATAAAATTCTCAAAAAATAAGTCACTTAATTGTCACTGTATTATTGAAGAACAAAAAATCGAGTTATCAGACAATTTAATTAAAAAATTTTGGGAGATTGAGGAAGTTACTCCGAAAGGTAGGATATTGTCTGAAACTGAAAAATATTGTGAAGATCATTTTGAAAAGACATCTAAACGTGACAAGTCGGGCAGATTTATTGTTGAAATGCCATTTAAAAATAACTTGAATTAATTAGGTTCCTCTCAAGAGATGGCAAAAAAGAGATTCGTTGCAATTGAAAAAAAACTTAATAAAGATAAAAATTTGAAGATAGAATATGTCAAATTTATGGAAGAATATCGTGAGTTAGGACATATGTCAAAGATTAGTGACAATGGACAAAGTGCGGATGGATATTATATGCCGCATCACGCTATAATTAAACCTGGAAGCTTAACATCTCCTTGTAGGGTGGTTTTTGATGCGTCGGCGAAGACTTCTACAGGACTGTCTCTAAATGACGTCCAATTTGTGGGGCCCACCTTACAACAGGATGTATTTACCATTTTAATGCGATTTAGAAAACATAATTTCGTCATGACAGCTGATATATCGAAAATGTACAGGCAGATATTAATTAATGACTCTCAAAAGAAATATTTGAAAATTTATTGGCGTCCAGAACCTAATGAGGAACTAGAATGTTTTCAATTAAATACGGTGACTTATGGAACTGCCTCAGCACCTTATCTCGCGGTCAAATGTCTCATGCAATTAGCAAAAGAAAATGAAGCGGAGTTTCCTACTGCTAGTAGTGTAATCCAACAGGATTTCTATATGGACGATTTAATAACCGGCTCTAATTCTGAAGAAGACTTGCTAAAAATTCAGAAAGATGTATTTAGCATCTTACAGGGGGCGGGGTTTGTATTAAAGGAAATGGATGTCCAATAATAAAAAATTAATGGCCAGGTTTCAGCTAGATCATGACGTTAAATTAAGTTTCCGACCGATAGGGGAGAATGAAGCAGGTAAAACTCTAGGTGTTTATTGGGACTCGGTAAATGACTGTCTAAGATATTCGATAAATATCAAAATTGATGAAATAATTACAAAACGTAAAATTTTAGCTGTTTTATGTCAAGTGTTTGATCCGCTTGGCTTGTTAGGACCCACAGTGATTATCGCTAAACTCATTATTCAGGAGTTATGGTGTAAACAATTAGAATGGGATATGGAAGTACCAAAGGAAATAGCTGATCGATGGATATATTTTGTAACCGAGTTAGTTAACATTAATAATTTACAAATACCGAGACAAATCGCGTCGCATCCTTATGAAAAAATTGAGATACATGGCTTCGCTGACTCCTCAGAAAAGGCGTATGGAGCATCAATTTTTATTAGATGTATTGGATTAAATGGCATCATAACATCCAATTTACTATGCGCTAAGTCAAGAATCGCACCGTTAAAAAAAATCAGTCTGCCTAGATTAGAATTATGCGCAGCTCTATTATTGGCTCAACTATTTCACAAAGTAAATACCAGTTTTGGTATTAAATTTGATGATATTTATCTGTGGACCGATTCGGCCATCACATTATGTTGGATACGCGGTGATAGTTCCCGTTGGCATACCTTTGTGGCAAATAGAACTAGCGAGATTCAGTCACTCACTAAAATTAAATATTGGCATCATGTAGCATCGGAATGTAATCCCGCAGATTTATTATCCCGTGGTTGTTATCCTCAAACGCTCAAATCTATGGACTTATGGTGGCATGGTCCATCTTGGCTTCGTTCGGATTCAACCGCATGGAAACCAGAGGAACATATTACTATTCTTGAAATACCCGAAGCTAAAGTGATTGCATTAGTAAATCGCGAAATTTATAATAACGAGTTAATCGAAAATTTACTTACCAAGGTTTCGGTATATACAAAATTTATTCGAGTTATTGCATTTATTTTCAAGGCGGTGGAGCATTTTAAACGAAAATTAAAATTGAAAGATATTAATAATAAGTTGATTGAATCAGCAGTATTAACAGTAGAAGATATAAATAATGCAGAAGCATATATATTGAAGGAAATACAAAAATGTTGCTTCCCAGAAGAATACTTAGCGTTGCAAAGTGGAAAGGCTATTTCAAATAAAAGTTGTATCTTATCTCTGAACCCATTCTTAGCGGACGGGATAATTAGAGTAGGGGGAAGGTTAAAAAATGCAGATCTAAACTTTGATACACGTTTTCCAATTATATTACCCAAATCACATGAAATTACAAATCTCATAATAAAACAGGAACATATTAGATTGAAACATGGTGGTCTGCAACAGCTTCTTTCCAGCATACGCGACAGATTTTGGCCCATGGGCGCGCGGAATACCTGTAAAAAAATCATAAAAAATTGTATTGTTTGTATAAAATCTAAACCGAAAGGTTACACTTACCTGATGGGTGATCTGCCAAAAAGTAGAGTTAATTCTTATGCTCCATTTTTGAATGTGGGCGTGGATTATGGTGGCCCATTTATGATTAAGGATAGAAAAACTCGAAATGCTAAAAAAATTAAAGCGTATCTATGTTTATTCATTTGCTTGAGTACCAGGGCGGTACATTTGGATCTGGTGACAGAGCTCTCCTCGGAAGCCTTCCTTGCTACACTTAAAAGATTTATCAGTCGTCGTGGAAAACCGGCTAATATTTTCTCTGACAATGGCTCTAATTTTAAAGGAGCTAATAAGCAATTAGAGGAATTATATCAACTACTCAGAAATTGTAATGCTGATATTTCTGACCAATTATCGACTGATAGAATTCAATGGCATTTTATCCCACCGCGAAGTCCTAATTTTGGAGGAATTTGGGAAGCCGCAATTAAATCAGCAAAGTTTCATTTGAAAAGAGTTGTAGGGGAAAATTCGTATACGTATGAGGATTTTCTGACCATCATTGCGCAAATAGAGAGTGTACTGAACTCCCGTCCTATCTCTCCCTTAAGTTCTGACCCTACCGACCTGAACCCATTGACTCCTGGACACTTCCTAATTGGACGATCATTCAGCACCATGCCCGAGAGATCCTATGTAGAAGTTCCCGAGAATCGATTAAAACGATACCAGCGTCTCCAACTCGTAGTTCAACACTTCTGGAATCGGTGGCAAAAGGAGTATCTTTCGGAGTTGCAGATTAGATGCAAGTGGAAGACAAAGTTTCCCGAGCTGTTGAAGGCAGGAGCGTTAGTATTGGTCCAAGGCGACAATGAATTTGTCAACAACTGGCAGCTAGCCAGAATAAACGAACTTCATCCTGGTCCTGACGGAGTTACCCGTGTTGTGGATGTACAAACTCGTGATGGAATTTTCCGAAGACCGGTGACAAAAATTTGTGTGTTACCAGTATAAAGTGTACTGGATTTGAAATCGATATACTGACATTCGAGTTTATGAGAATTTGCATATTTTTTTTGTGTGTTATTCTGTTGAACTTCATCTGTTCAAGGCGGGCGGTATGTTAGAGAAAAAACATTACTGCTGGCAACATCTAACGAACTGAAGCCAGCATTCTGATCACTTGTGCTGTGAGCCGAGACTTTGACAATTAATATTATTTTGACAATCAATTTTGTTCACACCTCAAAGAGTATATAATTCATAACAACAAGTGTAGAAGGACTGATTTTCAATATGTAAGTTGCTGCCTTAAATAAAAAACATTTTTTTCTGAAGTATTCTCTTCTAGTTTCTTTTTTTGTAAATGTCAAAAACTTGAGATTTAAGGTCTTCTCTTCCACACTTGTATAGTTTCTAATATTAATTCTTATATGCTCAGATCGTGGTGGGATAAGAACCCAAAAAACTATAAGAAAGAATCAATCCACCACAAAATATTGACATTCAAACAGTACAACAATCCAAAAAGTGTTGGACGTCATCAGGGGCGTGGTCAAATTTTGATGTACACTGTAGCCTGATGGTCATATAATAATGGAATATCAGATAATAATAAAAGTGATGTATTTATTATGAGAGAAGTAAAATAAAAAATACCTAACTGTGTGTATTTTCCTCAAAATATGAAAGTTCATCCATGAAATAGTTCTATCTCGTGTAATTTTTTCAATAGGGTCAATCTCGAAGAATCGAGATTTTCCTGATTTCCAAAACCAAATACTCACAGCGGTCATACATGCTATAGATTTTGCTACCAATTACACTCGTATCCAGTACTGCAACATTTGTAAGTCTCTTGGTTTTACGCATTAGAGGCGATTCGAGAGCTTCGGCATCTTTATTTTATATACTTGACTTGAAGTCAACTGCTACAGGCAAGAAGTGAATATCTGACGTTAGAGAATACAATTTACTGAATTATTTTTGATTTGCCTCTCTGACAGCCGTTGAGGCAATGGGTCACTGTTTTTCGTTCTCTTTCAAAATAACCAATGAAAGATGCCACAAACTCTTTGCTCATTAGAATTTTTTGACATTTCCACGAATAGCTTCGGACTGATACTTGCTATATGATCGAAATACACAATTTTTGATTACAATATCCAATTTGAAATACCAAAAAGACGTAACCACAAAACTGTTACTTTTAAATAACAATTGTCAATTGATTACTCTCAAATTTCGAATGAATCTAATAATCACTTAATGTCATTTTTTCAAATGAACGATAATAATTGTTATTCTTTTATATTACTATGAAAGTTATTCATGTGCACTTTTTATAAACAATATTCAAACATAGACTGTCACAAATAAAACGTTGGATTAGTCAGGCATTTCGATATACACGATCTGATATTTACCTACTTACTTATTGTTTAACAAAATAGGTGGCCATAGAAGAAATATTATATATTACTTGTGTGAAAGTAATTTTTCACAGGAGTGGTAAATATTGTAGGGTGTAATATGTGATATACTATAGCGTGTATACACGCTATATGTGGGATAGTGTGGCCGAATGTTTTCAAAACGGTATGTGGAACATGAGAGGTCTTTAAGATTGAGTGAAAATGGTTCGACGTTTTTGAAGCATTCCTTGGAAGGTTATCGCAACTTCCCGAATCGATACGATACGGAGATTTTGAACTATGCGTAAGCAAAGGTTGGAAACTCAATTATCTAGAATCCTTATTAGAAATTCATCATCATTGTTGATGCAACCTATTGAAAGATTAGATGGCGTACCACACTGTCTTACAATGGTGGTCATACGTAATTATCATTTTTCATGATGATCGCCTTTTGCTACATAGCAACGGCCATATCCATCAATTTAAGCCAACATTATTTCTTGATTTTTTCAGATTGTTAACGACTCAAAATATTTCTCGATACTGTTACAAAGTAAATAGTTTTCGGTTATAATTGCACGAGTGCATAAAAATTACCGATAATTTTGCAAAAAAGCGTGATATCTAAAAATTGCAGGTTTATTCTCATATTTTGGCGAAAAAATATGAAAATAACCGAATGCAATTTGTATAAGATATCACGCTTGAATGCAAAATTATCTGGTCATTTTTATGCACGAATGTAATTCATTGGAATATTTCACGAATAAAGAAATTCTCAAGGAAATGTTATTTTTTGTTCATTTATACTTTCCTCTATAGATTGTATGGAGCACTCACCAAAACGCGAAATGTTTTTCTATTTTTGAAGTCTATCTGACATTTATTTGTGTTGTTTACTGACTTCTAGCGATACGGTTTCAAATGTGTTGTTATGGTGACTTGATACAATGCAATTACCGCTGTAAGTTTTTGATAATTGCATTGCTCTTATGGGACATTTTATATATGAGGGAAATATTCTTTAGAAGCTTTGGACAAATTATCTTATTGAAAATTTTTTTTTTTGACATAGTCAGTGGGCATACTTGAAGACTGGCGTTAAATCAAATCATCTTTCGAACAATCTGTTCAGGCCAGTCTCAAATTACCTACACAGGGCTGGCACCTGTCAGAAAACAACTACTCCCCTGGCTGATACCACGAAGGGCATTGAATCATATCCGATCGGTGCCAGTGCAGGTTTCTCCACAGAAGTAAATCCTGCATTTGCTTTCGTCGATACAAGTTTGTCCGTCACTATGATTGAAAATCAATTCCTGCATTTGTATCGACGGAAGCAAATGCAGGATTTACTTCTGTGAAGAAACCTGCACTGGCACCGGTCGGATATAATTCAATGCCCTTCGAGGTATTAGCCAGGGAAGTTGTTGTTTTCTGACAGGTGCCAGCCGAAACCTACTGTGTAGGTAATTTGAGACTGGCCTGAACAGATTGTTCGAAAGATGATTTGATTTAACGCCAGTCTTCAAGTATGCCCACTGACTATGTCAAATGTTTTTACATTTTCCTCGCAGGAGGAATGGGCGAATTCGGTTTGCTTTTTGGAATACCTCGTCCATTGGTAGATGGCGCAATAACTTCGTTGTTCGCATCAGATTTGGTCGGGGCTTGATACTCTGAAGGATTTTGATTTTTAATTATGGGAAGTCATCGACTTTATGTTGATGATGGCACTGCCTTGCACTGACGAGTGGCCAAATAGCCCGAAACCGGTCTGCAAGTGTGTCCGTCCCTTTAATTGAAAATCAATTCCTTCATTTGTATCGACGATAGCGAATGCAGGATTTACTTCTGTGAAGAGACCTGCACTGGCACCGGTCGGATATAATTCAATGCCCTTCGTGGTATTAGCCAGGGGAGTAATAGTAAATCCTGCATTTGCTTTCGTCGATACAAATGATGGAATTGATTTTCAATTATAGGGACGGACAGGATTTACTTCTGTGAAGAAACCTGCACTGGCACCTGGTCGGATATAATTCAATGCCCTTCGTGGTATTAGCCAGGGGAGTAGTTGTTTTCTGACAGGTGCCAGCCGAATCCTACTGTGTAGGTAATTTGAGACTGGCCTGAACAGATTGTTCCAAAGATGATTTGATTTAACGCCAGTCTTCAAGTATGCCCACTGACTATGCCAAGTGCCAATAAATGGGGCTGCATGCTTCTGATCTTTCAATGAAATACGTTATTTCATTGTCTGGTAGGATGAATATCAAATAATATCCAATGCCAAAGTGAAAATGCCAAAAAATGGATTCAATGGATAATGAATATACCCCAGAAGATAATTTTCATTCAAAGCAGGATATTAGAACGATAATGATTAAGTTTATAAAGTCAGAACAACTCGAAATGCCTCAACGAAGTGATATTACATAATTTTATTCCTACAGTTTCGAACCAAAGCGCGCGTCGCTATAAAAAATCCTAATATGAAATTCCACTCGACGACAACTACAACTTTCTCTGCCTTGTTGGGATTTTATTGCACACGCCTTTCCTTTTATTCGCGTCCAACTCGGGCTAAGGCACTTCCGACCGTAGCGCAACTGGGGCTTTGCTTTCCTTTGGGCATTTGGAATCGCTGCATACGGGTTATGTAACCATGTGTTTGTTTATCGGCTTTCGTTACACGGCCGCGGCCACCTCGGCCGAGTTTCTGGCAAACTATCATTTGTTTTGACTGTCTGGATTGTGGCGAAGGCGCTGGTACTGCTCAGAGCAGTGGCGTGCATAAAGGAAACTATTGTATGTCTGAAAATCATGGTGTATCAACTGATTCCAATTATGTTTGGACATTTTAGCTGGAAAACAATCGAAGATTGAACAAGCTCACAATTTCTATCAAAGGGGACGACAGGATAAAAAATAATTAATTATCATGCTTGAGAAAGTTATTGCTAAGCGAATCACTTGACGCAATTCTGTAAACCCAGTGTTAGTGAGAATAGTAAAATAAACTGTGGTATTTTTTGTTGAAGATGGGTTTTCATTATGTATGGGCCATCAGTTCGATTCATTGGATGAAATGTTGAAAAGTTAGTATTAACAACATTGACAAAAATCATTTTGTCCTTGGGCACAACTGCTGCACAAACTTAATACATGGCTCTCCTGAAAAAATTGACCATTCGAACTTCTTCGAATGACAATATATACCTACCACGCGTGTGTGTGTGTGTTTGTCCCAATTCCACCTGCTTTTCTTTGTCAAAAATTATGATAGTATATTTGACTCATTGATCTCAAGGTTTTATCAGAGGTAGAATATTTCCCTGAAATGTCGAATCATTCCTTTAACCTGCATTGACAATTGTGTGCTCCCAAGAATTGAATTTACCATTATTGAATTATTCAATTTTTATTCTAGTTCAGCATTATTCTAGTGAATGCTCTTCTCGAAAGGACTTTCCAAATGATGTATTACGTATAGAAAATCACCAGAAGTCAAAAAAACATGGAGAAATGATTTATTTTTCTTTAGTTCAATCTCAAATAAATTATGCTATACTGTCATATATGGGGAGAAAGTTTATCAAACTTATTTGAAAATTAATATTGAACAAACAAATCTGATAAGTAGGCAGATTGAGACCTTAGAGAAATCAAAGCCAAGTCACAAAAAACTCTTAATATTCAGCATCATTTAGTTACGGTATATAACTGATTCAAATTGACTTATTGAACATGAAAAAAAGAAGGAAAATAAAAAAGAGAAATATGAAGTAATATGAACAAATGTTGAAACAGAGTTTCAAGTTGACTGTACTCACGACGTTTCGATAGCTAGTATGCTGGGTGTGTTGTTGAGAGATTCTCGTTCATCAAGTCGAAGTTGGTCCATCCTTTGGATGAGAGATTTCCACACATTTCGTATTTCTTCGCTGGGGTGACTGAATGCATCGTTGTTGAGAATGTAAGCAGCTCACTTGAATTTTCTTTCGAACCAATGCTCCTTCCTGTGTATGACCTCGTCCTCAGACTATGCAATGCTGTGATGGTTTGTCCAAACATGCTCCGCTATTCCCGATTTCGTGGTTTCCCCTCGTATGTTTTTTTTTGTGTTCCCACATTCTCACTTCCAATGGTCTTCTGG
Organism: Zygogramma bicolorata; assembly: GCA_032362365.1. Lineage (NCBI taxonomy): Eukaryota > Metazoa > Arthropoda > Insecta > Coleoptera > Chrysomelidae > Zygogramma > Zygogramma bicolorata. The sequence goes on from JAVJAQ010005487.1 coordinate 475,354, forward strand.
TTTCTCCTATGTAGGATTTGCCGCACTCGCATATGGTATCCTGTGAACACAGTTGTTGGTGTCGATGATTTTATTTGGTGGTCGAGTTTTTGTGAGCTGGTTGCGTATTGTGTTCCTTGATCACTACTTTGATGTTGTATTTCCTTTCTATCCTCTCTGAATGACCTTTCACGTAGGGGATGTTAGGAGCTTGTTGTTTCGATGTCTCCTTGGTATTCCTTTGGTTCGTCCGGCCAATGAATGATGGTGGTTGGATTGCTCATACAGGTATTGTCTAGTGTGCGTTGGTTTTCTGCAGACTGATTTTTCCCATATACTTCTGGTCCTTCTCACCACGTCGCGTCGGAAAACGTCAGTTTGCTCTAAGATTCTCCTCAAAAAAAAAAAATGAAAGCCAATTCTTTAGATTCATCCGGTATGTTTGCATCTTCGGAAGTAGAAAATTAGCTCAGCCACGCTAATTATTTCTAGCAGAAAACGCGGAGACATTATATGCATTCAAATCGTTGAATATAATGATTAAACCGATGTGTTCGCACTTTCTCTTTAACAAGGACATCGCACGAGTTGCGGAAAATCTCCTTCGTTCGCGGAGGCAGACTCAAGGACGTCAAATATAGCAGCGTTTATCCATTTCCTAGATTACGTTAACCGCTTTTAATTTATTGCATTGCTTGTTTGCAATTGCTCGTAACAAGTCAGGTCGGTCGCTGGGACTGAAAATTATTATAGGCAATCTATAGTTGATGGTTTGATGGTTGAGATTGATAATCTAATTTTGTCTTCTATGTTCTCTGACGAAAATTTTGATGAGTCTCCAAGCATGAATTTTATTTAGGTTACTTTCAAAGCTATAATAGGGAATTTGAGTATATGACAAAATGGTTAAGACTTTCGCGGCCGAGGTTATTAGTATAAGTACTTCTCTTCGGGCTTGAAGGCCGTCGTTCTTTGGAATTTCTTCCTGACGTTTCGCTAGCGCGAGTGGCCAGCTTCTTCAGAGGCTTATTCATTTCCGATGACAGTCATCGGAGATGAATAAGCCTCTGAAGAAGCTGGCCACTCGCGCTAGCGAAACGTCAGGAAGAAATTCCAAAGAACGACGGCCTTCAAGCCCGAAGAGAAGTAGTTATACTAATTTGAGTATATTATCTAGTAGTAACAAGAAGGAAAACCCAATAAAATTTAAGAAGCATTCTTTAACATTTTTATCAACATACAGTATGTTGATGATAGCAAACAGAAACAGAAAATATCACTACTTTTCTTCGGGTTTGAAGGCCGTCGCTTTTTGGAATTTCTTCCTGAAGTTTCGCTTGCGCGAGTGGCTATAGCTTCTTCAGAGGCTCGTACATCTTCAGTTTCACTCCGATGACTGGGTAGTAAAGCATAATTATATTGATTCATTGGACTCTAGGAAAAGTTTCAATGGATTCAGGTAGTTTGGAGATTACTTACTTGTAATATTAAATGCTTTAATTACTTATCATTAGTATAAATTGACGCACTACCTGCCGTGATGATTTCAATTGATATTAATTATAATTCTCTGGACTCAGATAAAATTATTAGCACTACAAACTACCTGAATCCATAAAAAAAAGCTTTACGAAGTTGTCATACCCATTCATCGGAGTCAAACTCAAGATGTATGAGCCTCTGAAAAAGCTAGCCACTCAGCGTCAGCAAAACGTCAGGAAGAAATTTTCAAAAACGACAACCTTCAAACCCGAACGAGAGTTACGATACTGAAAACTTCGGCCGCGAAAGCCTTATAAGCATTTTGTCAGAAATAGAAAATATCTATACATATATAATAAGAAATGATACATAAATTAAAATGATATAAGAGTTTCAAAATAAGTGTTTTTTTTTGTTTTTGCAAATGAGCCCACAAAAAATGCATTATACCTTTAATTTACTTTAACAAATATTTTTTCAAATTCACCGTATGATTTAAAATAAAATGGTAATTCATTGACACTTAATCCCTCTGACCTGAATTTCTTTTTTATTTTCATGATTATTATCAAATTGGTTGAATGATTCGTTGAGTGATTATGTTGGTATTTCTGGGTTTGAAAATCAAATCACAATGTTTAAATTATTTTTTACTTGGTGAATGAAAGAACAAATCTTCAGTTTATAAAGTGAAGAAATGTCAAGAGATTGTTTTGGTTTGTATGAATTTACTGTAGATTTCTAGTAATACAATCAGAATATACATTCTATACATGTTTTTTGAATTTTTCAATGGCTTGACCATACATTTTGAAGCTGATCCCCAAGCAGAAATCAGGTGCTGACGTTTGGAGTATACTAAAGAATAATGAATTGATTTCAAATATTTCAAAGGTAAAAAGTGTCGAATTTAAAAGAAAATCTAATTACTGGTGATATTTGCGTTCTCAATATTACAATGTGTTCGAACCACAACAAATTTTCATTTACGTACAAACCGAGAAATTTTTAAATGGGAGAACATTTGATGTTTTCTTCATTCAAAATGATAGGGTGTTTCAAATCGATCGAGTTAGAACTTTTGTTGCAAATATGAAAGAAGATTTTTCAGAATTCAATGTCCATTTATGACCTACAAGTCGAGATAATTTTTTTTCAATATCATTCAACATGTTACTTTTGATTTTTTGTAAACTGCTCCCATTATATATTATGGTGATATCATCAGCAAACATTTTGATTTTTCTTCGGAATTGAGAAAACAAAATTCAACTACCAATCGCAATGATCAACCAGCGATTTTCCTCAACTGCCTATAATAATTTCCATTTAGGAATATATTTGACGTCCTTGAGTCTGCCTTGGCGAACGAAGCAGATTTTCCACAACTTGTGCGATATCCTCGAAAGTAATCAAACTTTACCACATCGAATAATTTTAAATATACTGTCCCGTGATAATCCCAAACATTTTTAAAATCAGAATAGAGTCGAATAACTTTACAAGGATAATTACAGCGAAATTAACGCTTAAAAAAATGTCCTCATAACGAATTGAAGGTCGGAAAATGACTGTAAAACACCGTTTTCAGATAATAATATCTCCACTTCTTCCCAGTACGTCTCACCATCCCTACGCGCGAAATAATCTCTGAGAGTTGTACTTGAAGGTCATATTTTTTTAATTTGAGCTTCTTTTAATATACCCAATGAATTTCGTAATTGGATTTTTATAAAATATTGCAAATTCCCGTAGGGTTGTTGGTAACACAGAATGACAAAAATAACCACTTTCCACTCTCCGACACTTTTTTTTTAATGCACCCCTTTTGAGTTGTGAGTAATCGAAAGTCGAAAAATGCCTGAACATTATATAATTGAAAAAAATCATGTCTTCACTTTCACCAGATATTTTCAATCAATCAAAAACATGACGTTCATACGAAAGCGTGGAGCGGACATGCATTTTTTTTAAGTTCGAGTAACAACTAAAAATTCATTTGAGTGGTTTTCAGATCGATTATTTGTCAATATGTATAACTTTTTTTTTATTATTTTATATACAGATTCACATCAAAGGGGAGCCTTGTAAGTTTCGAAGAACACCGCGTGAATCGAGGAACAGGAGATACGAATCACCATTCAATTTGAATTTTTGAAGTTTGTAAGCAAGGAGAATTCATGAAACTTCAATTGCAGGTGAATGGAAAGGGACTTAATAATGGAAAGAATCGATCCTACCGAGCGCTGTTTTTGTTGTTGAATTTTTATTTTTATGCGACTCATCAGGAGTGGACCACTCGCTTATGAGAGTTGGATCCACCTTAGGTCTCAGTCAGGGAAAAACCATTCCTGTTCAATGTGTCCCTAACTCATCTACTCTTTCCCTCTTCTACTCCTAACTCTGCCCCTTCTCTTTCTTTCACCACTCCTTCTAGCCATTTGGAGGATTAATCGGACTTCCTTCTTTAACATAAATTGTATTTTCTATATAGATTTGGAGTAGAATTGCCGAACAAATTTCTCCAAATTCCATACCCTGCATAGACAAACAAACTTTTTTTTTGGGAGATTTCAAATATTGGCTAAGGTGAGTACTACTTTCAGTATTATGCTCATTTTCATCATTGAGCGAATTGCTTTGAGATTAGATCAGTCCACCATGATAAATGATATTTTTGCATGGCTAAGTAAATTATTTCTCTGAAAATGTTTGTGAAGCCTATTGAAATTTCTTTGCCATGAAGCACAAAATAAAGTACCAATTTAACGTCGATAGAACATCTTAAAATTAAAAGGGATGAAGTAATACAATTAGTGGAAAAAAACGTAAACATTGAGATTGTGCAACATATTTCTTCACATGAATTGTCAATTTATCATGTTGGCAAACTCAACTAAGTAGCGGTTAGACCTAATCAGGTTAATTGTGATAGAATGTTTTACCCGGTAAACCTTTAATTATTTTGCCAAGCACGACTGAGCAAGATATTTATTCATTGAAAGATATTGAAAAGTATTAGTGTTGTAGTTCGAATTGGAATACCTACCGCAGAACTAGGAAACGGTTATGTTTGTTCACAAATCTTTCAATCAATGAATGCCAATTTGATGGTGTGGATGCAGCTATAATATGGTGAAGTCGTTCTCGAGCATTTCAATATTCTGATTGAAAATTCTCGTTGCTTTGGGTCGATCTCATTTGAGATCAGTCAATTGAACAAAGTATCTTAAAACTAGCTGCCTTCTGAACTAGCACTGGCTTACCGATTCAAGTAAAGGAATTATACATGAAATTAGGCAGAAACTAAACTTATTTATCAATATCATTCGTTCACCATCTGCAAAACCCAGATGAAAGGCATCGGAATGATTTCAAGTGACCCACACTTTATAAGTTCGAGGAAATGTGAATTCAGGGAAACTTCTAGTAAATATTCGAATATTCGAGTCTCCAGTGTTGTTCCATATGAAAGTCAGTACAAACGATAAGATTTTTGCAGAAGTAAACGTGACACTCTTTCTTCGTAGTTTTTTTGGGTTATCAACCCACCACAATCTGAAAATATAAAAAATAACATTGGAATCTATACAAAAGTGGAAGGGCATATTTTTAATTTATCCCAAAAAGTGGATGCGTTAATTAAAAAACAGTTCATTCTGAATGAAACACCCCCTCGACATTTGAACTAAAATTGACATGACAACTGCCTGAGTCGCCATCTATTATTTTATGAATAATGACTTCGCCATGTTGCCATATACTCGACCGTGAACAAAATGCCTCCAGTGCGCCATCTCTTGACGACGTGAAATAGATCGAATTAATAAATATATGGAAATCTCGTTTTTCTATATTTGTGACACTCAAAACGTAAATATATTATGTTCGGTAGAAAAAAAATATATCGGAACACAAAATAAAAGTATTGCTAAAGTTAATAAATATATTGACATGAAATTACATATATTTGCAAAAACACTTTTGACCCAAACGGCGCCTCATAGAATTCATCCATCAAAAAATAATAACTTTCAAACAGTACACCAAAATGAAACTCATTTCAAATAGCATCATGCAGGTATTCGTTGCAGAAGATTGAATGAATTGGTGTTTTCCAACAATCTCTGAATCACATAGCACATGATTGGGGAAACCATCTCGGTATTGATGAAAAATGTACATATCAATTGGGATACCAAATTAAGATAGAAGCGTCACTTTCGATATTCTCTCAATAAATGCAGGTGTTTCACATGGTTCAATTCTGGCGCTCTCCTGGTTTTTGATTCATATCAATGATTTGCTGGAGAAAAAATCTTGTTCAGTGTATAGTAGTTTTGCGGACGACACTAGTCTCCATACCAGTTTCTCTTCTAGAGTCTTGCTAGACAAATGAAAATTCAGCGTGGCATTAACATCGTTAATATTAAAGATGACTTGGGAAAAATAATAGAATGGGCCGATATCAACTTGGTGGAATAAGATGCTGCGAAAACCCAGGAATATCTCTTTTAGCTTTTTCTAATATTTAGATATCAGGAGTAACTATTCCTAAAAGTCAAAATCTCTCACAGGAACACCATGTGAAATCAATTGCTAAAAGTACTTCTCAGAGGCTTGGATTTCTATTATCTACAAAAATTTGGGTTAATAAGGCTCATTACACCCTCTAGTTCGTTTTCTATATTGTACCGTTGTACGCTTTTTGTTTGTCAGGGGTGAAAACTACCCCTAATTGTCAAAAATTATAAAAAAAAATAAATAATGATTGTTTCATGCTTTAGGATACAATTTCATGATCTTTTAATCTACCCTTTTCATAAACTACCCTCGAAAGCGTTGAAATTTTTATAATATGTCTTCGAACTTTAGAATACACTGATGAGAAATCAACGAAATATACACTCGCACGCGAGCATATGTTTCTTCTTCTCTGTCTTCCAATATGAATGGAAAAAGTGGAACATATAACGTATAACGGCCGAATATACCGGTTATGTAGATTACTACGCTCCGAGGCGGGCAATTCAAATTTTTCAAAAAAAAAATGTATCGATTTTTTTAAGCATAGCTCCTTCACTTTAGGTGATAGAAAAAATTTTTCGGAAACGATTATGTAGAGCTTTTCAATAGCTATAAGACAATGTGAATAAAATTACTTAAGATCCCTTAATTTTTAAATGAGGAGAGTTTAAAGCGCTTGACTAAGGTGACGTTCGATATTAAATATAGGTGTTAAACGGCTATATATCACCGAATATTCACTTTACAAAAAATCTACACGAAGGGATATTTTTGTCAATGAAAAAGCTACAATTTAGTACTCTATCGTTTTTTTCGTATCTTTAGTATTTTGAGAGATATTTTTTAGAAAATGGTTAAAAACACGAAAATGAAAAAATCGTTTTCTCTTTAAACTCCAAATTTTCTAAAATTAGGCATTTTGAATTGGATAAACTTCGTGGGTGTATTAATAGTATATATATAAAGAGAATCACAGAGGGGTGGTGATCAATTTCAGTAAGAGAGTACTTTGGGGGTTATTTTCACAGTTTTTTTTTCGTAGAAAAAAACGGATACCGATCTTATTTTGATCATAAGTCGGTCAATTTTCATGCTAGGAAGACATTTTTTCATTTGGTTGGAAGCTTTAATTGAATACTTTAAAAAAAACCTATCAGCTTTTTCGACAAATGCAAATTTTTTTAGTTATTTCGCTTTAAATCTTCCAATTTATACATTTGACGAAAAAAGCTATGCATTAATTTGCTGTATCTCAGTTCGCATGTGTCGTAGGAAAATTATAAAGAAAGCATTTTTTTTTGTTTTTTCAAAAGCTACAATTTGCCCCTCCAAACTTTTTTTGATAAAATGCATAGTTTCAGAGTTATTTGCAAAAAACCATTTTGAAATGTCGATTTTTTCGTAAAAAAACTGTTACTCTCAACTTCGAATAACTCAAAAAATATTGCTTTTACGAAAAAACCTATGGACAATTTTTTCCTTAGAATCACTTTTTCCGTCGATTCCTACAGTTGAAATGTAATAAAAAATTCCACCTCCGTGATGGGGTGGCAACCACCCCCAAGGCTATAGCGTACAGCGGTATGATATAAAAGATGATCCTTGAGCTATTCCCTACCTTCTGTGAAAATTTCAAGTGAATCAATCCATGGTGGACGAAAAAATTTCGAGCCATAATGCTTCATTTCCTGAACTACGACAATCTTGAAGCAAAATGAATCGACTCTCAGCAAGCTCATTCAGAGATGTCTGAAGGTGGCATGTTTTGAAAAATCAGAGTGAGGCGAGTAACCATTTAAAGTGCTTGTCTCTTAGTTTATCATGCTCTTGGTTTCCTTGTTTTGAATTCACTCGAACCACCAAAACCAAAAACCTGAACACCTTCCAACCAAAACCTGAACAACAAAGTTGGTATCTTCAGGAGAAGAATAGAAATGTATATCCATAAAAAACTCAATTTCAGTTTTCTTCCCTCTTCGTCTATATGGCGGCCTATATTCATACGTAATTTATGGTATTACATACCAAACACCATCGACTTGTTACAGCAGCATGGTTATTCGCAGACCTGTCAACTATGAAACGTGGCAGAATCATTTCCCAATTCAACCGGAATATATTCTCGAAGAAAAATCTCTGCCTTGTTGGGGAATTGAACCTACGAGCCCTGGATCGTGAGGCGGACGCAGAACCATAGAGCCAACTCCCTCGCCCAGAGATTATATTTCAAATGAAATTACTGTTTTTCAAATACATATATTCTGATTTACTAGAATTCAACTCACATAGAGAACTATGTCGCGTCTCCAATTTGAATTTATTTTTATTCAGCATTTTTTTTTTGCAGCAGCTGCGATTCTGTCTCTATTTCCATTCATCTGAAATGTACAGGCACTGTTTTATTTTTGTTTTTTCACATTCAATTGTAATTATATGTTTATAATAAACATACTCGTAGAAGCAGAGTTAATGTCTTCATCATGGTCATATATTGACGTATCATTATCAGAAATGCACATTCAGAAAAGTGATCGCAATTGAAAACTTGTACATCGGAAGTCACCTGTCACAAACTACGCTCTCGCCCTAATTTCCATAGCAACCTCTGCCTGTACTCGACTAACAAACGTCACATCATGTCAAGTAGCACCAAGTTCCAACCATCGCTGTCAAATTTTAGTAAAACCGGCAATCCCCAAGCAATATGAACCCACTTCCGGAAAGTTCAATCAGAAAACGACAGAACCAACCCACGAACGACTTTCAGTACGAAATCATCCCCTACAAGCGCCTTCGAAATACAGATTACTCAGCAGCACTGCCAGACGAGATCCTACTTTACATATTCTCCTTCCTCAGCAACAAGGAGCTCTACCGGATTGCTCGATGTGTTTGTAAAAGGTGGTATGTGCTAACTTCCAGCCCGATTCTCTGGAAGAAAATCACAGCGGAGGGAGAAGTACCATCCAAAGTTCTTTGCAGCTGGTTGGAGCAGTCTCCCTTGCTGAAGGAGCTGGATTTGAAGGGAAGAGACGACATCAACGTGATAACGCAAGCTGTATCGAAGTACAGCAAGAATTTACAGAGCTTGAAGATCGAGAATAACAACGTAGGAGGAAAGGCACCCGTAGTTCTCAGTAAACACTTGTGTCGGTTACTGACTAGTTGTAAGTACTTGAATAACCTTTATTTTAGTGGAGTGAAAATCCAGTCGTGCAAGTTTTTCAAGTTGCTGTCCAAGCGAAAACACTTGGGCGTGAATAAAAAGTGTAGCTATTTTGGACCAGTTAACCAGAAGCAGATGAAAGTTCTGATAGAGTCTATCGTCAGCAGTGACACTTACGATAATGCTACTCTGTTTACTTCGAACAGGAGCATTAGCATTAAAGAAAACTCTAATGACGTGAATGTGCCTAACGTTGACAGTATCTGGCAGGACATAACGAATCATGATTATTACATGGACGATTATGATGAAAACTATTATCCGGGGTATATTATCGATGAGGTCGATCTTCAAGATTGATGTATAACATGAAATAATTATGTAACTGTAATCAGAAGACTCTGTGGTTATTGTAACATGTAGCGAAATTTCGGAAACTGTGAATGCGTAGTAAAAATAATTGAATTGGAGAAATATTTGGGATTTTATTTGTCAACCTGAAATCGAATCATGTGATACCAGAATATGGGGTAAAGATATTACTAGTCTTTTCATTGTGTTTCACTCGATTTTAGACCAATGTCCATTGTGTAGGAAGATATTTCATCTGCTTCCTTCATACCAGAAAGCAAGCTCAAATCGAAATCGTCTCAATGATAGTTTGATGTATTTTAACCAACTCCCGTTTTTTTGGTCTTTAAAACGCAGTGGTATGTTAGGATGTTTTAACTCTCCAAAAGTCAGGAAAAGGTCATATTTCACCTTCTTCTTGCACAATACTATCGTCAAGCCTCCTTTTTCCACCTTGTTCAACAGTTTTTTTGGCAACTTGAAATGATAGATTAGAATATCAATTTGAGTTGTGCAAATGAAGAGAAAATATTTGCAGAAGAAAGCTTTGAGGAATACGGTAACCTCATAGATTTTCTTGAAATTTGCACAGATGATTCAGAACATTATAAAATCATTGTAACCAACGAACTTTTTGTGCGGAAAACATAGCTTTGGAAGTTATGACCTTTTTAGTAAGAAAAAAGATTGTTGCGAAATGTAAGGCTGATAATTTGTAGGAGTACCATATACAATCGCATTTTCTTGAACATTTTTTCCAACACATCAACTATACATGTATTCACCTATTTACTACTATTTTCTTCCCAACTAACATTCGATAATTCGAAAATTAAACACATATTTTCGTTTTAGTGTTGAAGATCTGAATCAAAATAAAAGTAAATGTCAAAGACGTCAAAGTATTGCACCCTGTACACTTTTGCCAAACGAAAAATAGACAACGTAATGATAGCAAAGCGCTGGTGGGATATGCGTTCCTTCCGAACTTTGAATTGACAAAACGAAGGAAGAACACGGATTCGTGTTAAGCGACTGATTATACATGAGTTGGGACTAACTTTTTCTCGGGCTAAACTTCACATTACCCTACATCAAATTGGGGGTCGTTACCATATTGCATAATAACTACCAGGTCCCATATACCGGAGGGGCATGGTTTATTTTTCATGATTTTTTTCATTTCACATGTTAGGTCTATGGGAAAAATTTCTTTCGTGATTTCTAAAATTAATTGAAACAATAATCTCACTATTAGGCATTCCAGATCACGTGATGTCTGGGGGGTAGATACCAGTTCTGCCATGGAAATCACACTCTTTTGAAAAAGCCACACGAAAGTTTCTGGGGTGCAGATGCCGCCGTATTGGTTCATTTCGTCATTTGACAAGATGCTGCCTAATTATGTCAGGTTAGGTTGGTTTAGGCTAAGTTAGGTTTGGTCAGGTTAAATAAGGTTAGTTGATTATTTAGCTGAGGTTGGCATGGTTAGTTTTCGGAAGGTTAGGGTAGGTTGGTTAAGGTTTGGTTGGGTTAGTTGGGTTGGGTTAGATAAGTTCGCAAATTTCTTCAAACATCAATTGAACTTTTATAATTGGAATTCCTTTAGGCTGAGTTAGGTTAGTGAGGTTGGTTTGAGCTATGTTACGTTTGGTTAGGTTAAGGATGCTTTAGGTTAGGATAGTCACATTAGGTTGGCATGGTTTACTTAGGTTAGTTAGGCTGGGTTAGATTGTGTCGCATATTTTTTCAAACATCAGAACATCAGTTGAACTTTTATAATCGCAGAAAAACAATTTCCCATAGACTCAACATGTTTAATAGAAAAAAATCATGAAAAATATACCACGTTTCTCTGGTAGGTATTGTTCTTCATGGTCTAAGCTTTACATGCAATATGGACACGACCCTAAATCCGATGTGGGATGAGGTAAAGTCTTACCTTTTTTCGAAACTATAGGAGCTGTGCGGTAAACGAATATTTACCGGATTGAGTTCCTAGAGTTGATTTCCACGAAGCGGCATACCTACGGGAGGTTTGGCATTGTAAGGTTGAAAAATAATTGATTTCAGGGGCGTAAATACTTCTGAATAGTATTTGAAACAAATATTCAATATTTACTCAGTATTCATGAAATTGAAGAAAATTGTCAACGTCGCATTAGGTTCGTAACCCATTCTATATTTGAATGAAACTAACATTTATATATCATTATTCTGTGTATATTTGTGAACGAATCGCTCTTTGTATGCATCTGGAATACTATTTTCTATGTATTGCATATGCTGAAGATAAATAAGTGTGAGACAGTCCAATTTATTTACCCAAGTTTGTATATTGGCACTGAACACTGTCAGACATATTTTGAAAAAAAAGTACTTTTCAGGTATTTCCGCAGATTTTTTTTATGTGTTTTATCGTTTTTAGGGTGTTTTCAATCATCTGTGCAAATTTCAAAAAAAAAAACGATGAGGTTACCGTATTCGCTACTTTTTCCGCAAATTGTCTGGTGATGCGCATTTGCTTTATGTATATCGAGCCTCTTGAGATTTAATTTCACCCTCTTCAAAAGTTTTTCTGCATCCATTATAATCACATAATTCAAAAGAAATATCGATACATTTTGAAGGTTAGTTACTGAAACTTGATGCTGCCCGCTATTGCATACTGTGTAAAATCATTTTTTAACGGAATTGGTAATGAACTCTTCCATGTCTAGTTGCAAATGCCCTCGTCTTGAGAATTTCTCTCGATGAATAAATTAGTATTGCCGTATCATTGTTGTGTAACAAATGGGAAATACCAATTATGTAACCAAAACCTGCACATTTCAAGCATTTAATGCATTTCCTTGTAGGTTCGGAATAAGTATGCACATAAAAGTAATCGATGAATATACACAGTGGTTCAACGAGAAGTATGCACCAAGATTTTCTTAATTGGTTGTATTTTATATTAAAAATTCTCGGATACGTAGGGGGGCATTTTGGACATATTTTTCCAAATATGCATTCAACCCCCAATAGATGAGTTGTCACAACCCTTAGTGTGAATGTTTGTTTTTTGTTACGGTCCTTTGTAAAAAAAGTGAAGAAGTTGTTGAATTGATTCATTGAAAAGATAATTCAATAATATTGAAAAATTTGATCCATTTGCTTCCATACAATATTATAGATCTTGCTGAAATTTATTTCTAAAATGATGAGGTTCTGCGGTTGGTGTATTCCATTACTGATGAATCAGGTATCGACTTCCTAACTAACTTGGTTACATACGAATTACATTTTATTTGAATGAATGTCCTCAATCAAGCGAGCAGTAAGACTAGCTGAACTTTCTTTGAAGTTAATAATTTCAACTCGTTCTGGAAATCGGGGGGCGGAAGAACTGGCGTCAATGTTAAAGGATTGCGCCGTGAACATGAGAACAAAAGATGGTAGAGAGTTGACGGTCTTAACCATGTGGAACTTAGCAGGATGAATTGCTTTTTCTCTTAATTTTCATCAAATTAGCAAACAATTTTCTACCCGAATAACCTCGAACATTGATAAATGCTCATACATTTTATAACAACTTTCCCAAGCCTTCGAAATCTGTTATGAAATTTTCGAACAATTATCATTGTCCTTGGGTTATAACTACCGAATAGGATATAATTGGGAAAACAATTTTGTAACTTTTGACATGATGCATCACTCGACCCCATTTTTCATTCGAAATTTTATGATTGTGACGCCGCTCGCTAAGGGTTTGAAGGCAGAATTCAAAAAATATATGTAAAATGTGTCCCCTTCGAAAGCAAACTTTACGTGTCCGAGCCTTTAGCTTAAAATTTTAAATGAAGGAATGAAGCTGAGTGCATACTTTTTGTTGGGCCACTCTGTATATCTGTTAACTCTCTCATCTCTCATCATTTCATCGACGAATTTGGTGAAACATTTTTTGGAGCATTAATTACATTTGTTCCGTATGAAAATTTCAGATTTCATTGAATTCCGCCTTCAGCATCTTTTGCAAATATACGGGAAATTAATAGAAGCATGAAGCATATTAGCGTATCAAAGTTATGTCTTTTGAAAAGGCACAAAAAATATTGTTTTCCGAATTCAGATTCTTCCTGAAGAAAACTTTCAACAAATACGGGGTTGTAGTATATACCGAATGATTCAGAAGATATGCTCGAAAAAATGTTAAAAAGCATACCCATTCATCAGTACCCTCTTTCAACAGAAACTCAGTTGGAAAGTACTTTTTCCGATGAGTTGTTGAAAATTAGGTTTTTCCATTGCCGAATAGTGAGTCGAACACAAGCCCCTTTTATAATACTGGATTAACCAGACATCGAAATCAACTTTTTCTTGAATTTATGGGGTGAAACACCCTATATATTGTTTCATGTGTGGACAAGAGAACTTTCCGAAAATATGGGGTTATATGGATACTGAGGCGGTACGATCGTTATACCAAAACTAATGCAAAAATGAATTAAAGTTCCTCAGCGAAAAAACATCATAACAAGTAAATCATACCATTATCGACGTTGGGTATTCCAGCCTTCTCTCCTCAGCGAAAAATTGAAAGATGCTGGAACACATCTAGTATTTTCATTCACTAGTATACAGAGGATTAATACTATTACATCACGAATAAAATCCCCACAAACACTACAGGGTGTAGTAACTGAAAGAAGACTTCTGGACGTGAAATATTTTTGTGCAATTCTTCAAGGAGTATGCAAGAAGATTCAGATTTCCAGGAGAAAAAATATTCGAAACAGGTGGGTCCAAATTCAAGACAAGAATGTTGGTTCTATCAGGCAAAATAACTGCTATCGACACCGGAAAAATTATATCAAACCTTACAGAGGGAAATATATCCAAGGCTTATGACATTTCAAGGTATTTTCAGTTTGAAAATGGTAGAATTTTCACTATTTAACACCCTGAAGATATAAAAAATATGATTTAGATTTAAATCACCCAGGAATGTCGGTTGAAGTTTATGTTGAGAAGTTTAATGTCCTTTTTTTTTATATTAAAATTTTTATATAACTCTTGAACCACTATAACCCCATATTCTTAGAAAGTCATCTTCAAGTGCAACTAAGATATGAGTTCTGATTCATACAGTGAAAGTAAAAATTTTTTTGGTCAAATTATTATTATTCGATCAAAAAAACTTCAATTTTGAAACTTCGTCCTGGTTCACTGAGATCCTGTACATTCTTTTGAGCATATTATCTGAACTTCTCGGTGTGTACTATCTCAATAGAAGTTCGGCGTGACACTTCTTATATTCAACCTCCAGATATTATAGCTTTTATGATATATTTTTTACTAGCGACTCGCCTCGGCTTCAAATGGATAAAAAATGGTTATTGTTATTGTGGGTCACTCCTTAGAGATAGACATACCAACGCGGACTTCTGAGGTATACAATACTGTAGTACCTACATTATTTCGATATATCTCGTAGAGTTCAGCCAGCGTTTGTAATGTAAGCGCAAAAAAATGTTTATTTACATCACAGAAGAAATCTTTGAAATGACCAGTGTTTATGTATTTTGCATGTATTATGCATATGAATCTTTCTCTTGAATCACTGTATTGAAAAAAAGCGTCAAAATTCGTTGCGTGGTTTCAAAGATCTGAGCATTCATAGGGGCAGACAGACAGCAGGAAGCGACTTTGTTTTATACTATGTAGTGATTAAGCGTTCCAATTCGACATTATTTGCTGATTTGTTGTAGAAAAAGTAAGGAAAATTGTATGAAAAGACTGAGTTGCCAAAAAAAAAATGTGTTGAAGAGATTTATAAAAATCAGATTCGTGTGGAATATACAAAATGGAAACACTGCTATATACGGACAGCCAAATCTGGTTCCAGAAGGCTATGACAGATCCAGTAATCAACCTATACAAAGTAGTATAGGGGACAAGATTGTTGGACTGGGTGCCATGTAATATACGGAAGCGAAGCGCAATAAGTCCAAGAGGCTGAACTGTCGATAGGAGGAAATAGTCTCGGTATCCACGAAGGTAGAAAAAAAAAACAATATGAGACATCTGATTACATTTTTTGTTCCGGCAACACTCAATACTTCAACTGTAAAATCAAATCAATTCATTATTCATGAAAATGATACCTATTTCAAAATAATTATCGGCAGTATGATACATATTGAGGTTTTAAAAGAGAATGGATTTTAACAAATAGTGGTTTCATTTCAAAACTCCGTCTAAGAATTGGGTCGACCAGACTCATCATAAATCTTACTTTTCACCTATTCATTACATCAGAAATCGAACAGTAAACAACAATTGTAAATAATCTTCAAACAGTCCACTCGACTAAGACGGAATTAGTCTCGCCAAACCTTACACCTTTCTCTATTGCATCGAGTACGAACTGCAAGAGTGCAAGTGGTCACTGCAGTGGGGAACCTTGCAATTCTACGCTCGTACCAATGCACCGAAATCGAAAGTCGAGGTATCGCCGAAGAATATGTGATAACAGTACCGTTAGTACCGACCGAGCGGCACGAGTGACGCTGCAGCTGAAGACAATGTTCGGACACACGTGAAAATCGACAAAAACTACTACCAGCCACTATGTCTCAGTTGGCTCTGTTTCTCGGCGTGACAGTGATATGGTGTGCCTCAGGAACACCTTCCGAACCGACCACAGTAAAATACACTTACAACTCGTCAGATTTATCCTACTTATCGAATGGTATTCAGTTTCCAGTTGCTGAGTACGAGGTACAGTCATCGTTGCACCAGGACAATTTCGAAAATATTTCCCAAATTCAGTGGTTTTCGCGGATCTACGATCATCATAGGTGGTGGGCGCAAGCGCAGAATGTCGATGTACCGGGATGCAAGGATGACATGATGATTTACTTGAAGGAGCTCGCTAATACTACTTCCTGGGCGGTTAAAAGTGAGTACTTTCTCTTTGATGTTGTGGTTAAATGTGATAATTATGTTTATCATGTGGATCTCTCTCATTTTATACATTAATTGATGATAATAGTAATGATAATTATGAGGAGAAATTGGCTCAAGGAAATATAGTCTGAGGGATATACAATATAATTAATTAGGAGGAAAGTATCCAATTTGAAAAAAGTGGGTACTTAATAATCACCAGCGTCTAAAGAATAAAATGTAAATACAGTATCGATTGATTCCAGCTTTGAGGGTATCCATTGCATCCATTGCATTGAAAAACCCGTAATCCAGAGTGAAATTTTCAGTCTTGTTTCATGATGAACTTGAAAAATAACAAAAAACATACATATGTACAACTTGTGAAAAAAGTTCAATAAGTCGAAATTGATGATTTTTGCTTCTCTGCCCTAATTACCTTATAAGCGAGCGGTCCTCTCAAAAAAAAAAGAAGCACCCGTTAGAAACCTTTCGAAATCGATTCTGTTTTTTTTCAACCAAACGGTCGTTGACTTTTTGAAAAAAAATGTAAAATAAACATTACATTAATGTTTTATTTATAATGGACAAAATGGAATCGGGATTAGTAAAATATTCATTTTGAGTGCTCATTGCTGAAGAGACTTACCAGATGTCGAACTCGTTATTGTGTTTAAATGTGATAATTGGTGGTTTGTTTCGATGTGCCTCTTTTTTTGTCGTTCATGTTCTTTGAAATGTTTGACAAGAATACCAGGCGGCGGTAGTCTGGCATTGTTACCAACCTACGCGACTTAAAACTGCGCAAGGTAGGTAGATTCCTGATCTCCAAAAAAATTCCGGAAAAAATTGCAGTTGTTTCTGTCAACTATAGCTCAGATATTTTTTCATTTATTTGTGAAGTATTTCCCTAAAATATGGAATTATAGCAAAAATTGAAACGTGTTTTTCATAGAAAGTCCAGGAGTGAGTAGAAGCCAAATTAGGAATGAGTTAGGGATAATCTGAAAATAATTTGAATTCCTCAGTATTGTTCACATAACTCACAGAGAGTTTGATATGAATTTTTATCGAACATATTGAGTTATTCTGTGTGTGTAGGCGTTGTCTATATATTTGTCTGGGACTTGGGAAAGAGTTAAAGTTTCGTATAGAAAATTTCGAATCTTGATTTTTGATTTGATCATAGTGCAATTTCTTATACATAGAAAAAAGCAACTTGAAATTTATATTTTTTCAAATATGTCAAGAGTTAGTTACAATGTTTTTTCTGTCAATCAGCTGTTGTCCCCCTGAGCCGATATCTTATCTTTCAAGTTGCGCATCTTAGTAAATGGAAAACTATACCCTCTTTCCTTCATTCATAACATATTGTATTTTGGTTGATGATTCGAGAAGGCAAAGTGCATCTGAACTTTCAGAAGAAGATATTGCTACATTTTCAAGTATATACGTATGTGGATCCAATTTCTGGCTTCAGAAAAGTGGTATTTCGAACTTGCGAACATTACAGAAACCAACATCTACCACGAATTGATAATAAGAAATTCACTCTTGTGGTAGTTGCGGCAATTTTTTTCTGAGCAATCGAATGGTAATGCATTCATATAATAATCGAAGACATATACCTTTTTTTCATCTACAGATTCAGATGAAAGGGAAGCCCTTTAATATTGAAAGAACACCGCGTGAATCAAGAGTCATGAGATACGAATTAATATTCACTTTGTAGATCAATTTGTTACCACTTCATTTACCGTTGACGATTTCTATACTTGAATTGTAGAGGCGGGTGTGAGATTTATTTGGTTACTGAAAAGTAGCTTTCGAGAATGTCTTTTTTCAATTGAATTAATTCACGGAGAGGAAAATACCGTCACATGACGATTCAGGGCAATGTTGTCTATTAGTAGTATTAGTAGGGCATTCTACTGCGTTAATCAAAACATTCTGTTTGAGAAGCTGTACACATATGGAATTAGAGACAATTCCTTAGAGTGGTTAAGATCTCTCTTGATAGATAGAGTACAGCATGTAACACTGAATTATTCATGTCCTGAAGGTATGCAGTCGGTTAGTTCTGAAATTCGAAGGGTTGCAATGGGCGTGCCACAGGGCTCGGTTTTGGAGCCTGTACTTTTCTGTTTATATGTCAATGAGCTTGATTTGATAACCCGTAGTGCGCATTTTTATTTCTATGCAGATGATACATCTGTTGTTATATCAGACAAATCGAAAAATATATTAGAGAATAAAGTATAATAAATTGATTTCAGATTTTAGTCTTCTTTATTTCAATTTATCAAAAACTCATTAAATGAGGTTTCATAACAGACAGAAGTCTTGTGCTAGTTTGAGTGTTGCTATCGATAACACACCTATGGAGCAGGTGGATAGTTTAAAATTTTTGAGAATTGAGATGGAAGAAAACCTAAACTGGAAAGCGCATTGTAAGTCACTTCATTCGAAATTGAGCTCGCTACTTATTTGTTTCATAGTATGAAAAGAATACTGACTCAGAATCAACTCCTAAGTGTTTACTTCGCACAAATAGATTCAAGGCTTAGGTACGGTATATGTTTATGGGGTAATTTTACATCATTACATAAAATATTTCTAGCCCATAAAAGAATAGTAGATAGTAGATGTATTTTTAACATTTCTAGAATGACTTCTTGTTGGACATTTTTCAGGAATTTCAAAATTTTAACTGTAGTGTCTCTTTATGTGTATGAAATGTGTCTTGATGTGTTTAATAATAAAGTCACTTTTATTCGTAGTAATGAATGTCATCGTTTTAACGCTCAACAAAGAGAAAATTTTTATGTACCATTTTCACGTTTGAAAGTAACATTTGACTCCCCAAAATGTAAGGGCTTGACTTTATATAACAAGTTACCTTTCGATATTCAAAATGCTGGATCTACAAAAATGTTCAAAGAAACTTTAAAACATTACTTGATGAACAAATGCCTGTATAGCATAAATGATTTTTGAAGTGGTATTCAAGTTTCAAGTTAGTTGTCAGGTTTTACTTCTTAGTTTCTTCTTCCATATTTCCATATACCTAGTAACTGAACGAATCCTATACTGTTAAAAATGATCTGAAAAGAATATATATATATATATATATATATATATATATATATATATATATTTATATTCATTTATTTCATATTCAATGATATAAAGAAGTTTTCCGTTTTCATCGTGAGTAAATCAAATAAATAACCAATTTACCAGCATTGTTAAATATATTCTAGATATGGAAGTTGTATTGAGAGCAGAAACGAGTCAATTGAATCAAAAAAGCAGAAAACATTGACCCAAACAAAAATCTAATGAATTAATATAGATAAACAAGGTGTATTTTTCTTGATTCATCGATCTTTATCGAAATTTTAATAGTCTAAGATCACACTATAGAACGACCTTCACCGGAATGGTGCAAATGGGTTGACTGAAAAATTTCATTTTAGTATAGGATTTTTGACATTTGACAACCGGAATTCAGGACAAATTTATTGCAAGCCATTCTATATTACCAGCGTGTTCGTAAAAAAAAACTTCATTTTACTTTACTTCGCTTCCACTAAGCTAACCTAACCTAACTAAAGTGATTTGGACTACGCTGCCTAAACTGTAGTTACTGGCTAATATTTGTTTGTACAAGCTCTTCAATGAGCTTCTGAGGGATTTCCTAGAAATCTGAGGAATTATTTATAATGAAGAATGAATACAAAATCGAAATACTTATTCAGAATTATTCTCTAGAAGTACGTTGTCCCATACAAACTTCGACTCTGTTTTCAACACCCTTAGGGGTGGTATTTCGGCAGAACTTTTTTTCTGGTGGCCACGTTATACAAAGAACACACCCTCCAAGTGTACAGCTAAGATAAATTACTACCCCTTTTCAACCCCGATAGGCGATTGATTTCAATAAAATACGAGACACATCTTCCATCATAATTTTATTGCAGTGTATGATGCTTCCGGGAGATATTCCAGCCACTTCTTTTTTGGCAACGATTACTGGTTAGGATCCAAAACGGAATGCGAAGAATTGGCCAATGTCGACACGAACAGTGAAGTTCCACCGTTTCCAATTCAATTTTATGTGGCTAAAATAAGGATCAACCTCAATAGGAAATCAACTCCTGTGGTGAGTATGCAAGCTCTCATGTTCTCTCATTCTCCTTCTCAAGATATGTAAAAAAAGGAATAGCAAAGCTTTAGAATTCCTTGCCAAAGTAGGTGTCCTCTATGTATCTTCGAATTCGTTTGCTTTCTTTCTTAATTCAAGTGATTTTTTGATTCATGCAGTAATCCTAATTTTAGATAGACGTGAGAAATGGATGATTTTTATGGAAAGTCGTCAGAAATTTCCACAATTTTTTTTTCGTGTTGTGTTGAAACCATGTTCGTAATGTGTATCTACTCTTTGCTATTGGGAATCCACTGAATTCAGAGTACGCCACAGGTTTTAATATCATTAACGAATGCGATATCGCATGTTTATCACTTCGTTTGATTTTCATTCATCAATGATCATATATTCCGTTATGCATCCAATTATCATTAATGAAATAAATTGAACTATATTGGAATTGATTTGGAACTTGTTTCATATATAATTTAGTTCGACCATATTTCGGGAATAGCTGCTTTATTATCACTTTGGCAGATTGTATATTATTCTTTTTCCTCATTCAATAATTGAAAAATCTACAGCCAACAGAAAACCTTCGCTTGTTTGTCGATCACTGCCCATTCACAATTGTCTAATTTAATTATTGCAATTTTTCTAGTTATATGTCTTGTTCAGATCGCAGTGTCTTTTATGTTGATTTTTTTTGAATCGATATGTTCTTGACATGCATTTCAATCTCTAAAACTTCTAGTTTGATTTCTGCTCATTTGAGCAATTTGATCCTTTGATTTATTGTGCATTTCAATTCTCGTGTTTGAATTATTTTCATTTTGGTTGAGCTTTTTTGGTCTAATGCGTTGACAGTCTTCAATGAAGTGAATCATATAGACAGCTGGAGCTCGAACCAACACAATTCCAAAAAGACAGAAGTTTTGTGTACCTTACTTAGGCTGAGTGGGTATGAATTGTGTTGTGGACTTAGGTCAAACCGAAAGAACATTCCAAACACGAAAGCACGAAAGAAAATAGAAATAGTTATTGTCAAGATAGCCAACGAATCCAACGACGCAACATATGTTCTCATAGAGGGGCATTGATTTGATCAATTTGGTCACGAACTCGAAATCTGTTATTTCCATGAGGAAGGTTAGAACTTTCATCTCCTGGAAACTATGAAAATTCAATATCTGATGAATGATCGAATGAAGAAAAAGAATTCGTCTCTATCGAATACGTTTCTTCCAGATAGTTGTATCCATCCCAATTATTTTGTAATCTGTGTAGGTTAGATGGTTGGGCCCAATTTTCATTTGGTTAGACCCAACCATTTATACGTGAAGAAGTTATTATTTATATGACGAGACAAGCGTAGTGGTTCCGTAGACCTCATTGTAGTAGGAATCTCACATGAAACGGTATAAGTATTTCTCTCTAATCAGTCATATAAATAACTACTGAGACACTTAGACATTTTATCAATCATTTTCGACTTTCGTCTCTTGTATACGTTTATGTTGTGTTTTGTAATGATTATCCATATCACTAAAGAAACAAAACTCTGTTTCATCATACGTATAGAACGTGATCAGTTCTGAATACTATTTTGGGTTTATTCAGTATTTACATCACACTTCTATATAATTCAGAACGCTTACCTACTTGGTTACAAGAAGTAACTTACAATACTCGAAGGATACGTATTTTTCCATAGCGGTTTGACTTATTAAACAACTCATTCATTTATAAAAATATGTACGGATGAGATGTGGTGGGACACACCGAAATCACGTCCAGAACATGACATCCTTCGTGTATGGGAGTTGAAGTTGAAAGTTGTGCGCTTGCGATGGTCCCGGTAGATGCGCTTCTGGGATGTAACTCCATCCAAAGACGCGAGAATCACATTTCTGATAGGAAAACATGAACTGCGGCGGGTGTTTGGGACGAACTTGGCCTTATACCACTCAAAGTATACGAAAGCTAAGAGATTTTGGTACATCAAAAAGAAGTTGATATTTATTCGGGAAACTCTTTTCGTTCAAAGCAAGTAACGAATCGGAGCACGTTTGGAAAAGTGCCAATTAAAATAAAAAATACCGTAACAATTCATATGACATATTGTTGATATAATAATTCCCGCCGAGAGAGGCGAGAAAAAAAAGATCTATTGTTCCATTTTTTTATCAATTTGTAAACATGAAGTTCCCAATCAATTCATGTCACGGCATATATTCTCAGGAAACAAAATCTCAGGTGTTTATTATGCTTGGCAAAACTTCGAGGTGTTTTTTTTTTGAAAATTTGTTGCCATTTTCCTAATTCGTATATACATAAGCTCTAGATTAGGTTTTCAAGAAAGATAATGAAAACGATATTGAGCTAAAGGTTATTTCTGTAGTGTGGCCAATTGCTACATAATTTTGCAGGTTTTTTGTCAAGTTATAAGTACCGCAAATCAATAACAAATCGCATTTTTTCATTCAAGTTTGCTGGATTTAGGAGCGAATTATGTTCTACTGCGTAGTCATGAAGTTAACTTTTTAGCCCGTACGGACCATAAAGGTACAAAACTTCTCCTTTCTGTTTGACAGCAACGATAGTATTACTTTCATATAATGATTGAGAAACTTTTGAAAATCGAATGGTATATTTGGAATTACACAAATATTTATATTGCATTAACAGTGAAGAACTATAGTACGACATTAAACTTTCTATGTCCCAATGGTATAAACAGATCTATAAACCTCCGGGTGACTTACAAACTCTCAGGCCAGAGGCTCTTGGACTTGTAAAATGGTCACCCTCAGGGCACGGACATCTACTTTAAACCCCGGGCATATAAATAAATACATGAAAATACTGATAGATTCAATTATCTTTCAATCTCGGTAAACTATACCTTTCTCAATGAGATGAGAATATTGCTGCTATATGAAAAAGCTTATAGCTATGCTCTCGGTTTTAAACGGTAAAATTGCCTGTATACAATAGGAAACTGAATATTCTGCCGAAACATTAAATACGATCAAATCCTATATGGATACATTCAAGATGCTAGATCTTGGAAATCTGGTCACAAAGAACTTAGGGCCATCAGGAAGCTCTTTTTTTATTTCTGGAGAACTGAAAAATTTTTCAGAATATTTTCCGGAGCAATAAGTTCTTTGTGATTTTTTTTCGTCCGAATTGATTGTGCTGAAGAGGGGCATTCCAGGATATTTTGTTGCAATTTCGTATTTTTGAGTGGAAAATTCAACTTATCTTTGTGTATTCCTATTAAATTATACTAGTAGTAAATTATATCATTCTCACGTCATCAACTTCGATCGGAGTCTTTCAACTGAAAGAGCATATTACTAACTCCCTACTTCCTCAGCAGAAGCATGGCTTATCAGTCAGTGGCGACAAAGGGCTGAATCATTCCTCAACATAGAAAAATTCTCGCTACAAAAAGTTCTGCCCCATTGGGGTGTCGAACCCAGGACCGCCTGGTCTTGAGTCGGGTGCACAATCATTGGCATCAACTTCCCTAAAATAGCATAACTAACGAATATGGAAAAACTATTTTTTTTTCGAATAACAAAAGAAACTATTTAAGTTTTATAAAAGATGTAATACCAAAAAATTCACACAATGTACAGTTATTCTCTGTTATTTCTGAAATTCGGATAGATGTTCATGAATTTATCACTAAGTTGTTGAAGATGTGATATTAACCGCCCAAGGGGTTGGCTGATATGTAAAACTACTTTGAATCGAATGAACATGAAATTTGATCAATTTTTTTTTGCTGAAGATGCTGATATTGCTGAAGAAACACGCTTCGAGTGCGAGAAAAATCAGTTGGTGTTTGGATAATTCATCTCTTTAAAATGTCTTACTCCTGATGAGTAATAGTAGATTATACCACGAGTCATGAATAATAATCATTATTGCGAGTAGTATACTCTTCTTTATTCAAGACAAGAGGTAATAAAGACTATTACAGTTAATTCCTGGTCATTATTCCCTAAGGGAATAATTTATGGTATTATACAGAAGACACCATAAGTATAATACTTACGTTATGTATTATTCGTGAATAACAACTATTATTATGTAATTGACTTGATTTTGAGACAAATATAAAAGAATATGTTCGTTATATTAATTTTCAGCATTATGTTCAATACATTTTCACAATATCCTTGAACTGACTGGTTAAGAATACAGTAGAAAAGAGTAAAAATGTGTATCATTTTCAATGAATTTTTTCACAGATGACGGAAATGGAAATGATATTTTCCATTTTTTTTAATGGAGGATCAACTTAAGTAGAAGTTTCCATATTTAAGTTGTTCATTGGCTGATTCAAAGTATTTTCGCATATTCAACGATCTTTGTTTGATCTATATCATATTTTCGATAATCGAGATATGGAAAGGGAGAAAAAATGCATACTTATTTGGGCAAAAAATACGCCTGCGTATTGGTGCCATTGCAAAAATGAAAAATCTTGCAATGGCGACTTTTAATCTGCCAGTTGACAGTTCTTGATTCGGGTTCAAATTGTTCGGTTAAAAGAATGTCACATTATAATCATACAAAAATAAGTTACTTACGATGGAAAATCCAAATTTTCATGGATCATATGAACAGTGGTTGGACTTTCAGAACATATTCAATAATCTCATTCATACTAATCCGAAGCTTTCCGACATTGAACGTTTTCATTATTTAAAAAGTTCCATTCAAGGTAATGCAGCCGAAGTCATAAGCTCATTTGAAAATTCAGAAAAATTACATTGTCGCTTGTACTTCACCCAAAGAACGTTATGTAAAAAGGCCCATTTCATTGAGTCAGATTGATTCATTTTCCAATCTTTCCCCAATAAAGAAGGAGTCTGCTCCCCAACTTAGAAAACCATTGGATATAGTCAAAAAAGGATTTGAGGGCTTTGAAGAATTCCAGGTCAAGGAAACAATTAACGGAATTTGCTTTTTATTTACATTGTAGGAAATAAACTCAATTCAAATAGTACAGAGGATTGGTAAAAGACGTGTTCAAGCAATAGTTTTCCAGAAGTGAAAAACTTTTTGGATTTTTTGGAACCAGAGGTCGACAGAATCGTGAGTTCAATTCATTTGAAATTAATTGAATTAATTTTCAGTAAATCCAATTCATTGGCTTCAACTGAAAAATTGATGATGTAGGCGTAGTCGTACTGCAAAAAATCCGCCAGGTACCGGCACTCTTGCAGTGGAGATGACAGTCCTGTGTTGCCAAGTGGCCATGTCGTTGCGAATTCTGGTCTGTGTGCTGAAAAAATTAATTGATTGTTGATATTTTCATTCGAGCAACTTTATGCATAATCTGAGTGATCTCAACTCAAAATCTCGGTTTAGAAGTAGTAACACTATTATTCATCCCAATATGCACGTTAATGCGTGTGAGCGAATAGGAGTAAGAAAAAATGTGATCAAATTTTATGTATCCAGTATATTGTTCTATTCCAATGATTTGATACTACAGGTACAAGTACAGTGAATATATTTTCAGACTCAATCTCACTTTCGGCACTGAATATAAACTAATACTAGGATCGTCTTTTTTCGATTGTCCACACAGGTAACAATATCGCCACATAATGCACATAGTCGATAAACTATGAAAATATCCAGATCAGTAGAAACACAATGCAAATTTATTCCAACTGAGAAATTATTTTCAAACTACATGGAATAAATAACGCATAAAGTTAAACACAAATTTGGCGCGTTTTGGTGTTTTCAATAACCTCACACATCCTGTCCCGATAAGTTCTCTATCCTTTTATAAAAACATCAGAATTGGCAACAGCGTGTTCCATGGATCGAGTGATCACGAAAATTAATAGAAATTTTTTATTACCAGCGCTCCCTCATGGCCACTGATGAACTACCCCGCCTTGTCTACAGGTTCGTCTGAAACAATATCGCAACATTAGAAACACCAGTATATAGACATCTTAGCTTCAAGTCACCTTGAAAAAAAATGTCAATTGACAGATTGAAAGTTGCGATTGCCAGACTGAATCTGTCAATTGACACATTCAATCTACCAATTGACAGAATAAAAGTCGCAATTGCGAATTTTCTTTTTTTTGCAATGGCACTAATACGCCTTCGTAAAAAAGAATACAATCATATTCTATTTTGGATGGACTAACAGGAATTCATGGTTCGTCACGTACGGAGAGAAAATGCCACTAATCCTCCGTTGGAAGAGGAATGTGCTTCTGATAGCGGTTGAGGACGTGCAGCAGTTCCGAATGAGGGTACAAAAGTGAATCAGAAGTTGGAACGAATAGTTGACGTACGATTAGACGGAGCTACATGAATAATTCCACTGCCAGTATTCAGTTGAGTTAGTTGGGAACGAATTATAATGATGGAACTTTTAGCACACCAAAAAAAAATAATTCCATGATGATGTCATAATCATTATCTTATGGACTGCGTTGGAATCTTGAATCGAATGAATGGATTTGAGAATAAGTGTAATCGTTATGATTCAAATTGATATAAAATTACAACCCAGCGAAGCATGTTGTTACAATTGGATCAAAAATTGCAATGATAAGTAAAGAGCGATATATTTTTTTATTCACAGATTCACACGAATGGAAAGCCCTGTACTGTTCAAAGAACACCACGTGAATCTAGGGACAGGAGATACGATTTAACAATATTATGAACACGAAAGCGAATCATCTTCATTTCAAGTGTCCATTTATGAGAACAGTAAGAGATAGAGTTTGTCATCTTGTCTGTACCACATATGCCCGTTAGAGATCTTTATTACTTAGTGTGTTTTGAGTCAGTGTCTCTGGTTATATCCAGTAGGTGATGTTTTATTTTATAATGCTCATCAATCGCTCACAAGAGACTCCTCCAAAATTCATATAATCCAGCTAATCGGCATTCGTTTCATATATGTACAGAGCCCCCCCACCAAATTCTAAAAAATTGTATGCTCTCTCCAGTTGTCCCTGCGCATCCACCAATTACTGAAAACATCGCTCGTGACAATATGAAGCTTGCGTTCCTATAAATTCAAAGCATGATTAGCCAATATATGTGTGTTGCTTGGAAGGGAATAGATGCAAGGAGATATACAAAAAAAAAAGATGAGGTAAGAGCAGGTCGAATCTCAATCCAACGATGAATCTCTTCAGCCACCAATATCACAACACTTGTTTCATACGAAAAATACTTTTTTTTTGACTTGTGTGGCATCGCCTAAAATTCTTACCTAAGGTACATTATTATAAATACATTTTCTTATAATAGGGGAGCGGGGATTACGGGATTTACTAAAGCGCGGCAAATTAATATACAGGGGGATACCTTGTACCCGGTAAGTACTTCCACCATATATGAGCCCTATATAAATGGCCGCCCTCCAAGGATAAAAAATCAGATTATTAAAAAAAAAATTGATCATCTGAAATTCTCGAGCGCGTCAGATTAAAGTATGGTAAGTTAGTTACATCCTGAAACGTGTATATTCCAGTAAACTGACGATTCGAGAGTGACCTAAAGAAGGAGGAGGGCTACAAAGTTGTAAAAAAACGTCATCTCGACATTCTCGGGCGTGGCTAATTTTATTTTGAAGGGAATAATTCAAGAATTGCATAAAATATATAATCTGACGATTTCCACAAGCCGAAATGATAAAAAGTCATCGATAAAGTTCAATGCGTGCAGCTACGTGACGCCTGTATTCCCCTCTCCACGTTTCTATTTCTCTCTCACTCTTTCTCTATCTACTGCTCTCTCACTCCGTTCCCACTCTGGTTTCTGTTGCCATGATGCCATGACAAGTGATCACAAAGACTCGTTGGTGGCATGATATTGTTTACAACGAATATCCAACGTTTTAATATTTTAAAAATTTAATTGCTTATAATTATTCCTGTATAAATACATGGATTCTATTAAAGAAAGCATGCCCTTTTTTTATTTGCATGCTTTTTCCTGAGATTTCCAATTGATTAAGTTCAATGATTCAAAAATATAAAAAAATTCAAATTGGCAGAATAGGCGAATCCCTCCAGATAATCATCAGATTATGAGACAACGTCTAGGGCATAAAGATGAACCATATATATCTTAATCTGACGCGCTTGTGTATTTCAAAATGACGATTTTTTTTTTCAAATTCCAATAACGGCCGCGAGTCTGCGTCACATCCAAACCGTCAGATTACTATATAAAAGCTTTTTTTTAGTTTCACTTAACATCCTCTCAGAAAATCTGATGCGCTCGAGAAAAACTTTTTTTTTCATTTTCAATATGTAAAAGAATTGCTTGTCGGTTCATGGATATCCCTAGATCCAGTATCAATCCACAAACTGTTGAATAATACATTTCCTATGAATAAGAATTTTAATCCAATTTTACAGAGAATTTGGAGCAAAAATTCACTTGGACAATTGAATTTAGTCATGGATCCAATCCTTCATTTGGAATGTTACATATTCCATCATTTCACAAAAAAACTTCCGGTAGCGGCCACCATTGATTCAGAATACACGTGTACCTTAAATGAACCATTACCTAATAGCTGTCAAGTACATAATGAACCGTTTAAATAGTGGGACTATATTTTTTTTTCACATTAATCAATCTTTTTATATAATATTAATAATAATTTTTTCCGTGAGAAGGGTGTTAGAGGTATGTGAGTTATATTTCAGTACGTGTAGAAGTACTGCTTCTCACACATGATGTATGTTGCTGATGTGGTCACGAGATTCAAACCAATAAATCGCTTCCTTCCATTCTTACACCAAAGCAAAATTTTTAAAAAAGAAAATTGGGGCACGAAATAAATTTGTAAAGACGACAATATGGAGAATATCAACCTTGACGCCACAGTTTCGCCAAGATTCTGCTCTCGAATGATTAGTGAAACTTTCAACGAGCTTGCATATTCAATTAAAGATGATATTGAAAAACAGGATACGAATTATCGTGAAATTTATTGAAATGAATCCTCTTTAGCTCTCAGTGGAATTAGCAAAACAAATCAATCGTCGTCATCCAGAAGTCGATATCTTCTTGTTATTAATGACAATTGAATAGTTGTTATTTTTTGTTTCTTCAAGCATCGTCAAACTAGCACAAAAACGCGCTTTGGTAAATTCACGTTATGTTATTATTTATTCATCCTAAGAAACTATAGCAGTTTTTGACAGGGATATGTTGGTATAAGTGTGAAATATTTTCTCCTACCTGGACCAAGCGGTCAATGTTGTTGAAGTAGTTCATTGATTTAGGTTCTCAACAAATACTAATGTTGTTCTTCTAAGAAAATTCTTGAAATTATTCATACAAAATGAAGGTTGCAGTTGTAACTACCAGTTTGAAAAAAGTATTTAGCATCATTGATGAAGTAGGTGGCACTGATCGCGAATTGTTAGTTGAAATATCATCGAGAAACAAAGACAATAGGTGTCGAATTGAAACCAAAGCGAATTAAACCGCAGTCTGCAGCGAACTGAGGTTGTGGACAGCGTTGCCAGGTGGTAAAAATTCTCCGTACCACAAACTAGATGAAAATGTACTGAATTTTACCTCCTCGTACTAAATGCCATATGATAGAAAGAACATTATATGGATACTGTTCAAATATATTTGCTATGTAATGGCTAGTGGCTAGTTTGGAAAAAGCTGCGTGAGAGAGAGAGAGAGAGAGTCAAATAACTTTCTGTTTACTCAGTTTCGAAATCAACTTCTAGAGGCAAAATGAGATACTTCTACTATGGGCTTGGTTATAGAGACTATTTCAAGTATTATGGCCAATTGCACCGCTTGGCTTTAATTGTGGTTCATCTCAACAAGGTTTTGTAGCAATTAATTTGCCAGTCAGATTCTTTGTTCCATAGTGATTCGTACTTCTAGCTAAGTTTGAAACTTCATTGGTGCAATTGGCCCTTAGCATAGAGAAATTAAAATGAAGAGAGTGTCAAAACAATGGTGACGTCAGGGGGCTGTAAACACTAGCGACACACTACGCGGGTGGGTAAACTAATAGTGAGCGGTAAATTTGAAACCAGAGTCAATTGCTTCAATTATTTTTATCACTAGCTTGCAGCAAAAATTCGCACAATACATTGATATAGGCTTGAAAAATCTGCAAATTGTTGATATTTTCAAGTTTATAATAATATATTGTGGAATTTTTGCTTCTGTTAATATTATTTTTCATTATTAGTAGATAATGCCTCCAAATTTCTCTGTGGAAGAGTCCTCAATAATTAAATTACTAATATGGTTGAAATTTATGGAAGTAATACACTTCTCAATCATGTTGTATGAGTTTTTGAGTATTTTCTGAACTTGAGGATTATGGTTGGGAGTATTCAAACAGGATAATAACTGGTACTTCTCAAAATATTTTTATTTTAATAATTCCTGGGAAACACACATTTATATACATATATTTATATACATATACAAAAATTAGAAGATGGAGTTAAAATTTAAGTAATTTTATAACTATCAACTATGTTTTATTACAATTATTGCTTTTTCTTTGGTGCCGCAAGCGTACGTACTACCTTGTTTCAACAAATTTTGTTTTGGTGCATTATCATTTAAATATTTTCTTATAATGAATGGAACACAAATATTGATTTAATTTCAAAAATATATTATTAATGTGCATTTTGCAAGTAAACCAGTCTATGTTTAGGTACAATTTGACAATTCTACATTTCAACTTTGGTATAATGTTTTCAACATGGCCATAAACTGGCAGAGCTGAGAATATAATATCTCAAACTTGTGCTAAGAAAAGGCTTAGATTTCCATTTGCATAATTCAACCTTTGCTTAGCACCATGCTCTTTCAACACAGTAATTGTGTGGCATGGTTCCCAGTGAGCCACTGTTAAATTCCCTATACACAACTCACACTCAAGTAATTTTGATGCGATTGATTTTCGAATAAGATAACCTGCAACATATGTATCAAATTCATTTTCTTTCAAAATTGGCGTACACAAATTAATGTTCTGTAACTCTTCAATAGTTGGAACTGTATTATTCACATCATTGGTAGACTCTAGGAAAGACACCATGTTATCTAAAATTCTGCTTTCATCACTCTCACAGTTAGAATTGATATTTTTAGATTCTCGTACACAAATTAATGTTCTGTAACTCTTCAATAGTTGGAACTGTATCATTCACACCATTGGTAGACCCTAGGAAAGACACCATGTTATCTAAAATTCTGCTTTCATCAGTCTCACAGTTAGAATTGATATTTTTAGATTCTATCAGACTATTTAATATGGAAGTTCAAAGTCCAGATATAAATTGAAAGCAATTTGGATTGGTATTGGCTGCTTAGTATTGCGTAATGGAAGCAAAAAGATTTTCTAATGGATCTGTACTGAGTGATCGGGTTCTTAAAAATTTCAAACATCTTCTGAGAGCTTTGGAACTGTATTTTGGTGTATGGCTATTTAAACTGTCAAACGAGTGTCAATGTCTTCAACAAATTCAGCAGTGCAAATAGCTTCCGCAGGAAGCTGTTCTTGAGCACTTCCAATCCTGCTTTCTATTGTCGCAGCAAGTGTGTAACTCATCAGTTTAGCTGCTCTAGACACTTTCATTTTATTCAGAAGTTCCTTCAAATGCATCACAACAAATAACATTTGAAATAATATTAATTTTTGATTTTGACTTCCAGGCAGATGGTGATACGTACTTACATAGTCTATTTTTCAAGCTACTTGTAAATGCATCATCATTAAAATGATCTTCACATAAATGCATCTCTTTAGTAGTATAAGACAAGTAAGTTCAATATTTCACACCACTTTTTCGTTGTTCACAATCCAAAGGGAACTTGAAAAATTTCTTATTCTTGAACTGTTCGTCTCTAATTGGACAGTAAAATATATTTGGACACACTGAACACTTATATTTGTGATTGCCTGGTAAAGACATCCTTGGTGACCTACAAATGATTTTAGTTAAAACTTTGTTTCATAACTAATTGAGTATACCATTACCTCTTTTTCAATTTAAGAACAAAAACTTCTCTCGTGAATCTGCGCCCAAGTGTATTAAATCTATGACAACCTTGAATATGAATATTATTATTAAAACTGAGTACTACACATCATTAACAAATAATGCCATAGACTAATTGATTTCGATTATTGTTTAAATAATTTATGAGATGAATGCCATTTGTCAAGTATTACTCTTCTTCGTCATTTCTTTCTAGTATATGAATAGAAAAAGAGATAGTTATAAAATAGTATTTTTCCAGTGTGGCCAACTTCTGTCGAATTTCTCTCTCTAACATTAAATTATCTCTCTCTGCGCGGGTGGGTGACGCAGAAACACTATTCCCGTTATTTCCTATCCAACTGACAGTCTACCCATTGTATATTGTCTTTGGCCCTTAGACTACGCCCATTGGCCATACCCGTGAGAAGGCCAAGGCTTCCTAGATTTAGTGACTTCACTCCACCGTACTTTTTGACAACCAAAAATACCACATGTGCACTATAGTACCACTTTCATAACGTTGGTTGTGGAGGAAAAAAGCTCCACAAAATGGCGAAACTTCGCCTCGGTCTGTGTATCCGCACTAGTCGCCATGTGAATGGAGGGGAGCGATTTTTCCGCCGCGAATTTAATCGTCGTAAATTCGCTTCGCGATTATTTTCACCTTGGTGTGGGGGATCCTTTCATATCTGTAGTCTGGCGACTTGATTCACTATTCAACTATAGAAAACGTGGGGTAATTTTGAAAAAAAAATCTGTCTCAATAGCTATTAGTGCGTACAACACCTGCTCATTTTTTGAAAAACATTTTTGAACTCATTTTTGCCGAAATATACTTTTGTGAACTTTGAGCAGTATTTTAATTGAATATTGACTGGGGATTTTGCAAAAACAAGATGTAGTGTTGTTGAAATTACTCATGAGTCCGAAAATAACAAGATTGAAGTAGTTACTTCAAGTGCACATGAGAAATCATCTTATATGATAATGATAATGGATATAATCTTTATATTGCATTGACAAGTTGAACAGAGATACAGAAAATTATAATATAAGGACACACCAATCAATACAAAGGCAGAGTTCAAAAATCTCATTCATGGAACAAGTCTTTGCTCTTCCACTCAACCACATATATATTTATATTCATGAGTAATACCAGAGAATATCTGAAAAAACGATTTAAATTGGGCTGACAGTTTTTGTACAAGACGATTGCATTAATTTTTCTGTTAATGCCAGGGTTGATATCATGCATAGCTAATTTGCATACTTTCTTGGTCCTCTGAACTATGATCCGACAACTTTTTCAATTAGTTTGAAGGGTTGAAAAATTGTTGGGGTTCAAGGGGGGAGGGTGAAGTGCTACAGGAAACTGAAAATCGCCTTCAATGGCACTAAATCAGATTTTTTTTGTTAAATCAATAAAGCAAAATGAAAGGAATCAAATTTCCTGGATCTTATGATCAATGGACCCATTCAAACGGTAGCAAGAATACGGAAATTATTCAATGTAGTATATGTTATGTAGTCAAACTTATATGTCCATAATGAATATTATGGTCTGCATCAATTACAAGCAACACTGAATGAAGTTAAAAACAAATTACGCACTATGGATGGTTGAGTTTTCATGATTAATCAATGATAACCTACAAATTAGGTTTCCTTCACATTCTAACATTGATTAAATAATATTAATATTGCTGTGGTGAAAGTCGAGTTATATATTCCTTATGTAATTATTTTATTTCAGTACTTCAACAGGTTATGAGGGTTGCAAAATTGGGCTGAGAGTTGTTGAAATGACTACATGAGAAGTTAAGGGATCGAATGGTGTATCAAAAATGAAAGACAAATAATATGCATTAACGTGACAAATATTAATTTTCCATCCTACATTGGGGTTAAAGTCTAGTTGACTATCAATAATAATCCTCTTGTGCAGAAATAATATTCCGTTCGTCATGTGGAATGTGTTGATGAAAATTTGGTGGGATTTAGTTCGAACGGACCGTTATTTATTTTATCTTTATCGAGGCTAACTTAGGAATGAAGATATGGGATCATTTTATGAAGAAAGACTGAAAAATAAACTAACATTCAATTTCGTTGTCCAGAAAGACATTACGAATACATAACAGAATAAAAACAGTGGTGGAGTAAGTGGTCATTAGAAAATCCTTTTGAATTAAGTTTACAAGAACCAACAAGTATACTCACTTCCTACACAGTTGTTCTCCAAGTCTGATGAGACGATTAAAGTTTCAATGAAATATTATCCGTTATTGAAAAATAAACATAATCGAAGTTATTTGAAAAACTGGTAATTTATCATTCAAATTGTATCGCTTCATCAGACAGAGCCTGAAGAATTTCTGTACACAAAGTGTTTATACTTGTTAGTTGAAATCTTCATTCATTGAAAAAAAGGTATCTCATGACCACTCATTTTACCAGTATTTGTAATCTGTTATGTGATTGTTTTTTATTCGTGATGCCCTTCCGAATTCTAGTTCGTTTTCAATCTCATTTTACAAAATGATCTCATATCTTTGTTTTTCCAGCAAATTCCCATTAATACTTGTGAAATAAGGCCCGCCATACTTCCAGAAAACTGAGTTCTTTCGAATTTTGTTTTATATCACTTTAAATATCTTCAACCAAATTTAAAATATTCTATGGTGACATTTTTCGTGTCAAAAGAACTCTTTGAGATAACCACCTTTTTCGTAGTCAGAAGCTTTTTTTAACAAAAACAGAAGGTGATTTACTGTTAGAATGTCACAATTTTGTGATGGACCTTCTGGTTTTCTTGGTTTCTTAACCATAATCTGAAAGGAAATGATTGATATTCGAATCTATTCAAGTGTATAAGGGCAGATTTTCAATCTACTTCGATAATTCAAAAATAGTTTCTTCTGGACACGTTCAATTAGTTTCAGTTCAATTGTGTGCTTTGTTGAAGAGTTTCTTGTCTGATAGATATCTGAATGTGGTTGTTGATGGATTATCATCTGATATTCTCCCAATAAAAGCAAGTGTTCCACAGAGCGCCCACTTTGTTTCTGCTTCATATCAATGATTTGCTCGAGAAAACATCTTGTTCAGTACATAGTTTTGGGGACGACAGTAGTCTTTATACTAGTTTCTCTTCCAGAGTCCCCACACCAGCCCGAGAAACAACAATTCAAAGAGACATTAACGTCAATAAAATTAACGATGACTTGGTAAAAATATTAGAATGGGGTAACATGAACTTGGTGGAATTTAATGCTAAGAAAACCCAGGCATGTCTTCTCTCAAGGAAAGCTAATCTATCATCATCCAGTATTCAGATGTCAGGAGTAACATGGTCAAGTATCTCGATACCAGGAATTACGGTCAGTGATAATCTCTCATGGGAAAACTATGTGAGATCGATCGATCGCTGAAGGTGCTTCCCAGAAACTTGGATTTCGAAAAGCAATCCGTCTTGTTGGTGATTCTTCGCTCACAGACTCGCTCACTTTATTGGAACATCGTAGAAGGGTCGGAGACTTGTCTCTCTTCTATAGATATTTTCACGGTCGGTGCTCTTCTGACTTGTTATCAATCGTTCCGCCGTTGCCAATATCTACACGGATGACTCGACGAGTACAGAATTCCCACCCCTTTGTTGTGAATTTGAAGACTTGTCGAGCCTCACTTGCTCATGAATCTTTCTTCAATAGAACAGCTGAGCTTTGGAATATCTTGCCGAAAAAGGTTTTTCCTGAGGCTTACAATCTTCAGAGATTCAAAGTAAATGTTAATTCGTATTTCCTGTCCCTTGACTCACGCGGTGATCTTTGAACATTACAGGGCTTTCCTTTCGTGTGAATCTGCATATATAAAACTGAAAAACAAAAAATACCAACTTTTTCTATATCTAGAATTTGCCTGTCAAAAAAGCACCAGAACCAGAACTGATATCAGAATGATTAGCGCTGATGCTTCGGAAAAAATCCTCTTCCAATTTCAAAACTCTTCAAACATTCTCTTCTGGTTTCGTGTTAATGTTCGTTTTTTGTTAATGTCAGAAATTTGAGTTTTGAAATGTGTCTTTCAAGAATGGCAGCCACGCGCAATCCGAAACAATCGAATTGTTGGAGATGCAGATTCCTTCAACTTTCGTCTCTTGCTATCATTTGAGTTTCATTCCATTCAACTAACTGTATGATCTCCATCGGCAGTGATAATGTGTTCTGATAATGTGAAAACCAACAATCTGTCTGTTCTTGATGTGAACCTTGTGTTCACTCTTTCGCAGTTCTAGAGGTCTGGACGTTTCACCGATATATCTTTGACCGCATGAACAAGGGATTCGATGAATACCATTCTTTGTGTTTTCTGTTATGTTAGTTGGTTTAGTGTGTGTCAGTTGCTGGGTAATTGAACGTGATCTATTCAGAAGGAACTGTTTTAACGCAGTAACTTATCGGGGGACATGGAAAATCTGCCCTCTACACTTGTATAGATTCCAATATTATTTTTTATTTTTCGAGATTATGGTAGGTTGAGAACTTGGAAAACTATAAGAAAAAAGGCGATGATTTTAGACTTTTCCCCCATTTTGAAGAGAATGTCATTCTGTTCCTTCGCATTTTTAAATCATTCCTGAAAATAGTCTCTACGATTGCAAATATCAATAACTTCATTGAGTGCCACACTAATAAGTTTTGACTGTGGTCAACAGAAACTTCCCGCTCCTTTCGAATAAATGATGAGTTGGAACCTTACAATTTTCAGGTAGTGCAGCAAGTACCTGCAAAGTTTTTTGGTCCGATATGGACTTCGTCTGTTACTACTAATTGTTTTGATTGATTTCTTAACAATACACTAAGCAGCTGACTGAATGGGGTAGGCTCTTCGTCGTCATTCATGATATTTTTACATTCTGCTATTTCTAGACTCTTACATT
This sequence comes from Zygogramma bicolorata, assembly GCA_032362365.1. Taxonomy (NCBI): domain Eukaryota; kingdom Metazoa; phylum Arthropoda; class Insecta; order Coleoptera; family Chrysomelidae; genus Zygogramma; species Zygogramma bicolorata. The sequence continues at coordinate 512,940 of JAVJAQ010005487.1, forward strand.
CATTGAGTAGCCTTGTGTCATGTACATACTCGATTCAGTTTCAGATTGCTTTCACCAATTCTGTCGTCACTGTCCAGAGCATGTTGGGCGACACTGCACTTCTGTACCCATCAGTATCTCCTCTCCCCTCCTCTCGAAACCCAATAGGCCATTAAAACATTACATTTTTGAGGCCTAAGTGTGCGTTACTCAGAGGATTCAATTTTATTTTCTTTTTTTCTGGTGGTAGTAAGGGTTACCTAAAATCCAAGTTTGTGGGGTTGCAACCTTTGTCCCGAGGCCACCATCTTGAAAAAAGAGTGCAAATAGTTTTCGCGCTTTATCTGCCAAACAATCCTGCCTACAGAAAATTCATAATGACAACTTTTGTTCGAAATTGAATTCTATACAACTATATTTTCACAAGTTTTTATAATAAAATGAAAAAAAAAAACGGAAATAGTTGAAATTCTGGAACAGATTCTCTTGTCGGAGCAACATTTTTTCTCTATTCATTTCACAATGAAAAGACATAACAAAATGTCTATAGAGGAGATTTTAACAAATAATTTCCACTATGATTTTTTGTGATTTTGTTCTATAATTAGTAAGAGTATTCTCGAATACTCCTTGGGGTACATATGTGTACAAATGGTTATAGCGCTTTTATCTATTCATCGTACTACGAAAGCGTAGAGCGGACATGCAATATTTTTTCCTTAATTTCGACTTCAAAGTCGAAATTAACTAATTTCGACTTTTAACTCGAAATTAGCACTAATTTCGACTTTTAACTCGAAATTAAGCTAATTTCGAGTTGTAACTCGAAATTAACACTAATTTCGACTTTTAAGTCGAAATTAAGCTAATTTCGAGTTGTAACTCGAAATTAACACTAATTTTGACTTTTAAGTCGAAATTAAGCTAATTTCGAGTTGTATCTCGAAATTAAGCTGATTACGAATTATAAGGCTCAGTTATACTGAGCATACCATCGAGAGGGTTGTATATGAACTACGGATATGCTGATTACTTTCGTTAACAACGCTGCTCCCCACAGTCTCCGAACATACCCGAATGATTCAACTTTTGCAAAATTCATCCTTATAGTCGATAGGCCCACAATGAATGTATCAAGTTGGGTCAGGTTAGTTAGGTTTGGTTAGGTTGGGTTAAAAAAAATTGCAGAATATTCGGTGAATTTTGCAATAGGCATCATACGGGTATGTTCGGAGACTGCGGGAAGAACAAAATGTAGGTAGAACGCAATGCACCCAATTCGAATATTAAGCATTCCAGATAATTGTCAAATGACGAAATCAAGGTGGAAATATAATAAGTAACCGAAATATCACTTGCGGCAATAAACTATAGGTCCGAAACCATTTTCTGCAACTGCAATAATCATTGCAACAGCTGATCGAAAAGTTCCTACTGCGCATGTGTGCAAGTGAAATTGCTGCAATACTTTCAAGACTTGCGAACTGTAAAGCGGCCCTTAATGCTCTTTATATATACCAATAAAGAAGCCATAGAAGACTGTAAAGATTTTGAACCTTAAAAAAAATTAATTCATCAGTTTGGAGAAAACAACCTGGTTCCACAATCATAAGCTGATTCTACTTCAGAATGAATTATTTTATAGTTTTATATAAAATCAAGAATTTTGATTCATTTCATATATGAAATATGTTCCTTTGATAATCATCAGTGTGCTGAAGACCCTTTCAATGACTAGCATTCGAAAATGGCAAAACCAACAGAAAATTTGGCAAACTGGTAAATAGGGGTGCTCCCACAGCGTTTTATGAATTGAATGAATGAATGAATTGAATGCTCTTCGCTTGCGAAAGGTCAAGAATAGCCCCCCAGTGAACCTCAACATCTAGATTTGTATTCAGTTCGAGTGTGATGTGATTTAGAAATGAATGTTCTCTCCACTCATTAGCCACCTTGATTTCGTCATTTGACAATTATCTGGAATGCTTAATATTCGAATTGGATGCATTGCGTTCTACCTACATTTTGTTCTTCCCGCAGTCTCCGAACATACCCGTATGATGCCTATTGCAAAATTCACCGAATATTCTGCAATTTTTTTTAACCCAACCTAACCAAACCTAACTAACCTGACCCAACCTGATACATTCATTGTGGGCCTATCGACTATAAGGATGAATTTTGCAAAAGTTGAATCATTCGGGTATGTTCGGAGACTGTGGGTAGCAATGTTGTTAACAAAAGTAATCAGCATATCCGTAGTTCATATACAACCCTCTCGACGGTATGCTCAGTATAACTGAGCCTTATAATTCGTAATCAGCTTAATTTCGAGTTACAACTCGAAATTAGCTTAATTTCGACTTAAAAGTCGAAATTAGTGTTAATTTCGAGTTACAACTCGAAATTAGCTTAATTTCGACTTAAAAGTCGAAATTAGTGTTAATTTCGAGTTACAACTCGAAATTAGCTTAAATTCGAGTTAAAAGTCGAAATTAGTGCTAATTTCGAGTTAAAAGTCGAAATTGAGGAAAAAAATATTGCATGTCCGCTCTACGCTTTCGTATCCCACAAAACCTTTATGGGAATATTTTTTTAGCAAATTGAGTTCTCTGCAACCTCAATTCCTTTTCTCTTCATTTTAACAACAAAGTTATGAACGAAAATATTTCAAAATCGACCAAATGTAACAAATTTTCTTTTCGGTGGAACAATTTTTGCTCTCTTCATTTCAGAATGAAAAGATATCGAAACATTTTTATAGAGGGGGTTTCAAAGTATAACCTTCACCACGTATTCTTGTAATTTTGTTCATTCATTTCAGTTTAGAGTGCTCCTAATTTGATCGTATAGTCAGACACTCCTTAGGATACATATGGAAATCAATCATTAGGCTTAGTCTTTTATAACCTTTTTGTCATCCATATAATTTAAAATTTTCTTGAGAATGTTACATTATTATTGATTGGTTATCGACCTTTTTGTCACCATGAACCTTTGGTTTTATTTTATCAGTTTTTAAAATAATCTCTAATCCGAGTGTACATTTACGAGATTCCTATGCAGGTAAGAAAGGCCCAGGTAACTTGTTCTAAAATTATTGTTCTAAAATTGTTCGTTTTCGTTAACCAGCTGACGAACGTCAACCCTCAGAAGTCGAAACTTGTGCTAGCAATGGATCAACGAGGCCTTACCTTTTAACGTGTGATTACCCAGCACGGTGGCCCGGCGAGGAATCGAACCCCGGCCTTCCGCTTGATAGGCAGATATGTTTGGGACTATTAAAATATCTGCCTGTTATTACTATTATTATTATCGGTACTGGGAGCCGCAGCTGTTTCTTTCCTCTACTCATTCTTCCAGTTGTGCTACATATTTCGCCACGTGCAGCGGTACGACTGTGAAAAGTATTTTCAGTTTTACAGGTAATGTTTGAGTTCTGTTGGCAAGATTTCTAATTTTGGGATAAGCGTTTTGACTGACTTTTATTGAGCGTGCACATTGTAATATTCGATCATAAGTGCTTTATTCATTCGTAAGGAACTTCAGGGAAAATTAAAATGAGAAGTGTGAAGGCAAAAGCACAAAAAACCTTTCTTGATTGAGCAGTTGCGAAAAACCTTTGTGGATAATGAACAATTATTATGAAATGACTGTCTCGGAGGTTACTGTACATATTGCATGTTACCATTATTATTATAGTGATAGTGGAAGGGATAATGCCGTTTTCATCCCCAAACGGTTACTTGGGCCTGTCTTACCTGCATATATAGGATTATTGTAAATATCCAATCGAATTTCAAATTATTCCAAAAACCAATATAATGAAGCAAAGTTTTAAGGTGGGGAAAAGGTCGATAACTAATCAATAATGAAATGACAATGTCTAATAAAAAAATAATTCATAAGAAAAATAAAAAGGGTAATAGAATATTAAGCCTATAATTCTAAAGAGATTACGGTCAGCTTAGGAGAGCTGTAAAACTTATAAATGAACGACAGCAAAAAATCTATAGTGGAAAATATTCGAAAACCACTTGAACTTTTGTTTGAATATGGCGCCTCTGGACAAGGGTTGCAACGTTGCAACTCCACAAATTTGGATTTGAACTAAACCTAACCCCACCTCTGAGAAACGCAACCCCTATTGTAACTTTTCAATGGACTATAACGATAGTTCCGAACTTTTTCAGACTCGCCAGCTGAATCTGGGAGAATGCCTGCCCAAGTCCTGCGGTGTGGCTGGAGTCCGAGGACTCTTGGCTCAAGAACGCAATCAAGCGGCATCAGTAAACATCGTGGGTGTGAGGATGGTCCCAGGGGAGTACTCGCTGCTGTCCGATTTCAAAGTTCATCTCGTGGGGTGAGTATTTGCGAGCGGATATGCCGGGAATGTTGTTAACGCTGCGCCCCGCGTGTTTGCTGTTGCAGAGGGGATGATTGGAAGTTTCGGAGGGATTGTGTTCGGGGGTGGAATTGATCTGGTTCGGGTGCTGTGTTGTTATTCAATGAGTTGATGCGAAAACTCAAAAAAAGATATGCAACTTCTTGAACCGATGTGGTATTCTTTATAGAAACCAGTACGATGCTATATACAGGGAGGTTCATAAAGTGTCCAATAAACGAGATTTCATTCATTGGTACATTTTGTTTGAATATCATTTGATGAGGTAGAAATGCTCGTATGGAAAAAATGAAGAGCTTTGAATTCCTATAATATTTGTATTTAAGGCAAATTTATACATGGTGTATCTGAATAAGTGTAAAATATTCAAGGAGGTGATTCTTCATCGTAAAAAAGATAGGATCTTTCATATAAAGAAAATTCATTGGAGTATCCCTTGTTAAGATACAGCCCCTTGAAGGGGGTACATAAAATTTGTATAACAATTTTTTTCACAAGCACTGAAGAAGTTACAATGTTGAAATTAACCTGACGTTTTGTACTACCAAAAAGACACTTAGCCAGTAATTTATTTGGTTTACCCCATGGTTGTAGGGGGTGGAAAACGCAACCCCTCAAATTCATTTCCAATGTAACTTTTTGTCTTATTATTTGTTTACCATTTGGAAATGTATTTCCGATAGCCTGTTCCATTCTAAACAAAAAATGTCTCATGAGTTTTTTGCCCAAAATAAACCAGTTCGCAGCAAAAAATTATTTCACGAACAACTACAGAGATACATCGTCATAAATGCGATCTGGATTTATTGTTATTTTGTAGTCACTACCTGCATTAAACGATTGAAGGGTAATAAAAAAAACTAATTCAAACTTTTTCAGTGCTTGTGAAAAAAATTGTTATAAAAATTTTATGTACCCTCCTTAAGGGGCAGTATCTTAACAAGGGATGCTCCAATGAAGTTCTTTTATATGAAAGATCCTATCTTTTTATCGATGAGGAATCACCTTCTTAAATGTTTTACACTTATTCAGTTACACCCTGTATATTTGCTCCGATTCGTAACTGCGATATTTCAAAGAAGCAAAATTGACTGACTATTTTGTCAGTTACGTATAGAATTTTTCATGAATTTGAAGATTGATTTGAAAAATTTATCGAAAATTAGATATACTTTCCCTTGGCCTCATTTCAAAAGTTAATCTACCTCCTTTTTCAAGACTTCTTGAAAATTTTCGATGAGATGGAAAATTTGGTAGGTAGTGGCAGGACAAGAAATAATGAATTCATTCGAGAATAGAATATAGGATAATTCCATGGGGAAAAGATGATAAGAAATGTAATCAATATCACTACTTTTCTTCGGGTTTGAAGGCCGTCGTTCTTTGGAATTTTTTCCTGGCGTTTCGCTAGCGCGAGTGGCTAGCTTCTTCAGAGGCTTCATCTTGACTATTATTCCGATAACTGTCATCCATCTGCCAGGAAAACATTCCAAAGAACGACGGCGCGCAAACCCGAAGAAAAGTAGTAATACTGAAAACCTCGGCCGCGAGAGCCTTAACCATTTTGTCAGAAATGTAATCTTTGGCGAAATTTGAAGTCTTAGCATGAAACTCGAAAATACCTTGTATTCTTTTTCAACTATTTCCCAATGATGAATGCAAATTCTGATTAGTACGTATTAGAAGTAGCTATAAGCTAAACACAGTATGATTTGTAGATCATTTGCCTTTTTGAAAAGGTATATTAGTCCAGTCTATGACCATTTTCCCGTGTATCAATCCCATACACCACCGATTCGCATGAAAATTTGGATTCAGGATCTACATACCCTCTTTTTCAAAATCTACCCTGTGCCGAGGGTTGCTTTCTCCCTGGGGGAGATGCCACCCCGTCTTGGTGTGGCATTAGAAATAAGTGCGGAAATCAATAGATTGACTGATTCTAAGCACTTTTTGTTCAATGAAGTTTTTTCTGAAAAGCAATACTTTTCGACATATTCGCGAGTGGAATTGTCGGTTTTCAGGTAAAAAAAACACGTTTTCAGATCCTTTTTCGCCAATAACTGCAAAAATATGCATCTAATAGAAAAAACTGCGGAGAGCAAAATTATAGCTTTTGATAGTACAAAAGGGATCGTTTATTTGGGATGCATGCAAACCCACTACAAACTGAATAATTGCTTGTTGAAAGTTGATTGGTATTTTCAAATGCCAAAATGGAAAGTTTCTACGTACAATAACCAAAAACCAATGGATTTTTCGCTGAAAACTCATTCCACCTTTTTTGGAGTCCTTCAAAAATCCTTTAATTTCGTTATTTATAAAATTTTCTAGCATCAAAACTGACCGAGGTATGAAGGAAATAATGTTGAATCCTATTTTTTCGTTGAAAAAAAATTGTGAATAACTCATCCTCTCTTCCCCTCCCTTTGAATAAAATCGTTGTTACTCCATAATTCACTTCATTCATGATATTATAATGAGCTCTGAGTTTTTCATCGATTAGAACTTGGTCATTTTGGAAAAAATTGAGATCGAAGAGAAAAAATCATATACGTAATTCAGTGAAAAATTACCATTTCTTCGAAATAACTCGTAAAGTATTGATCATATGCAAAATTTTCTGGAGTACAAAATTGAAGGTTATTCTTCTCTGAAGATTTTGGTGTTATATATATATATATATATTCGAAAAGTCTAAATGTTTTATTAGCCAGTCGGTACTTGTATATTTTGAAGTGGTGTTAATAAAATAAAAAAAAGGGGTTTATCCACAAACACAATTTTGGCTGGGAAATAAAAGTATAAACCCGTTTGATTGGGGGTGGCTGAAATTATGGTGGAGAACTGATACCTGTTAAAACTTGGATCAAACTGCACCTGAAGAGTTACTAAGAAATATTTTTTGTAGTTGCAAAAAAGGGTGCAGTACAATGTGTGGTTGCCGGAGGGTAGGGTTATTCTGCAATTCAGCATGTATAACATGCAATGGAGGCAACTGTCACAATACGGTTCCAATTATGGACCAGGAGGAAGACAAGATTGAAGACGAAGATGAGGTAGTAAGAAATATCATCGAAGAGGAAGACGAGAGTGAGGAGGAGTATTAATTATTATTACATTTTTTTTGTAATAATACAATTCTTTATATTCACTTTTTATTAATAATAAAAGTTGTTGAAAAATATTTTAAATACATTTGATGATGATTTCAATCGATCACACATCCAAATCTAGACAACCTTTTTTTAATGGGGTAGTTTTCGCCCTCAAAAAATCAAAAGCAACCCCGAGTACAGAGGTAACTTCAAAGTATAGTCTCAATCTGAATTTTCATACAGTTGGGTTTCTCGGTTACTCTATAACAATTTCGATATAATTTTTCAATGAAAACTATCATGAGGGTGGTTTTTAGGGGTTGAAACTGTTTAATAGGTCAGAAATTGTTTCTCAAGGTTAATTCAACGTTTTTACAGATGACTGCACGCTCAAAACTAGTATTTTGTAATTTTTCTTGAATAGGAGTAGTTTTCACTTCTGATGAATAAAAATCAAGCCCAGGCACAACCTCAACTTTGAAGTAGATGGTAGATAGAAGCTAAATCTCAAATTGAATGCAAATAGATACTGAATAAGTTGAATAACTGCCAAATAACATGTTATTTATTATTTTCTGATGATATTATGTCATAAGTGGGGGGGGGGGGGGTGTAAAGGGCTGACACTGATTACTGAACCATAAATTATATTAAAAATTATCAATTGATTGATTTTACTGATATAAATATGATTTCAGTTTATTACATGCTACAATCTGAAATTTTGATATTTTTTTTCGAATAGGGGTGGTTTTTACCCACCCTCCAAAGAAGCAACCCTCGGCACAGGGTAGATTTTGAAATAGAGGGTAAGTAGAACCTATATCCAAATTTTCATACGAATCGGTGCTGTATGGGATAAATACACAGTTTACACTTTTTTTACCGTCATAGACTGGAGTATATTGCAAAATTCTAAGATTATGTTGAATATCGTTGCACCAAAGATTAAGTATTCTTGAACAAATTCAATATTTTCTGTCCTGCCTGTTATACTGTTTGAACAGAAGCCAATTTCAATGCATGTGAGTTGGTTATCAAACATGCACCAACTTTTGGCGGTAGATATCTAAATTTCAGTTGTTGCACACTTGTATTATAATTCAAGCGTTTTACATCAGTTGTTCATCAATGATTTCTACCCAGATCCCTTGATCAAAGAGATCCTATTCAGCACGTATCCCTATGGATGACAACCTATTCTCAATAATAATTTACAACCTTACATTGTTGGAAATGAGACTAATCCCCCTTCAAATCGCCTTATTCACATCTTTGTCTCCAATTTGGGAAGTCATACCAAAGCTATCAAAAATTTTCAAAAGTGAATGTGTAAATTTAATTTACAATGAAATGATTTTTTTCCAAACTCGGAGATTAGATCCCCACTAATCTTCAATCTTAGTTAGTTTATTTAATTCCCTGCCAAAACTGCGATAGTGAATATATTGGTCAAACGTATAGATCTCTTGAATACCAATTTTCATCACATAAAAGTGATAGTAGGTTTCACCCAGAAATATGTTCTATAAGTAACCATATTTTCGAAAATGGATATATTCATGGATTATAATAATACAACCAAAATCTTAACAACTGAAAAAAATGAATGTAAGAGATTGGTCCTGGAAATGACATTCAACTCCCAATCTATATCTTGCCTAAACAGAAAGACTGATCTCAAAAACCTCAGTTGTATCTATGTGTACTTACTTGATATTGACAAAAATTTTCATTATAAATAGTAATAACTTTGATATAAATTAGTCACTATATAATATGAAGTTTCACAAAATTATTCTTCCAAATGTAAACATATTCTTGTCAACTGAAAACAGTAATAAATAAATTCGTGGAATTTTCAAATGTTTTTGATAATTCTATAATCTGAAGTTTCAACAGATGGTTGAGTTTCTCCCTGAGTCGGTAGATGTCATGAACATTGCAGCACGTACTTTTCACCTGTTGAGTAATTCATAAAGTTTCCCGGGGAACAGTACTCGGACCTTTATTGTTCATGATGTTTGAATTCAATAAGTCAACAATGAATAGTAAAAAGATCCACTACTTCACATGATATTCAATCATCTACCAAATCTTGGACCTCTCATGATGGATATAGTGAAACATTCAATCTGGAAAAAGACCATCGGACTAGAGAGGTATAATCATTGGTAGACAAAGACATTGATGGACACCTGGTACCTTCACGTCGATCATGTTAAGAATAAGCTCTGATGCTTGCTCAATGAGTTCAGATATATTACTGACTCCCTGAGCGTAGCAAATTCGAAAACATTGTATTTTGCTTTAATACAGAGGTGGTGTAGCCTCGAAAGATGTACATAATTTGTATGTTATATAGAAGTGGATTTTGATAATAATATGCAGGAAAAATAAAAATTATTCTCGAAAAATAATACCTTTGACATCGGGCAAATTTTTTGTTCAACGAATGCTCATGAATGAATAAGATTCAATTCGAAGACACCGAACACTCATGCAATACACGAACAAGATTGAAATATAAAAATGAGACGAACTATTGGTCTACATATCTTCATATTTCACCATATGATCTTATCGACCTTGAATTATTGAAATAGCAAACATTCACCTACAGTATCGAATTACCCACAAAGACTACACTCACGATCTAAGACTATCAGAGGACAAGACAAAAAAAAACGGATATGACCATATCAAACTATGGAATTTGGAAATATGCTCAAATAAAAGAAAAGAAAGTTATTCATTAAACAAGACGATAAAGAAATGCAGTACACTAGCGACGCATTGGGATTTGTTTATCGGGAGTAATTACACAAGTGCTTCAAAATTACCGATAATTTCCCATGAAAGCATGTTGTCTAAAAACTGCATGAGTTTATTTTCATATTTTGTCGAAAGAGCCCGATTCCGAAGGAATCTTTTAGCAAAATATGAAAATAACCGAATGCAGTTTTTAACTGACAACATGCTTGAATGGAAAATTATCAGGTTTATTTTGATGCACGAGTGTAATTTGGTAGAATATTTCCGGAGTTGAAACAACGACGTTTAAAATTCAGTATTTATGCTTGTCAAGATGACAAATGTACATTTTAACAATCGTTACTATAGATACACGGACCGAGCGGGTATTTTTTTATACCTACCGGGTATTTACCAGCCCGAAAATGTCCCGCCGGGAATTTATCGCTGTAATTGATCGAAAATTTCCCGCTTCATATGGGATTTTCAACATAAGATGGAAATATTCATCAAAATTAAAATTTTTTCATCAAAAAAACTGTACGAAACGTTGATGATGATGTGAGAGCAAGAAATGGAACTGCCTTCCGAATTATAAATAGGAGTAGCCGAGGCAGTATCAAAACTACTGCCACAAAAGTCGAAAGTGAGTTATGAGAGAAAATATAAGGCCTTCGATAAATGTAGAAAGGAGAAGAAAGTCGATGGGGCCGGTGACGTTTCCGGCATTGTGAATTGCCAATTATTTTCTAAATAGTAAAGAGCAAGGATAGAAATGCAGAGTTTTGGTTGAATTATTCATCCCTGGAATGTAATTTAGTGTTCCATGAGATTTTTGAAACATCAGTGTTTTACTACATAAATTGTAGTTAATGAAAAAAAAGAGTACTTTATATATCTTTGTGGATAAAGTGATACTTTATCTATCCTTGCGGATAAAGTGCGACTCAGTTCACTCTTTTGAGTTGATAAAAACTCTCTCCAACATGTGCTATAGAAAAAAAGTATATATTTCATTAATATCATTTCTAAGTGTTCGTCTTTAAACGAATCGCACTAATTCCAGCGATTTAAATGTTTTTGGGCATTTTTTTTATGTATTTTGAGTCGAAAAGTTGAAACTGAACCTCCTTGGATAATAAGATATTGATATGGTTGAAAATACTGAATTATCTGCCGTTGTTGAATATGTTTCTATCCAAGTGACTAATTTTGGCTATTCTCTTTCTTTAAAGTTATTGCCAGTTGGAATTGTTTATGGAAGTGGAGTATTTTGTTTTGAATAGGTATGGATTTTCATCCAGTACCAAACAGTTCAATCAAACATTATTATACAAGAAAGCATTTGCTTCGGAAAAAAAATTGAAATCATGGAAGTACACGAATTTTGGTCGATTGAGCTTGGTTTGGGAGAAATATATCCTGAACTTATTTCCAAAAAAAAAAACATGAACTCAGAAAACGTAAAAATTTTGTTCAATTCGTTAGTTTGAAAAGGCCAAATGCAATTATTCGCTTTGAAACAGCAAAAACTGTATTATCTTCAACTGTTTCATGGGCTATCGAGGAAAATACTCATGAAAAAGCTTCATACAAAAATTGCAATCGTGACAAAATGGTTCGCTCTTTCCGAATTCCGCCAGACTAGCGCTTTCCGAACCCGTCATTCATTAACACCTACATTTCAAATCAAGTGAGCGCAATTTGATCTCTCGGCATCGCTGACTCCGTTTATTTGTTCTTTCCAACTCGACAGAATGGAATTTGGGCCAATGTCAGTTGGGAAACTCGATAGAAATTACTTGTCGATTTCCTCGCCGTTGACTGGATCTTTTCCAACAAATTAACCGTGAATGTCATCGATACCCTCGAGATCGAAACGAATATTCGGGTCTGGAAATGGTGATTGAATGTCTCAGGGATGAGTTGAAGGCCATAAGGTATTGGGCTTGAATCTATAGTTCTATATAGTAAGGAAGGCGAATAGGGGAATTTTCGGTAATACTCGAGCGTGGCAGTTTGAGATATGAGAGATACCTTAGACCTAATAGAACAACCTTGTAAAGTATTTAGCTCTATATGTAGCAACGCGCGCCTAGGATAGACGATCAGATTAGTAAAAAAAATCGATAGTCTGAAATACTCGAGCGCGTCAGATTAAGATATTGGGGGTTGATTTTATTGTTTCAAGACTAAATTTAACTAATCTGACGATAAGTCCTTGACGCCGCCGAGTTATAGGGTCGCGAACTTGTAAAAAAAAACGTTAATCCGGCATTCTCGAGCGCGATTTTGAAGAATATAATCTAAAACTTACTAAAAATACAAAATCTGCCGGTTTCCGCATGACCGGAAGTGTGGAGGTGCCATTTCTTCTTCCGAAAAACGCGTTGCGGCATATAAGTCGCGAACGATACATTTTACAAAAAAAAGTTTGAATAAACAAAAAAGGTAATTTTATGTTGAACAAAAAAGGTCTCTTTACATTTTTGTCCAAAGTTGAAACTTTTTGACTTGAAGCATCATAAAAACTCAAACTCCCGGTTTTTTGAGTATATCTCGAAAACTGAGGGTGTTAAAAAAAATTGATATGAAATAACAATGATTAAATTATGAGACTTTTATTATATCTCAAATTTGTTTTTCTGAAGCTTCTCGACAATTTTCGTGGACTCGGAAAAAGTTACGCATATCTGTATACAAAAGTTTTGTTAACATGTACAGTTTCATGGTTGATCCTCAAATTGTTTTTTGGAAGTATCGTAAGCAAAACGAAGTGAAGAAATGAAGCAAAAAAGAGGAATTTGCCATGAACAAGTAATACAGACTGAGCGCTTCGCGGAAATATGCCGTCCTACCCGTATTTTTCCTTTATTTCGCAACATTGATGGTGGGGAAAGGAGTGGTAGAAGGGAATTTTCGGTGCACCCTAATATATATATATATATATATATATATACGAAGTTTCATCTACATTTACGTTGGTTGTATCTATCGCTTTATTGCCATTCTTAAATTCCCTGTTTTATCAAAGAGAAAGAAAGGAAGAAAAGAAACCAAAAAACCTTTTTCGGTCAGATTAAGAGAACCCACCAACGTTTTTGTCAGATTAAGAAAATATGCTTTCAGGATACCGAGATAAACATCACCTATGAAAATCTGACGCGCTCGAGTATTTCAAAAAAACATTTTTTTTGCATTTTCAAAAATTCTTCGTAACTTGTCGTCACGCCGAAATCGTCAGTTTTTTCAAAGGGAGCTTCCTTGGGGCCTACTTAACACCCCTTCCGAAATTCTGACGCGCTCGAGTATTTTTTTTTTTGCATTTTTGACTACTTTATATGCCTACCCCCACCACGCAAACCGGCAGATTAGTATACCATTGTTATTAGAGGCACTTGGGGCATACGTGGTATGATATCTGATGCGCTCGAGAAAGCCCAAGTAACTGTTTTTTTTAACATTTTTGAAAAACCGTACACGCCAAACCCACCGCTAAAATGGCTTTAACCATACGAGCTTTCCTCTCCGAAATTTTTTTACGATTTTGATAGGTCTCGACGGCGCCGTTGAATTATGCCATTAAGCTACCTCGCCTCCCTAACTAATAGGAACATGCAAGAGGCATAGAAACCGTGGTGAGATAACTAATACCTGAAAAATAGTAAGCACAATTTCTCGATAGCTTGCGTACTTGATATTTATCCAGAAGATAGAAGCACTTCATTAATTACTTGAGGATGATATTAGCAATTTTTGACCCCCCCGTACCGTCATTTAGGGATACGTAAGATTTTTCAAACCTCTTCTCCCTATTCTTGCGTAATATTGCATTTTCGTTTTTCAAAATAATTTTCTGTTACCAGAAAAGTATCAGAGACACTCAAACTTCTAGTTTGACTTAAATCAAATAATTTCATTTTATATTACGTTTTTGTTGTCAACAAGAGATTATTATCATTCTATTATTAGACAGATTTCAGTCTTACGTAACATAAACAAACATCTCAATAGAGTTTTTCCTAATGTATACGAATCTCAAATAACTGGAATCGTTATTGAATTCACTATTATCAAATTATTTTTAAAAACCTCTTTGTGTGAAGGAACACTTATTGAGAAGTTACAATCTAGACTGAATGTTTTTTTGGTACAATACATTACTTAAGAATATTTTTAAGCTTCTCCATGAACTGTGTCACCTCCAGACAATACTTGTGAGAAGTTTCATTAGCTACTCCCATGATCTATATGGTGGTGTTCGAACTGCTCGGGTTTATTCAATGTTTTGAAAAATGAATATTTTCGACACAACAAAAAAATCATACTATATCTCTATTTGCGTTCGATAAGTTCAGCAATAATTTGTAATTGAGTCTTTTTTACAGGGTGCCTTGCATCTATAATACATATAAATATCGCTTAATTTAAAACAAACATGAATATATTATGTTTCAAATGACAGGATGACCTACAACTTGCCTTAATGTATTGCGAAAAAATGAAAACCAGACATTACGACTTCAACTAGTTTCATCGTGGGATCGACGAAAACGATAGGGCATACTCTTCGGAAATATACAGTGTGTTCCATCAATAGCAAATTCTGACTTTGACATGAATTACCTGTGGGATTGTTATGAATTCCAAATTCCAGCCAAATCTGGAGAATAATTACAGATTATTTGATACAATACGGTGTCACCATAGCCAAATCCCCCCAGTCCGTCCAGTTGGTTGCAAAAATATACATGCGTTTTGTAGGTAATTAAATTCTCTACAAATGTTATTCTCATGCTTGTTTTTTTAATATAAGCCATATCTGAATTACAGCGTTCTAAAGTTAGAGTTATGAAATATTTCTGGATAATTCGATTTTTCTCAATTTATTAAAAAGTGCATATCTCCGTGACTATCATTCTTATCTCCATAGAACTATTATAGCATATAACCTGCCAAATATGGTTGATTTTTGTCCAGCAATAATAATTTTTTAATTCAGAAGGTTCTATTTGATGGAATTTGGATGTTTTTTACTTTTCAGCGGAACTGCACTCGTAGTTCTCGTGCTGATCATAATTTCATCTTTTGTTGAAATTATGAGGAGGAACACATTCAGGAAGGTGGTGAAGCATCCTCCACCAGTGGAAAACAACAACATTTCCAGGCATAACAGCAACACGATGAGTATGAGCACAGAAACCGTTCTAGGTGCTGATGAATGTGAACGAAAACACAATAATGGTAATTCAACAAATAACAATAATGGTAATTCAATAAATATCAACACAAAAAATTGTGAGCACAAGGCGTTAGCCGAGTGCGATAATTTGCATACATGTAATTAGCCTTATCGAGTAGCGTACTATGATTTTTATACTGCCATCATCATGACAGCTGTAATCATCAGCAGAAATATCATATATTGAACATGATATGAATATTTGCGAGAATGATTTCAATAAATTATGTGTAGCAAATAGACATTGCAAACAGATGAACTACATCGAGCTCTCAACAACAGACGTCATTATCATTTTTGTGAATGATAATCAACTATATAGAGGTGAGCTTGGTCTTGATGAATGCATGTGGCATGTCAATAATATATCTTATATATCAGAGGAATGTCACAATTATTCGATGACAAGAATAAATGCTGAGATATTAGCGGAACTTTCGACCATGAAAAAATAATTGATAAACTTCATTTCTGAAAAAAATGTGAGGTTGTAGTTACTAAAGAACTTGGAGGTTCTCAAGGGTGAAACTGAGTTTTCAGTAGATTTGATATCTAAAAACTGGTTTATCATGTCAGGGTAAGATGTTAACACTTTGGCAGGAATATAAACATTTCACGAATTACATTTCGAATAAGAGAACAGGAAGATGTTGGTTGCACCCAGAGGTCGGTGGAGTTCTTTTTCGACTCTTCCTCTTCTGAGTGAACAACCTGAAAGTAGTTGATTCTGGAGTGTTATAAGGGTTGGTTTATTATAGTAGTGAGTTTGAAATGGGCACATTTTTTGAATGATCGTGAGCAAATCATTTGTTCCAATCATCTTGTACAAAAATGTTGATTGCTGAATGACTGATAAAAATTCGAAATATTGATTCCGTCTACGATATAAGCCTCGTAGAATTATGGAGTGAAGGACATCGATAAAAATGTAGTGTTAATTGCTTGGAATACAATGTTACTACTATTCAAACACTGACAGAATATATTTATTATACCTGATAGTTGAAAATATATATGTATATCATTCTTTTAGAGTTTATGTATTTTTATCTCTCATTAGTATGTTTGGATAGATAGAGCATTGTGTGGACAAAGGAACAGAAACCTGCCATTTTAGGGCCGTAGTTCTCCAGAGGATTGACTGATGCATTTGCATTTTAAACCACAGGGAATTTTGCAAAAAATAGAGTACTATCGAGTCGATTGGTGTATTCAATACATAGAACCCACCAGTTGGGATTGGCATCCAGACAAGTAACAATGCGTTGTCTAACGGACATTGACAGAAAATTTCCTGTCCTGATCGGGGTTCGAACCGGAAGTGAATACCGTGCACCGACTACGATGCAGGTCTGCATAGAACTCATTCGATTCAGTGATTATCGAAATTATTTCAAAATGTCATATTATATTTTTCCAAAAAAAAAAACAATATTAGAGTTTCTTCATCAAACTATCGAAAGAAATATCTGTATTCAACTGTCAGCTCATACCTAAACTTTGCATATATTGATGATGATGATTAGATATTTTGGCAATTTTTTATAACCACGCTTTTGAAAAAAGAATCAACGCAACCTTCATAAAACTTTTTTTATAAAATCCAGTAATGGCACATGTAATTGAAAGATTATTTTAGATAACTTCATGAAATATATATTTCCGAAAGGGAACTTAATGAAAAACGCATTTAGAACAAAAGAAGTAAAAATTATCCTATGTTGCAACGATTACGAAAATAGACTGAAAAATGCATTTCGGAAGACTTTATGGAATAATTTCAATATTCTGAAAAGTAACCCCATTTCCGATTTTTTTCGAAAACATGAAACTTGACATACATTTTTTCCGTTACTTTTCATCTCGATCCAAACAAAAATTGTACAAGTCACTACCAATAAAAAAAATTCCATTAGATGCGGACTTTACTGGTCACATTGCATATGGATGTTTTACAGTAAGTTCAGTTCACTTCAAACTTATATTCATTTCATCATAATTGTGCAGAAGCTTCCATAAAGTAATTCGATGAATAATGATACTGTGTTTGAGTTTTTTTCATATATATTTATGATTCACCCGAAAGGGAAGCCCTGTAATGTTCAATGAACACCGCGGTAATTAAGGAATGAGAGATACAAATTAATAATAACTTTAAATTATTGAAGTTTATACGTCTCAGTAAAAACCACTTTTGGCAAGGAGTTCCCGAGTTCAGCTGTTCTATTGAAAAAAGATACCTGAGCGAGAGAGATTCGACAGGTCTCTAAGCTCACAGGAGAGAGAATTCTGCACTCGTCGGGTCATCCGAGTTGATACTGCCACGGGTGAAACGATTGACAACAATTCGGAAGAGCACCGACCGTGGAAATATCTAAAAAAGAGAGACAAGTCTCTGAGCCTTCTACGATATACCAACGAAGTGAGCGAAGAATCAAGAAGTTTCAATGAATGTTTTGGTGCTGACCTCCACACATGAGAACTATATTCAAGCTTCTCACCTTTAGTGATCGATCTCACATGGTTTTCTACACTTGTAATAAAAAATTACAGTTTACAAAAGAATCATTTCTACTCATCGAACACAACTATTACACTTTTTCAATTCTTTCCAGGGTTGCCAATGAAAGTGCTACTTTCATTTTCGGCTCTCTCGAATGGCAAGAAAATTCTCTCGGTGGACAGGATTTCACTGGAATCGATAACGTGCATCCATGGATTGAGGTTCTTTTCGATAGCGTGGATCATCCTAGTGCATTCCTACCTGGAGATCTTCGCCGTGGCTGACAACAAACACGCGCGAGTCCTCACCGAGAGAAGTTTCATGTACCAGACGATTTCGAATGCTACGTTTTCCGTCGATACATTTTTCTTCATCAGGTGAGTACATTTAGGATAGACTTCAAATAATTATTTTTTTGGAGCTCTTCTTCTTCTTCGAATAAAATAATTGAAATAATAACTTCTAGGAAAGGAGTAAAATAAAAAAGATTACAAACACTCTCTGTTGATGGATACGTGTATATTATTCAAAAACCCTGACTTAGTTGTTTTTTCCAAAATATTACTTACAGATCTGGACAATTTTGTCTCTAGGCTAATTTTTAAGAATAATATTATTAAACATTTTGTTACGAAGTTTTAAGGAAATGTTCAATGTGAACATAATATTGGGCATATTTTTTAGTTTGACGGTGTCGAATATCTTCAACATAGTCCCGCGCTATCGGCACTGAATTCAATATCGGTCTTATCAGTATTTTCTATTATGGTATGAATTTAAGGTGCTCGAACTGAAGAATTTCAGAATATTATTCTTCAACCTTTTGTTGGTCGGACAGGTTGGAACTCGACTACCGATTCCGAGTGTCGTATCGCGATATAGACACATGACTTAGCATAGATAGATATAGATAGATAGATATATTTATTGACTATAATATGGACAGTGTACATTGATAGCAGGTCATGTTCGTAATTTCAAATGGAAAGTATACTTGTATAAATAAAACTTAGGTATAAATGAAATGTATCGCTTAATCAATACCGAATTTAAAAACAATCATTTTCTAGAAACTCTGGAATAGAGTAAAAACACTTTTTGATGAGCATCTCCTTCATTTTTATTTTGAATTCATGCATGCAGATATTCTTCAGGTCGTCATTTAGTTTATTATAGATTCTCATGTCAAGCGAATTCAAGCAAGAAGTTTTCAATCTCAACTTGTTTGGTCTCAATTGACTGCTTTCCCGAGTTGGGTAGTTGTGAAAGTCCCAATTCCGACTGAAGGCATTCACATTTTTATGTATCTCAATAAGAGTTTGGTAAATATAGACACACGGAAGAGACATTATCCGATATTTGACAAAAAGGGGTTTGCAGGTTTGGTCGAAACGCGCCCCATCTATTATTCTTATTGCTCTCTTTTGCAATCGGAATACCCTAATAGCCTGACTAGAATTTTCCCAAAGAATATTTCCATAACATATGTGTGAGTGGAAAAGAGAGTGATATGATGTGAGCAGTACCTGGTCATCCAAAACTCTTTTCAGTTTTCTCAGCAAAAATAACTGACTAGAAAGTTTTCTGCATAGGTTAGTTATATGACAATTCCACTTTAAACCATCGTCAATCGTTATTCCCAGAAGCTTAACAGAACCTCCGGTCACGTAATTTTGATTCGAAGAAAATGTAATGGTTTTTGTTTTTTCCATATTCATTTTGAGCTTATTGGTTGTGAACCATACTTCCGCTCTCGTGAGGGTCCTGGACATGAGCGCCTCGAGGGTAGAGTGGTTCTGGTGAGTGTTCATTAAAGATGTATCATCAGCAAAAGCAATGCTTTTGATAAGTCACAAAGAGTAAGACCTGTGAATATACCAGACTCAAGTCCTTCGACTATCTTCTCCACAACTGTGTTGACGGCATTGATTGTGGAAAGGTTCTTACGAAATCCAAACTGAAATTTATGCAGTGTGTGATATTTTTCAAAAAAGCTACAGAGACGGTCTTTCAGGATGCTTTCCATAATTTTTCCCATAATTGGAATTATAGGCTTCCGCCGTCGGATATGTGATTACTGGAACTGAACTTTCAGTTGAACCGCGTCTGGAATCGTTCTTCTATCAACGTTTCGGTTCCCACTTTGGAGCCATTCTCAAGACTTTTCGCGACTTGATGTCGAGGTCTTAAGGTACCCCTTCACGTACAGTTTTCCGTCAGTTTTGGACTGTCAGTCCATCAGTTCAGGCCGAAACTGAACGTGAAGGGGTGCAATAGTTCCCGCCTGTCTCAGTCCCGGCGCGGACTGAAGAAATCAAATCGAACAAATATTTAGGCGCGGCCTGAAACGCGGTACAGGCAAGACCGGAGCATGTAGGTACGCTTCAGTTGTCAGTTGCCGATTAGCAAGAGTGGGACTATGGTATTTTAGGTGGATGCAAGCGAGACGTGAGTAAACACTATCAGTTTCGTCCATAGCAGCTCAGTAGGTAGTGCCTTCTGAAGTATATTTTAATTGCAATACATTGTATTGTATCATAAATATAATTATTGTTGATTGAGATGACACCTCCTCAGTCAATTGATTTCGTAACAGAGTTTATAGAAATTTATAGAGGATATCCATGTTCATGGAAAATTAAAAGTTCACAATACGCTATCAAGGATTTGAGGGAGAAGGCTTATGAAAAATTAACTGAATTCTGCCGAACGGTTGTACCTGATCATCATTGTATTTTGCTTCACTATATAGTCTTTCAGTAAACTTAACAAATCATTAGAAGTCTCATAGTTCATTCTAAAATAGTTTTTATAATCTTCAGGATTTGTTTCATTTCTTCAAGAAGCTGATATGAGAAGATTCGCCCCTCCGCAAATAGCACGGTTTTGACCAATAACTCTTTTTTGCCATTCGAGTTACATGTTCTGTTTCGTCGGCTTCTAATAACAGTAACGAGGCAATCGCTTTTCTTTTAAGCAAGCTCATTATTTCAAAGCGCATTCGGTTTCTTTCAGTAGGCAATGAATTTTCACGTTGATACCACCACTTCTCAACATCAACTGACAGTTTTGGACTGAACGTGCCCTTGGCATACCATCAGTCCAGGAGCGCAGGCCTAGCCGTCAGTCCTGGTGCGGCGCGCAGGCCACGACTGTACGTGAAGGGGTACCTTTAGTCTCTTTAACCCCCAGCCCTCCTCTTGTCAAGTTCACTGGGAAAACAAAACCAACTGAAATCGTGTAAACCGAGAGAAAATATATGAAGTTAGCCTTTTAGAATTTTTGCTGGTTGTAGGTTTCGGAAAAACCATAAGTCTGAATACATACATGTATGATTGGCATATCTTCAAGCTCGAAACATATGGGTGGGAAAACAGCTCGTCTTATCAACCGCGATGAAACTGAAAAATGAAGGAAAAATTCTAAAAACATTCACACGAAGAAAGACGATGACGTTGACTTGTCTATGATATTTCAAAATAGATGAGCGAGTTTATAAGCGAAGCATCACAAACGATGAATCGTCCAACTCGACATGTGATCCGGTGGGCTCCAATGATTGAAAAGAAAAAACACAATTGGCTCCTCCATCCCCGTTCTTTGGTTAAATTCATCAGTTAACTTTTTACCAAGTTTCAAAACATACGGTAATATTCTGATTCGAAAGAAAATATCTGCAAGATATTTCACAAATTACTGAACAGTATTATATTTTGAACTAGGGTGAGATGGGCTTTTTCGGGAACCAGCTGACCTCCTAAGAATCCTCAAAAGTTGAAACTTATTCTAGTTAAGGATTAGCGAGGCCTTGCCGTTGAAAGTGCGAATCCCAGATATATCCATTGATAATACATGTCATATATTATTAAATATATTCGTTTGATATGTTTGCGATGGAAATATACATCAGTAACAATTCTTTCAGTTAGTAAGAGAGTTGTCACCTGCAATCTCTCCATGACAGTCTCAGAAAACTGAAAGTGGATAATTTATCAAAACGTGCCAGGATGTAGTGAGATATAAAAATCAATTAGTAATCAGTGAGACATACGTCAATTACTGCTTTGTATTCCCCTTCATTTTCAGTAAGAGATTCAGAAATTACTGAAATATATCAAAACATGAACAAATAAGGTATGGAAATCAAGAAGCAATCAGTAAGACATACCTCCATTACTGCTCTTGTTTTTCCCATTCTCCAGTAAGACAATCGCCAATCTCTGGAAGCTACTATAAGGGTCAAAAGTGCCAGGCATAGGTGAGAAATAAATATCAGATACGATCAGTTAGAAGTTAGAAAAACGTCAAGTAATGTTTTTTTTTATATTTATATTAGTCACGTGCCTTGTATTTGTAAAATATTAAAATCAATTACCAATCGCAGTAAGAAATAAGTGGATAATTTATCAAAACGTGCCAGGATGTAGTGAGATATAAAAATCAATTAGTAATCAGTGAGACATACGTCAATTACTGCTTTGTATTCCCCTTCATTTTCAGTAAGAGATTCAGAAATTACTGGAATATATCAAAACATGAACAAATAAGGTATGAAAATCAAGAAGCAATCAGTAAGACATACCTCCATTACTGCTCTTGTTTTTCCCATTCTCCAGTAAGACAATCTGGAAGCTACTATAAGGGTCAAAAGTGCCAGGCATAGGTGAGAAATAAATATCAGATACGATCAGTTAGAAGTTAGAAAAACGTCAAGTAATGTTTTTTTTTTATTTATATTAGTCACGTGCCTTGTATTTGTAAAATATTAAAATAAATTACCAATCGCAGTAAGAAATACGTCAACTACTGCGTTTGTTGTTTCTTCCATTTTCCGTTCATTTTTTTCAACTTGTTCGGCATAGGTAAGGTATGAACATTGATTACCAATCAGTAAGATATTCGTCAATTGCTGAAACCATCTATGGTACTCAAATTTGCCAGATATTGGTTGAAATCAAAAATCAATAACCAATCTCAGTAAAAAACTCGCCAGTTACTGGTGTTTGTTGTTTCTTCCATTTTTCATACATCTTGAACAGATGTGCCTGGCAGTATTGAGATATGAAAGTCAATTAGCAATCAGTAAGACATACGTCAATTAACGCTGTTGTTTCTCTTTCTGCATTGATGTGCTAGTCATTGATAAGTTATAAAATCAATAACCAATCTCAGTGAGGCATACGCCAATTACTGCTGTTGTTCCTTCCTCCATTGATCAAACGTGCCAGGCATTTGGCGGGATATAAAAATCAGTTACCAATCTCAGGAAGACATTCGTCAATTACTCTGGCGTTTGTTGTTTCTTGCATAGTCCCTTACATCTTGATCAAAAGTGACTAGCAGTAGTAAGGTCTCCTGCACAACCATGTTCAGTTCGTATCAGAATCATTGTTCAAAAGTTCCTTTTGATTGCATATTTCGAGTAAGAAAGTTGAGTTTTGTCGCAGAAAACAATATCATTCCTGAACACCGTCGTCATTTGCATTGTTTTCCACACCTAATTCCGATATTAACGAATTTAACATTATATTATGCAACGATCGTGTAATAACCATTACATGAGAGTTGCATACGCTATTTTATCTACACCCGATAAATAGTGAAGAACTACAAATATTATATTTATATTTGTATTGCACACAATAATACGAATTAAACGAATTCCTTTGAAAAATTCTACAAAATTGTAATTTATGGTATTACTACGAGAAATAAAACGATGAGAAATGAAGAGGAGATCAAAAATAAAAGAAAAAAGGTTACTCGAGGCCGGATTTGAACCCGCATATCTCTTCCAACTAGACAATATAATCTCAGTGCCTTAGACCGCTCGGCTGCGGAGAGCTCAGAAGATTTGATTGAAAAAATAAAAGAATGAATTATGCATTTGTCAAATGAAAAATTTATTCATTATAACTATTGGTTGAAAATCTGTATCGTAATGAAAAATCTGTATCGTAATGGATTTCATTAAAAAACGGGTTGTGGGCATATAAGTGTATTATTAGAGTACGGGTGTAAATAAAAGTAGATTATACCACGAGTCAATAATAATAGTCATTATTGCGAGTAGTGTACTTTATTTACGACTAATTTATCAATCATAAATAAATGAGTCTTCAGTTTCATTCATCTCAATACTTACAAATACACTACCTACGCGCTTGACACTGACACTTTGGAGTTTGGTTATATCGTTTCCATGGTAAATATTCAATTCGAGAAGTTTTGTGATAGGACTACAATAGGGAATAAAGACTATTACTATTCATCCCTCGCCATTATTCCCTAAAGGAATAATACTTACATTATGTATTAGTCGTAAGTAAATTTGTTTTAAACACGTCTTTGCAGGTTAGCACAAATTTTAGCGATGAGTATTGGAATTCGGGTGGTGTACATGGTATCAGATATTATCGTTTTTTTACGGCTTTCTTTACATTGCATGCTGGTGAGCATAAGTCACAGATTACTACTGAGTGTTACAAATAATCATGGAGGGCAACTGCGAAGAATAATAACCATTTAGGTGATTGATTTTGTTTGATCACTTGATACAATGAGTATTGTTGTCGAAAGTATGATGTTTTGTTGACGTTTTCTGCCCTTTTCCACCAAGTTACTATGAAAAGAAAACAAAACATGTATGAAATCAGCTAGAAGCAACTTTTTAGTTTTTACATCTTTATACCACACACATAAAATGAATCAAATAGACAGAAATTATATGATATTTCTGAATTACAAAATACCATTTTTATTAAAATTTCCTCTGCGATGGATCAGTTCATCCCTCAATTATCCTGCGTGCTTCTCAGTGGGCATACATAGGTATTATACGTTATTATGAACTCTCCCAGAACAAAAATTTCCGAATACACTTAATGTGTCATACATATAAAAAATTGACGTCAGTCAATTCTGTACTGAAATAGACGCAGAATTCACAGCTATTGTTATTGAAAACACTGTTATAGTGACAATCTATAGATCTAATCGTGGTGACTTTGATAAATTCTCAAATTCTCTTGATATTATCTTGGAATTAATTACCAGAAACCATACTGAAGTTGTACTCCTAGGGGATTTCAATGTAAATTTTATCTCACACAGCAAAGAAGAAAATACTCTACAAAATATACTCATATCCCATAATTTCAAAACTCTCTTACGTGAACCTACTAGGGTTACCGATCACTCTGCCACATGTATTGATAACATCTGCGTAAATTTCAATAGATATGTAGACTTTGGAATCATCAGAGAGGACATATCGGATCATTTTGGGCAATTTATCAGTGTAAAAATAAATACAGATTCTGTTTGGGACAACAAAGAAATAAAAAAGTTCAGGCAAATAACTGAAATGGGCATAGCGGAGTTCAAACATTATATGAACAAAATAGACTGGACACAATTTTACTTATCTGACAATACAAATAGCTTAGCTAAATTCTTGTGTGATAACATAGCGTATGCAATTGAAGTAGCATTTCCTCTAAAAGAAGTAAATCAAAATATTCATAAACCAAAGTGGTTCACAGACGATCTGAAAAAAATGAGAAATGAACTGAAACAAAAAAAAAATTATAAAATGACGGGAAATCCAGAAGCAAAACACTCTTATAATTCAGCAAAAAAAGACTACAAGAAAAAAGTAAACAAATCCAAAAGGGAAGTGTTTGATAATGCCTTCACAAATAGTAAAAATGTTTCAAAAACTGCTTGGAGAATAGTAAATGAGATCAGAGGGAGTTCCACTTTCAGTAGTGAAAGCACGTGCCTTACTGCGGAGGAGTTCAGTGAATATAGTTCCACAATGGTTGAAAATATTATTGAAACAATACCTCCAACCGATCTGAGAGGTGAGAATCTTCTGAAAATGAACGTAAAAAACTCTGTTTTCCTGAGACCCACAAACGAGAATGAAATTGAAACAATTTTAAGAACCTTAAAAAATAGTAATAGTATGGATGCGTACAATATCAGTTCAAAAATGATAAAACTCGTCCCTGAAATTTTAGTTGAACCTCTTACACATTTGATAAATCTCTGCTTGGTAAAGGGAGAGTTTCCATCACACTTAAAACTGGGGAGAGCAACTCCTATTCTGAAGAAAGGTGATGCTAATAACTGTGAGAACTACAGATTTATAACAATAACTCCTATAATCTCAAAAATCATAGAAGCCATTATCAAGGACAGATTAACCAACTTTTTAGAAAAAGGAAAACACCTAGATGATCATCAATACGGCTTTCGTTCTCTCAGATCAACCTCTCAAGCTGTCACCGACATAGTCCACACAATAGTTAAAAATAAAGATATAGGGATATATACGCGTGCAATCTTATGTGACCTGTCGAAGGCATTCGATAGTGTTTCTCATGATATTCTTTTGAAAAAACTCTACAGATATGGAATCCGCGGAACAGCATTAGATCTCATTGAGTCGTACCTAAAAGACAGACAGCAGTATGTATCACTAAATAACAAGACATCAAAAACTTCAGAAGTAAAACATGGGATGCCTCAGGGTTCGGTGCTAGGTCCCCTATTGTTCATCATTTACATAAACGACTTACCAACATTTATTGATACTGCTGATGTTTTTATGTAAGCAGATGACTCTACCCTTTTGTTACAGGATAAAAACTTGAGCGCGATAGAACGAAAATCAGAGGAAACATTATTGAAAATGGAAATCTCTTCAAATTCAAATAGTATGTCCCTATACAAAAATAAAACGAAGAATATCACTTTCACGAAAAATCGGCAAGCGCCAGACGATGAAACAACAGTGAAGCTACTGGGTTTTCATGTTGATGATCAACTGAATTGGAAAGAACATATAAATGAGATACAAAAAAAGCTTTCCAGGGGTCGTTTTGTTTTGAGAAATCTCAGGGAAGTATTATCTAGCGAAGTACTGAAGACTGTTTACTATGGCATGGTACATTGCCATCTTGTATATGGAATCTTATTGTGGGGAACGAGCCCAGCTTGTCATCAACTTTTAGTGAGTCAAAAAAAAATTTTAAGAACTATGGCCAATTTGGGCAACAGAACACATGCCAAGCCAATTTTTATTGAAATGAAAATCTTGACATTACCCTGTATATATATATATATAATTGAGGCAATTCTGTGGATACATCAACATAAAGATAAATATATTTCTGGAACAGATCTTCATAACCATGACACACGAAATAAAAATGAATATAGGATGCCAAAAGTAAAAAACGAAAAAACAAAAAAACAAACTGAATATTTGCCACTGAAGCTGTATAACCAAATACCAGTGGAATGGAAGTCTTACACAACTAAAAAATTAAAATACCAACTGAAACAATCATTGCTTCTGAATCCACTATATGATATAAATGAAATTTTTCTTCATTCATGGGTCTAAATAGTTATTGTTTTTCCGTCTTCCATCCGTGTGCTACTCAATGTAAAACTGTTCATATGTAGAAGTAGGACTAGTTTTAGATGTAAATATTTATTTTTTAATACACAAACATATTTTTTTCGAATATATTTAGTCAGAGAATACTCTACAATTTGTGACGTACCTAAACAAAAAACTGTTGTGTGACTTTTGTAACATTTCTGTTTTCTGTAAAAATTTTGAAGGTGAATAAATATCTTATCTTATC